>VZTD01003687.1:2284582-2297651 GCA_013397725.1 Rhagologus leucostigma | reverse complement strand
CAAAAAAACCCCTGAAAAATTTGGAAATATATCAGGTATTGTCATTTTTTTCCCAACAAAGTTTTTTAAAGTATACAAAAAAGTGCACGTAAGAATTAACACATTTGCTTAATTTTATCATCAGACATAATATAGATAATATTCTTATTATTTTTATAGGTTAGTTCTTGTTGTTGGTATCAAAGTAATTACCTTTTATAATTACTGAAAATATTTTTCTTTCTATTTTCTTTTCTGTTTTATTTCAACTTTTCAGAATAAGTTAGTGCATGTATTTTTCTCCTCTGTTGTTTTGTATAGTGACTTAGCCTTAATATTCTTTGCAAGTTCCATGAATGGGAATGCAACTAAGAGTTTTATGGAAATTTGGTTTAGTATTTTGAAAATTATGAGGTTTTATTCAAGTCACACAACTTCTATGAAAGACAAGAAAAGGGATCTAAATAGGATTTGTCTCTCCAAGTAACAAAAACTACAAGACAATACAAAGATATTTCAAAGGTGAAAAATCTATCCAGAATTTTTAAAAGTTAAATAAAAGGAGAAAAGCTTTAATGTTTCAATATGATTGAATTATTACATAGGTATTTTAAAGGTACTTCCTTTAACAGTGTACCTTAACTATTAAAAAAGTACAAATGTTTGGATTTTAATTACATAAGGTTACACAGAAAATTCAGACTGGGAAACACAACTGTTGCAAACCAGAGAAAATGAAATAATGAAGAAATAAACTCCTAAAACACTCTTAGCCACTGTATCAATTTATATCAATTACTGCTTTGCTGAATGCAGATCAATAAAAATAAAAACAACACCGAATACCAATGGCTTTTACTTTTCTTCTTTCTTTTCTTTATGTAGATACTTTTCAGCATAAGCAGTATTGTCATCCGTGAAGGTAATTTTCAATGCACGCCAAATTATTTTTAATTAGGTTATATAATGTCCCCTAGTAAATGAGACATTAGCAATTCTTTTTATAGTCTTTTTTTTACTGTTGTGAAAATGGTAATACATACATCGGTTTTAAGCTAGAATTAAAATTAATGTTCTAGAAATTCCTTGGAATAAGTGTAGGAATAACCTGTCTGTGGAACGAGGAAATTGAACAAAAGATTTAAAGTTTCAGATCAGAATTTTTCCAGATTCAACTGATATTACTGCATATATGCCCACATCAGCTGAAAAGACATAATTATACTCATATAAAAATATCATATGTATGCCTCTGCATCTGATGTATTTATCATACAGATCCAGATCCAGACCCACATGACCATGAGTATCTGCAAAAGTTTGTTTCTTTTAACTCACTTCTGTTATAGCAGAATTTAAAGAGAAATAGTTCATGTAACAAGATTTTTTTCCCAAATCTTGCATTTGATCCTTCAATATTGCATTAAAAATGGGTAGGCTTTCTCAGTACCCTTTTTTTAAACCTTTTTGGGTAGACAAGGTTAATTTTAAGTAATTTGCTCTATCATCTTCAGTCAAGTGTGTGGATCTACTCACCTCTAATTGTGAAGTTTCTATTGTTGTTACTGCTGTTTGGGTTTTTTTTCCTCTGGGTTGCTTTTTTTTGTCACTCAACTGTAAAATACAGGATGCATTGACCATTTATCTAAATAGAGTTTCCAGAAATTTACTTAACAAGTTTTTACATGCTTAACTTTACGTAGGAGAGAGGAAATGAATCACTGTTTAATAAAATACTTAAGTCTTTATTCAACACCCCGAACTTAGTGAAATGCCTCAACTAGGGGTATAGCTAGATTAGTTACAGTCAAGGAAAACAGTTCTCCCACATGATTCAGTACAAGCAAGACTGAAGTCATCCTCTGACAGCTTTTGTTTCCTTGCAGAAATAACATTCCTTGTTCCCTCACAAGAAAGCCATTTGTGACTATGTTCTACATAAAGATAGGAACATGCCGTAACTTACCAAACTTGCTACTGCTCATCTCCATTGCCTCCATTTTTATGATCTTTGATATTGAATGTTTGCAGTCTTTGACAAGAGTTACTGGAAGAAATCCTACTGTACATGCTCTTCTTTCCTGATGTGAAGGTTGAGGACCACAGTTGTGCTTCCTAGCAGAGATCTCTGTACAGTAAGTCTGAGAGGCATCATTAGTCCAATAACACCACTTGTGTGCTGCTTGCAAAGACAAAAATGAATTCTTAAGGATTTAAAACACCTTAAGAAAAGCCAAGTCAGAGATATTCCATCACTTAATGCATTCCTCTTTAAGACTTTCCTGGTAAAACTGAGCTTGATCTTTTGGTGTTCTGAGCAAAAAGGATACAAGTTACTTCCTAGTCAAATACAGCATGATAATAGTAGTACTATGTCAAACACAGACTATAACCCTCTGAAATATCACTGAGGGGATGATTCTGGTTTGCATCAGACTTAAATGTCATAATGGCTTTGGTTGTCTCAGAGCAGAGGCTGAGAAACCCTGTATCTGATATCAATGTAAAATGTCAGATAAAAATGGTCACATTCTGAAATGCTTGGTTGTGAGGCCATAGTACATGATAAATGGTATGAGATGATGAGGTTCTTCATCAGAGGTCACTGTGGAAATATTAAGTGGCATTACTTTTCTGTTAAGATTAAATTTAATGTAGATATGTTGGGAAAATACCCTACTGTTATTTTACTGCTGATGAGATTTTGTCTCAGTATACACTGAACATGCCAAATAATCATTAGTTGTATTATTTTATATACTTATTTCTAACTAGTAAGCCTATAGTTACAATTAATAGAATTTCTTTCATGAAGTTCAGAGCTTAGTATACACACATTAGGGTGCCTAGGCACTTATGGAACAGCAATAGCATCCCACAAATAATGAGAACACCTCTTAATTCAGCTGAAGTCAAAGCCACAAGTGAGTAATAAATGTATTTGTTCTCCAGTTAAATCGATTCCATGCAGTGCTGCAAGTGCTTATTATGCATTCTGTTTATTCCACAAGGAGGAAAATAATAGTTCTTTTCCTACTCTGCTAAAATACCACAGTACAAGGCATCTTATTTGGTTTCATTTTAACTATACCAATTTCACTTCTAATCAGCTTCTGTGTAAAGCTTACAGTGATCTCAAAGCTGCTGCTGGATTATTGATTTCTATTAAGAGAAATGAAAGAGGCATTAGTTTGCATGTCATGAACACCATTTTGCTACATAGAACAGCTGTTTTGTTGGGGTTTTTTTTGTTTTTTTCCAAAAGAGATCAGAATATGCATTTCTTACAAGCATACATATTACTTACTTTGTGATGTGTATCACTGAGACAAGGTTCAGGATCTTACATAAAATTACTTCTTTTGTCAGTGCAGTTCTCAGCTGATAGTGTCCAAAGATAGCATATGCTTCTACCAGAAAGGATATTAATAGGCTTTACAATTGCTTGGAGAGTCTATATTGCAGTTCCCTTAGACACTAGAATAACTTATCAAAAAAATCCCCACATTTGTAAGCTGTTTCCTCAGAAGCAGATGAGGGAAGTAGAACTGATGATAAATTTACTGTGCTGTGCTGTAAAATCCTGAATCACAGAAACCTTATGGGGATATTTTACAAATGGACCATTGGTTGCAAAGATACATATGCCGTTTATAATGCAAAATGCAACAAAACCAAGCAATGTAGTAGTACTCATTCCTCCTTTCCTTCACATTCTACAAATCTTTATCAACTAATTAATGACTTGAATAAATGTGAGAGGGAAGAAAAGAAAGAAACTATCAATTTTAATTTTAAAATAAAGAACCTTGAGTGGATCTGAATAGGCTGAGGGCTATCAAAATCTTTGACAGAAACACAGCAAAATATTGGAACACAAAATTAAGAATCAAGTTATGGATACTAAAACAAGCTACGTTTAAAAAATCCAGTGCAGACCACTCTACTTAGACATCCTTTCTATCATTATTTCCTACCTAAAACACTTACCTTGAAAATTTATAAACAAGTCTCGAATGTTGCAAAATGCTTTTGAAATTCAAGTAATCAATCACTTTCAATATTTTTCAGCCTGCTTTCTGACAAAGGATTCTTCATCACCTATCATGTCTGTAGCACCTGATGCCTGGCTGGAGCACTCAGAGTATTGGACCACCAATTAAAAAAAGAGTTCTGGACAGAATCGGCAAGCTTATGAGGAAGATTGAATTCCCCCCATAACAAATGGTCTTCCAGATACATTGAGGTTTCCTTTGCCAGAATTTTGTTTCAATTCGCTCACTGAGAGGGAAGCAGTTTCTTTTCAACTTAGACTTCAGATGTTATGTAATATTCAATATCATTCTCCTATTAGTTACAAGTATTTCAAAAACTACACATGCCATTTTACATGGCACAATTGAACGACTGACTTTTTATGCCCTCATATACAGTAAGGAAAAGTTATCTGAGTACCTTAATGACAGAAAAATAAAATAACCTGGCACAGTCAGGCACACTAAGGGGTAGAGTCAGTACCTTTGAGAGGATAAATATGACATCTTATATAAAGATTAATAGATTAAGTAGACTTCATACAATTTCTGAAAGAATGGTCTAGAACATAAAGTTATGTTTTACTGTGAATGTGAATATTCTTACAGAACACTGCAGTGCAGAGAAGGAAAAAAAAAGTGAAAAATTAGTTCTTTGTTCTCCTGCTTTTCAGAAAAGAAAAGAAATTATGTATCAAACTTTACAAGACAATGGGACTTTTGATACTGCTTGAATGAATCCCATCAACTTAGTTATGTTAACATGTAGACTTTTACATAATTTTTTCCACTAGAATTTATGTTCAGCAATATCCTTAATATAGTTATGCTTTACTGTTTGTCAGCTTACATGAACTCCAAATCATTCTTGGGAAATTCTTCATTCACTAAACATGCTTTTCATTGAAGTTCTGTATAAAAAATACTACATGAAGGTAAGTTAGTGGCCTACTTCTAAGTTTGTCAACCTTCTTCTATGTATTAGCATGTGTATCTTCATGTAGTCATATTCTTAGCTGTTACAAAGCTGTGTGATTAAATGGAATCTATTTAAAATCAGGCCAATTTGCAACGGAAAAAGATTTGGTCCAGGAAAGGCAATAAAACGAAAATAATATACAATTCACATTGGTGGCTAGTGGACAGCAAGAATCATTTTTGAGCATTTACTCTCCTTTTAACCTCACTCTTTTTCAGAATGTTGTGTATTGCAATAATTAATGTGGCTCATTATGATGAAAAAAAAAGTAGCCCCAAAATAATTTGGCAATTCAATTAGACTAGTTTAAGTTCTAGAGAAGGTAAGGAAGAAAGAAGGAATAAAGAGAGTTAAAGATGAAGATCAAATGTTACAAAGGAGAAAACAAAAAAACCAATACAGAAACAAAAAGAGGTTTCATACAAGCTCGATATGGATGTCAAAATTTCTATTAGTTGTCTGCTTATTTTCCCAGCAGATATTCTCAGTGTCTTTCTGTTTGTAATCTGTGAGGGAGGAGATTGGCTCAGTCTACTTTTGCTACTTCTCTTCTTACCTTTCAAGATTGCTTTGCTTCCTTTCTTCAGCAATTTTTGTCTTTCTTTACTTTTTAGTTTAATGTCTTTCAATAAAAAGACCATTCAGGATTTCGTTTGTATAGATCAGTATTTTATGTTTAAAACAAAAAGCAAACAAACTCAAAGATTCACTGGAAGGTACAAATAAAGATAGGGAGGAAGGGGAAGCAAGTGATGGAGGAAAAGGGAAGTGAAGTGAGAGATTTCATGTGTGAATGGGCCTGTAATTTAATGTCTAAAACATTTGCTTGGATAACATGAGGAAACTTGTATTATAGATCCTGCTCATGTTAGTACAAATTAGTTAAATACTGACTGGAATAATAACAGTATTTCCCTGCTATAAGTTGTCTTGCCATACTTGCATTTTCCTCATTCAGGGGAGAGCATAATTAAAGGGAAAAATCAGCACAGCACCATTAATAATAATAATAATATTATTATTACTATTATTATTATTATCACTATTACTACTCTGACTTGTACCTACTGAATTCAATAGTGCCCTTCAGCATCTCTATCACTTTATAGGTATGTGTGAAATAGCTGTTCTAGTCTTTCTACCTGTGGCATAGGAGATAATTTTTTATTCCTATTGGTTAAACAAAACAAGTTAAATAGCATGAAGTGTAGATGAGAAAAATTCATTCTCAGTTGTTATGCCTAATATCTTCATATATCTTGTCTTTTTGTTTAGGTCTCATTACTGAGCAAAAGAGATAATAATGTATCTCTTTGGAAGTTTTAAGAGCATTTCTCCACTAGTCCACCTAATTTAAACGGACTTTATGTTAAGAGCAATTTGTAAGCAAATCTCTTCTGTTAAACTATGCACTGTAAACTGTGGTACATGATCAAAATAGTAAAATAATGAGGTCACCATTTGAAGAGTCAGCAGTCACTGCCGTGTCTGAAAGAATTCTGTTTCATTTTAAACAAGAAACAACCCTGTCAGCTATGTGGCAGCCGATGATATTTTAATGATGACCACTGCAACCTCAAAAATACTATAAACAAAATATTCAAAAAAGACTACTGACTACACAGTGCCTTTTAATGAATGCCATAATCATCTTGTAAGTTGCAACTCCTTTTAAGCAGAAGTATTTCATGATGTCATATTCATGAAATAGAAATTCGATGGTGCCACGAAATGCAAACATTTCTTGGACTCATGAAATCCACATTCATTAAATTCTTGCCTTACTCCAGACAACTGATATGAGATAGCAAGAGTGAAGATTCTTTCAAGACAGAGTCAGTGGCTCTGTATACATTAGCAAGTAGTGTACATGACAGGAAACAGGCTAAAGACCTGAAATGCACACTGTATATGTTTCAGGAGCTTCTGACTGAATTATCTATAGGTGGGTCCCATAGACAAAATCTATGTTTAAACCTAGAATGCATTAATTCTGCACTTTTGCTTTCATCTGAAAGAGATCCAGCTCATGCTCACTGAAACTGCACCACAGTACAAACGTTAAGTATTAAGGGCTTCTGGGAGATTCACTTTACAAGTGTGTGGCTGGCTTTCATTGAACTATCTGTGTAGAAGCATCCATGATGGCCACTTCCATGCTTCTGAGCTATATTCATATACTTTTAGGTATTACTTGATATAAAGATCTGTCTGCACCTCTCAACCATTTGGCCACTGTAACAGTAGGTTTGTTCCTTTATTTTTTGTCTCTCATGATACTGTTACATCTGAACAGACTCAATCTAAACAAAAAATGCTAAATGCTGAAATACTGCATGGTCACAATGAAGGCAATCTATTTTTTTGCAGCTACTTTGCCTTGGTTTTGTAACTCCTAAAAGCATTGGTACTGGAAACTCCAGCCACTGTCTGTTAGTACAGATTTTGTTTCCTCCATAATTGAGAGCCTTAGCAAAAAATCTGCCCTTAGCAGGGCAGTCTCCCTAAGAGAATAAAAGAATAGGTCAAAGTCGCAGGACTGAATTTTTCATCTTAAGTATGTGTCAGTTTTGTTGACTGTTAAAAGTACATTCACCAAATCTTCAAAAGTTAGTCTTCAAATGCATTTAATAGTCTATGAGGACAGGGTGACTCATACATTGCAAAAACTGTCTCATAATAACTTCTTTTCTTTTTCTTAAGCAGATGTGATGTTACATAAAGGGTGACAAGTTCATTTGATCTCATGAGAGTATAAAAAAATCCCAAAGCTCACAAAAATTGTCCTTAAGTATTTAATTTCTACTTCCCAGAATGTCAGTTGCAGTTCAAGTTTCTCTTTTTTTTTTTTTTTTATAATTTTCAGTATAGACTACACTTTTATATGTTGTTGAGAATTTGATTTCATCCTTATCATTTACAGGAAGGACACCAACAGACAACTTTGGAGCTGTACGTTTCAATCAAAGCATTATATAGTGTATGTGTAAAAGTCAAAAATGTGATGCATAAGGTACTACTAAACAGACACATAACAGAAAGATGATTTTTACCTCAAAGTCTATGTACAAATCACAATTAAAAACCAGAACAGATTGATATAACATAAAACATACAATGTCTAACAAACATAACAAATCTTTAAAATTATGTGAGGTAAGAACTACTCAGAAATGCCAGAGCTCATTAAGGAAAAAACCAAAAAGTAACTCATAGGTCTAATAATCCTTAACAAAAAAGGATTCTTTCTTTATAATTTCTGTAGCCATCCACATGTTTAAAGGAAAAATAAATAACAAAACTAACTTTTTTACCGCTCAAAGAGAAAAAACAGAAGAACTGAACTCGGCACCAAATTGCCTTACACTTGATATCTTGCTTGGTAGAATTTGCAGCGATTGCAGTCCTTCTGCAAAAGGCAATTAATCTCTTTTTACATGTTGATTAATTTTATTTGAGAGGAAGACAACGTGTAAGAAATACAGTGGTGAGAGAAATACTTTTAGAGGGGTCTTTTCAGACCATCACCATATTTTCTAAAGATCACATGGCATCACTACATTACAACATGTGGTCAAATTTTGTATAGGACAAATGTGCATATATGTGGAAAATGTATGGATACGTATAGCAGGGGTGTCGTCGGTGGATCGATGCCGCAATTTTTCCACAAGGTTCCTCGTGGAGACGCTTAGGCAGCACTCTGCCAGGGCCCACGCGTGCACACGATCTCACCCTCGCAGGCAGTCGCGAGCAGGCTCTCACACACACAGGCTATGCGCGAACCAGAGACGAAAAGGCGAGAGGGGTTCTCTGTGTGCAGTTACGAGGCGTTTAATGGAACCAACGCACTCGAAGGGAACAGAGGCAAAGAACACAGAACAAAAGCCCGTGCTTGATCTTATCCCGCAGGGTCCCAGGGGCGGGCAGAGCATCAGAAGCCAATAGTCTGAGGGCTAGGGGGTAGAGGCAAGGTTGAGTGACATAACAGGGGCCAATGGGGGAAGGGAGGGGAGGGGCGAGAGGACCAGGGGCCATTGGGGTCTTGGTAAAGGGAGAACTTTCTAGCACAGTGGTGTGGGGAGAGACCACTTCGTAGTAACACAGGGGGTGTAAAGTGGACTGAGCCACCACAACAGATATGCATAGATTTGCTCTATACTACTATTATTCTTGACTAAAATCACCACAACCAACAAAATTCAAAGTTGTTTCTGTCTCTGTAGTATAGCCAAATGTATGAAAATTATTAATTATTAGTGGGATAATCTAGATATAGTTCATATCAACTTGTCTCCAACCCAAATACGTGTGCCAAAGCACTGTAATCAAGAACAGTCTTAACTGTATTTTCTAATACTGTATTTGCTTAGCCAAGAAGTTTACATAAGCCTGTGAGCAATATGGTCAAGAGAGGTGAAGATGTGATTAGTTCTGTGTAGAGTAATCATATGAGTACCATAACTTGCAAGAATACATACATACATACATATACCCATCTGTGTTCATGACACATATGTTCAGTCACAATGCTGGTACAAACAAGCATATTAATCATAACAATATTTATAAATGCTATTCAATATCAGTGACCTCTGACCCTCTTTTGGAGTCCTTCATAGTTAATATGGTAGAGAAAAATTGTAGTGTCCAAAGTCTACCTTAGATTGGCACTTCCTTGTCCTGGGCATATTCATTCTGTGTTGTCTATTGCAGAGATATGAGGCACCCAGTCTAAACTCCATCGGTGAAACAGAAGGTTGTCATGTCTTTGACAGGAAAAGTCTCATCTACTCATATAATCAGAGTTATGGTCCTCCTTCTCTGCATGATATGTTGAGTGGAATCATACAGCTCGGGAGTCTGACTATTCATTACCAGATGAAGGAGTAGAAATAACAAATTAAAAAGATAGATAATATTATGTAATTATCCTCATTTTTTTTTCTGTTTTCTCCTACACAGTTAACTTTTAGTGAATAATGGTAACGCAAAAGCATAGCTGCTGTAAGAGATGCAATAAATACATTATTACAAGTCTTAATTCAATATTTCTCTAAAAACTCAGAAAACAAAGCTGCAAAGGAAATGTAGAAATTGAAATTAAAATGTGATGCAGCATAAACAAAGTCAAATTTTTTTCCCCCAAAAAATCATGAGCCTACTAATCCTTGGAATTTTTGTTCTTAAAATACCTTCAGTGGGATTTTAAACTATAATTTGCATAATGGCAGTGTCTCTTAGCCAAATCTGAATTAGGATTTTGCTTTTCAAGCGTCGTATATGATAATAAGCAACCTTTGTACTGAATATCTGATAATCTAAAAAGACAAACTAGTAGGAGGAATAAAATTACTCCCATTTTTCTGATGGGCCCTTTGGCCACCAGGACATCAAGTAGCTTGGTCAAAATCACATGAATAAGTTGGAAAAAGTGTCAGAATCGGAAGTCTGCTTCTTCTGACTCACATCTCTGTCCATGAAAACCATTAGTTTTTCTCCAAATATCCATTATTTAATATTTTGTATTAGGCCTTAAATGTTTCAGTTTCAGCTTCATGTGTTAGTGAGTCTCTTTGATATTACTGTTGTAAGTCATTTGAGTATGGAGGATAACTGCTGTGGATGCCTTTCATAAGTACTTAATGCATATACTTCAGCGATAAAGAATACAAAGACATAAAGAGAAAAGAAATAAAAACATTGAATCATTTCTCTGTAACTTCTGAGAGATTTTGGTATAAAATACAGTAAAAATTATTACCTGTGGAAAAGATTTTAGTATAGACAAACACAAAATTGATTATCATTTCTAAGCATGGATATATTTCTCATAGAAAAACCCTACTATTGAGGTGAAACAAAAACAAAAGAAATTTATCTGTGCACCCAGAGGGTGGAACTTTTCAGGATACTCTTTTTTAAGATCCAGAACTTTTAATATGTCTTATGTAATTTTAAAATATCATATACTCAACCAGCCAGAGTTGATAAAAAAGAAGGACATATATTTTATATTATGCAGTAAGTGTTTTATTAGTTTCCCTGATTATTGTTTTGAAGTTTGTATATAACTATGTATTTATTTAAAACACAGTCTTGATTGAGAATAAATCAAGTTATGTGCAACAGAAATTACCCACAAGACTATAAACTAATATTTTGATTTAACAGAAAACCCAAACCAAGAGATACTCCTGATCCTGGCTTCCTTGAAAAGGTACTCCTGATGTGAACAGGTTCAGAATAACATTCTTTTGTAAAAAAGATTTAGTATTTTCAGTCAAATGGTATCATTGAGTAAGTGTACAACGGAATGTACAACAAATGACAAAAGGGAAGTTTGGTGTGAATCTGTCCTGAGAAAATGCTGTGAGAAAAAGAAAAACCACGTAAATTCAAACATTGTTGCGAAACACAAATGTTGTCTTTCGGTCAGCTCTTATTAAATAAGTATCTAGGATTTGGGACCTATCTATTTACTTGAAAAAAAGTGGAAGCAAAGCAGGAAGAACTGAATGAAACCACATTCAGCTTTCAGGCCCTCATCTGAGAAAGCTTCTGAGGTCATGTGTGTTTTTTCTGACTGAATTGTAGTGTGAGCTTAAAATTAAGCTCCAATTTAATTCCAAATGACTTCACTTTTAAATGGTAGTTTGCTGCAATGAGACCCAAGTGCACAGAAGGAAACCTTACCAAGCGAGCAGTGAAATAAACACATATACTTGGAAACTAAGTGCTCAGAGGGCAGAAATGGAAATAATGAGCTGAATTTTTGGTACGAAGGAGTGTGTAAAGAAAGGGGAAGGTTATTGTCATTAAGTATAGTGTAATTTCTTGCAGCTGATGATTAATATATTATGTTATTCTCACATGCCAAACTTGTTTAAATTATATTACTGTAAGCCAAAGATAAAATATAAAGAACCTATGGAACAGCATAAAATATGTCCGAATGTTGCAAATTTCAGGAGTCATCACCCACAAAGCATGGTAACTAGGGCACATAAACATTTGCATTGCCATCCCCAGCTTTTTTTTTTAGTTTTCCCCCACTAGTAGTTTGGGATTTCATTGTTCTTCAGGAATGACTTTGGTTTTTTCAAAAATCTCGTCTGTGCTCCTGGCTTAAAGGATATATGTGCAACACATTTCACAAAATAAAATTAGATAGTGAATGTGATCACTTCCACATTCAGATTCAGAATTCTTCAGATTCAGAACGCTTTGGTCGTTCTGAAAAATATTATGCTTCTTAATGAATGTTAATTGTATTTTCTCATGTGAGCGACCACTTAGAAATACAATTGCCCTTTGCCTGTATAGTTTCACTTACATTTCTATCCTGAAGAGGTACTTATACAGCTTAACATATAATTGTGAACATCTGTTGCTCACTGATGGAGACTGTTTGAAACAGAATAATTTCATGTTGCGAATTTTTCCCAGATTAAATTATGAATGCAATAAAGTTCATGTTGCATATATTTACTAAGTGAAAACATTATTTTGCAATTCTCTCTTTATGTATTCTCCCTGTGTTTTGTGAAAAGCTCTGGTGCTTTGATTCTGCAGTCTGTCAGTCTATAAATTTATGATTTCATTAGAACAGGATATGTCTTCTTGTTTTTCTTTAAATATATTTTATGACTGTCCCCTTTTTACTTAATCTATGATAAACTAACAGATTTACTCATCATAGCATTTAACAAAAAACTTGCTTGACTTCTCACCTATAAATATATATAAGAGGTTTAAAAAAGGTGTTTCTTGCCTTTCACATAACAGTAGGCTCCAGATAACCATATTTTAAAATGAATTAATTACCATTATGATCTGAAAAATAAGTCATTCTCACATGGCATGTCTACTTCCTTTTTTGCCTTCACTTGTCTTTTTCTCTGTAAGATTCAGGTCAACAAAGATTTATTAACTATAATTTATTATTATTTAATTTTATTTACAATAAATATAATGAAATTATAACAGAGCAATAATCATTGGAACCTTACTGGAAATCATACAATGTCTTGGGGTGACTCTATCATGTGTATCCCCTATCATGCTCTATGCCCAA
>VZTD01003687.1:2239358-2284321 GCA_013397725.1 Rhagologus leucostigma | reverse complement strand
TTAAAATAAATAGTTTTTATCTCTTTTACTTTCCTTCGAGGAAAAATTTCCTTTTTTCCCGAACCCTGTGGGGGGAAGGGTGGTTGCAACCTGGTTTTCTCTCAGGGGCTATATTACTAGATTTTGGCCAAACTGGCACATACAAGTATTTAATTTCTATAACTTCGTGTCCTCTTTTTATTCTTTTTTGGAAAAAATAGAACAGCTATATACTGGAATTTTAATTTGCTTCTCCATTTTAAATATTAGCAAAAGATCCTTCTTGGCTTCATCATTCCTGTAATGGACTCATACATTTTTTTAAATGTATTTCATTCTTATTTTGATCACTGAAACTAATGTATGCACAAGCTCACAAGATGGGAGGCTTAGAGGGGCAGAACTCTGTCCTCAATACAGGCAAAAAGCCATGTCTGGGCAGTCTCATTTACATTAATTATTATGCTGTTCCACCATAGTTTCAATTACTGTTTTTTATTGCTTCAGCTGGTTTTAGTGGGTTGCTTATGCCCTTAGTAGATTTGCTATTGGTCAAGGACATATGAGATAGAAATTCTGCCTGTATTCACCCTCTTCACCTAGCTGAGAAGGTCATTAGAATCCTGTCACTCACAAAACGTGGAGCATCTCTGCCACTACCACAAGCAAATCCTAGTTATCACCTAACAGTCTTCCCAATATCTGGTGTAGATTCCAACAACACAATATAGAATGGGACAGATAACTTCTTCATCAGAGCGGGAGTCTCAGAAAAATCTTTATAGTCTCTGTTGCACCTGAGAAAAATTTTACTGAAGTGGGAGTTTCTGTGTAAAAAAACATTCTCAGCTCCACAAGACAAATGATTAGTAACCCACTGGTCAGTAAGTTATATTCCTAATATGAAATGAATGGATTTTGTTTTCCTAACTGAAAGTTAATATCATTACACTGTCTTTTTAATTTATTTGGGTTCTTTTCTCCCAGAGAAGTTATATATGATTTTGTATTTCTGAAGACACCGTAATTTTTGAGTTTTTTGATGGCAACCAGTAAAAACCTGCTTAATGGAAACGTGTGATTTTTTTGTTATAATGCTAAATCAATAATCAAGATGCAATTATTTTTATTATTATTTATTAAAATGTGGAATTTCATTGCCCTGAACACCTTCTCCACCTTCTTTTGAACAATTTTGATGGACAGAGTTTGCATGGCCAAGCTTCCTCCATGTCTGCAGAGCCAATCCCTGGTAGCTCCAAAGATGGGCTGGATAATGATTGGCCAATTAGAAATGGTGTTAAAGCCTCTGTGAAGACATATTTAAGAAGAAAAAGAAGGGAAAAAAAATATTATTGTGTAGTTATAATTGTGGCCAGAGAAAATGAGGTGTGAGAACATGTGAGAGGAGCAACTCTGCAGACACCCAGGTCAGTGCAGAAGGAGGGGCAGGGAGGTGCTTCCAGGAACTGGAGCTGAGATTACCATGCAGCTCATGGTGAAGTCTATGGTGAGGCAGCTGCGCCCCTGCAGCCATGAAGGACCACAGGGCTGCAGAGATCCACCTGCAGCCCGTGGAGGAGATGCACACCAGAGCAGGTGGAGGCCTGAGAGGAGAATGCGAACCCTTGAGAGGCGTGCAATGGAACAGGGTCCTGGCAGGTACCTGCAGACCCATGGAGAGAGGAGCCCACATTAGATCAGGTTTGCTGGTAGGACTTGTGACCTTGTGGGGAACCCACACTGGAGCAGGCTGTCCTTGAAGGACTGCACCCTGTGGAAAAGTGACCAACATTGCAGCAGTTTGTTGCCCATGGGTTGGACTTGTGTTGGAGAAGCTGATGGAGAACTGTCTCCTGTGAGAGGGCACCCATGCTGGAGCAAGGGAAGGACTCCTGTCCGTGAGCAGCAACAGATACAACATGTGATGAACTGACCATAAACCCCATTCCCTGTTTCTCTGCATTGCTGAGAGAGGAAGTAGAGCCAGGAAGGAGGGAGGGGGTGGGTGGAAGGGCTTTTTAAGTTTTGGATTTGTTTTTTGTTTTCCTCATTATCCTGACCTGATTTTTTTGTAATAAATTCAGTTAATAACTCTAATTCTAGCTTGTTTTGCCCATCATGGTATTCAGTGAGTGATCTCTCTCTGTCTTTATCTCAACCATGGACCCTTCATTATATTTTCTCTTCCCTGTCCAGCTGCAGAGGGGAATAAGAGAGAGGCTCTGGTGGGTGCCTGGAAGCCAGCCAGGGTCAACCCACTACAACAGTAAACAGCTTACTTTCATCCAAGACAAAGGCAAAAGCAAGGATGTTGAAGAATAAGGATTTTGGCAAGATATTATTTTGGCATATTAGGATACAAGAAGAATGTAGAAGACCAGATGGCTCTTCTCTTTAAGGAACCCAAGTGCAGAGGCTGGCAGTCAGTTCAGGGATCTGATTCCTAGCTGGCATAACCAAAAGAGCTTCAAGACATGAAAGAAGAAAAATGGATAGATGTTTTGAGGGCAGTGCTTCAAAAGAAATAGACTGTCTTTTGCCCTAAGAAGGACAAAAGGACATAGGAGGTTTCTCGCTGAATCTTTTTTGCCATTAAATGCAAAGGATATGCCTTTTTGTTTGTTGAACTGAAAGCAAAACTCTGCTTAAAAAATTTACATGAGGATTTTTGGTACATTTGCTCTATCTTGTGGTGTCAGCCACAGCAGCATGCAAACTTGGGCAACAAAGGAGAAAGAACAGAGACTCATTTAAAGAGGTATATTTCTGAGCCAAAGAGTTTGAATTATCACTGTTTGGTACATTGCATACTAGATATGTTTCTTTTTTTTTCCAGTAGAAGAACCTGATACTGAAAAGTGAGAAAGAGGTGACTTCTATGGTGTACAGACACTTTAGGAAAATCAAATTATTTGCTTTATTGTCATCTTTTAGAATTGCATTTTTAAATGTTGTCTGTGTTTTATATTTGGAAGTCTTGAAATCATTAAGATCACTGAAACATTGAAAGGGTAGTAAATGAAGTAAATCAGCAAAAAATCTTATTCACAAAGACACACGGAATAACTTCTAAACTACCCTGGGCAAACTCTTGATTCAAGAAAGTACACTTCTAATGCTTGTGTAATTAGTGTCAGACATGCTAAATTATGTAAGATTAAGCATTTTTTATGAAATTAAATATAAGTTTAACTTTTTATCTCATTCAAGTGCAAAAAGAGCAGGCATTCTTGTCTGCCTGTGTTGATCTGGATTTCATGCAGTTCACTTTAGAATGGCTGTTGATTTTGTCATATTTACATTATAACATCTTCCACAATTTCTGCATAATCATCAAAGCTTTATATATTCCCTGGACAAATATATAATCTAGTAGAATGACATTTCTGCATTTTATTACTAACTTTCACACTTATCCTTGAAAAGACAGATTGAATCATATTCGTCATCTTATTTTCCACACTACTTACATGATAAAAGCTATTTAATAGATTTTATGAGGACAGGAACAGTATGACAGCCATTTAGTTTGATCCTGAATAAGAAAGACTACAGGATTTAGTGAGGTTACACACGTAAATAAGTAATCTTGTGCTACCACATTTTTTCACAGGGCTCTCAGAAATTTAAGTGATAAAGGACAATAATTTTGTATGCAGTTCCTATGACTTGTTCAATAATAACAAAAACAGCAAAAAAAATTGGAATTTAAAAAATATACAGCGTGTAATCTGAACTTCTATAGAACTTTATACCTTAGTCAACAAATGTAATAAAATGAGAAATGTCTCTCCATTTAGATAATGGTTAAGTTCCTTCTAGTTTGATAAACAAATACTATCTTTCTTTGTCTCAAATAATAAGGCAATGGCTGTCAGGATGCAGCAGTAGTGGGGCTGCTCCTGAGGGAGGAGTGCGAGGATGGGAGGGTGGCCCAGGGCAGGCAGGGCAGTCCCACCCTATGAGAGAAGCAGAGCAGAGCAGGATGGCCACAGCAGCACATCCTGCCAAGGCACAACCAACCGGACAAATGGGAGGTGATGAGTGAGGTTGAGGGCTCGGGGACACCCACGGCAGGGCTCAGACAGGGATGTGACATTCAGATCTGAGCTTAACTCAAGCCTCCGAACACAGGTTCTGGGGTATGTGGATGGATGTGTATGTGTGTGTCAGGGCAGTGTTCAGGAGAGGCTAACTATGGCTGATAGCATCCCCTGAACATTAAGGCCCATCTGTGCACTCAGGGCCCTGATTTCTCAGAATATTTTTGTAGGTGTCTTCTAAACTCAGATTTTGGGTATCTTATATGAAGTGTGGACATTAGAACTGAATCCTCTATTCCAGTGTTATTCCATTAATTCCCTATTAGTTTTTTATCCCTCTACCAATATAGAAAAATAAAATATTCAGCCTCAAAGCTATTATGAAAGGTGTTTCATAGTGTTCAGTGCCTATGTGAATATAAATTTCTAATATTTTTCTGATGCATAGATTTAAGGCTACATGATCCATCCTCTAGGTGTGAGATTTGTGTTCCTGATTGTAACATTCTTTAATAACTTTGCTAAAATATATGTGACCCTTTTTATTTATTTAAGCCCCTTTCATCTAACATCATGTTTCTTGTTTACAGACATAATATGTGGTCTGTGGTTTATTTATCAGAGAATTTTAGTACGCCTCGAGTTTTTTCCAGGGGTTCATGCTTAGCATTGTATTTATTTGGTACAAGAAATAAGACAAATTATGCTAGTTTTATGACTTGCTGGTAACCTAAGATAAGGAGAAGTTTTAGTACTTATCTGATCTGCAAACGGTTCTTTTTCCACTGGCAAAGGCAGTCTGTCTGCTGGAAGATAAAGCTGATGGAGTTTGTGTCCTCAATTCAGCTCTAAGACTTAAAATCAATTCAGTTAGGGAAGAGTGATAAAGTCATTCTAGTAAAGGTAAGATACCATGGATTTCCACGTATACTTGATCAAGCCCCTAGCTGCTACTGCTTCACAGGGATCTACAACACGTGTATCTTCCATAAATACATGCAAATATTGTTGACTGTTAGTTACCCCTTCTGTAAGAAAAGCATGTTTACAACCTGGAAATTTGCGCAATATTTTGCTTCTCTTAAATGCTTAACTATGAATTACCAAAAAACTCCACCCACATAACACAAAATTAATAGTTAATATATTGATTTTTCAAATAAAATATCAGTACAGAAGATGCACAGGTTATCTATAACCATGTAAAGCTGTATGAAAACAACAAAAAAAACCATTTTACAAATATTTTGCAAAATCAAAGTTCATACTAACCTCATTTCAGTCTTTTAAGTGCATTTCTGTATAAGTGTCATGAGCATCAGCTCATCTTTCTTCATAGCTCTGCACAACACAAAAATATTTTTTGCCTTTCCACATACATTAATTGAAATGGATTATTTGAGGCTAACATAAGCAAATAATAAACAATATATAATGTGTAATATGTCATATAGTTTGTAATGTAAGACATGTATCACATACATAGTGTATTATGTATGATATATTAAACTCAAAGAACTAGTTGCCAGTTAGTTTGCAATTTCTGATTTTTCCACAACCTTTACTTGGAATCATAGAATGTTCTAAGTACAAAGGAAGATTTGAAGTTCAACCCCCCTGAAATGTGCAGGGTCATCAACTAGATCAGATTTTTCATAGCCCTGTCCAACATGACCTTGGACACTTTCAGAGATGGGGCATGTACCATCTCTCTGGGTAACCTGTTCCAGTGTTTGGCTCAAAAAATTTCTTCCTTGTAGCTCATCTGAATCTCTCTTCTTTTAGTTTAAACCCATCAATCTTTGTCTTACCACTGCAGGTCCTACAAAAAGATCCTGTCACCATCTTTCTTATAAGCTTCCTTTTGCTGAAAAGCTGCAGTAAAGTCTCCAAGGTATATCCCAAAATTAAATTGTAAAATATACCTAATTTACAAAAAAATAATTATTGCCATTCTGGAAAAAAACTTTAAAACCCTAAAATGAATACATTATGAGAAGAAAAATACATTGCGGTGTATTTGCAGTACTTTTATGGAGAGAAGTATCTAGTTAACAAAGATGGAATTTAAATCAGATGCATAAGCTCGAGCCCAAGACACAATGACCAATTCATTATTACCTTCTCGAAATACAGGTGGCGTTCACCTCTAGGGATGCTTTCTTGTATTTTCCCTTGTTTCTTCCATAGAATTGCACTGTCTGTTTTGGTAATGTCTCTTTGGGTGTGAATTTAAGGTTACAGTTATATTTTTCCAACTTCCACCATTCCATCCCTTCAAGAGGTAAAGTAACTAAAGATAGAATCATAGGATCATTTAGGTAGGAAAAAACATCTAAGATCATTTAGTCTAACTGATAATGTAGCACTGCCAAGTCCACAACTAAACCATATTACCAGGTGCAACACCAACACTAAAGGTAACTGAAGATTCACTAAATTATCAGTGCTGAATCAGGTTTGAGGTTCCATAATTTAGAAATTTTATTTGGTTGAATTAGCTGTATTTGTGATTCCTTATGCTTGTATCTGCTCTTGTCTATGTTTTTATTTGAACATATATGCTCTATTAATATTAAATAACATTACTAAGGAGATTTAATAAATAATTAAAACGGGCTTCTGTTGTCCTAGACACTGTATATACACAGTGGATGTAGATCACACTGCTCAAACATTCAGTCTACATATGTAGACTAGAAACAGAGGTGCACATTGGAGATATGACTAAAGTGATTCACTGCTGGTAGAAACAACGTTGATTGTAATGTAATTGTATGGTGTGACGAGAGAGAATGAGGAGAAAGAAGAATGGGACCAACTGAAATAAAAGTGGAAAATAAAAGCAGTAGGAGAAATAACATAGGAGAAGAGAGATGATGCAAGCTTGAAAACAGGAGAGAAAAATCTAGAAGTGATCGTTGCAAGAAGGAATGTCTCTTTATTTGATGCTTAGTAACTTTTTTTTTGCAGTTTTAACAAAGGAAGATATAGAAGAAGAAGTGAAAGCAAGAAAAAGAGACATTTTCATGAGAGACAATCTATTACGTGGTCTTAGCAAAGTCAGAGTTAGGAAGCCTTACATGAATTGTTCTGCTTCTGTTTAGAGCCCTCACCCTCGTCCCATAGAACAGTGCTTAGTTTACCAGCTTCTGCAAGACATCCTTTTAACTAAAGCTTAATTGGAATCAACTTACCAAAAAATCAGGTGCATTTAGACTCAGTACCTCTAGCACTTTCAGAATAAAAAATAATTATATGTTTCCAGACCAATTATTCTAAGTGAGTACGACATTACCTAATTATCAGACATCAAACATATATGCTTGCTACTTGATTTTTTCAAGGGCACTCAAGCATGACAACAGCAACACACATAGACAAGTTCAGTGGACTAATTAGCAATTGGTAGTGAAAAGAAAATATTGTCAAGGACTCTTTTGTACCCAAGCTCATTTGTTGGTGAATGGAAAAACACTCTGTTTCTATTATAATATTAGTTTCTCTTCAAGAAAGTATAATAATGTAACAGAAAATAGTTGAGAAGGCAGTTTAGAATGCCAACAAACCCCTCGCTAGATTTGCCAAACTTCTTAATGCAATAAATATCCACTGGATCTGAATTTTATAGCTTTTTCCGGATTGAAAACAAAAAGAATGAGTAAGAATCCTACTGAAGTAAAATGGTAACTAGGGCTTGTGAAATATGTAAACAATGTTATGTGTAGCAAAAAATGTGCTTTCTTTTTAAAAGAAAGATTATGAACTAATTTTATACTTCTAGTCCATACTAATAGGAAGCCTTGCACATAGCATGAAATGAAGGCTGAGATGTAATTTATTTTTATAAAATTTGATTAGTTGGTACTATCTTAATGCTATATAATTTCTCACACAATACTGATTCTCTGACAAATCTAAAACTCTAAAAATTCTTAGTAAGCTCTAGTTTGAATGTCTCTGCTGGAAAGCCTTCCTTTTATTTCTTTTCTGCTATAGTGATGATACATTAGCAAGAACTAAGTTCACAAATCAGTAGTCTTAACTTTTACTTTTAACAAAACAGGTTCCATTTGAAAATATTATCTCACTATCTCAACACTCTGTACATTTGCAAATTCATATCTAGTCAAGTTGCATTATTAATATTGATACAAATGCTACAACTGAACAAACTGAAATTCTGCTGTCCATAAACTCTAAAGTATAGAAAAAGTATTTTCATTTTTATGTTGTTATGTACTTTATCTCCATGTACATCTTACAGATGTTTTGTTTTTTGTAAATTTAATTCTTACTAAACAAAAGAAAATACAAAAATGCTGCTTACAACTGCACAGAACTGTAGAAGGAACCTGAAGGTACATTGTACCTTTCCAACAAGATGAACTGTAGTTAATGTTAGTGAAGAACAAGCCCGTGACAGACAATAGTTTGTGTGTCAAACTGTATGTATGAGGAATGTATAGCCACAGGCAAGTCAGTGTCAGCAGTGGCACCTGGGGACAACAATGTATCACAAAGAAAGGAATCTGAAAGAGACTAAGGCCGAAACTGTGTACTTGTGGCTTAGAGACAGCAGTCAGCCAAGGGGAGAGTTTAATTTCTTTTCATACGGGGCAGAAGAAGATGAAAGACTCCACAACCACTTTCTCTTTCTGAAAGAATCCCTGATAACAGAGAGAACAAGCAAGACAAAAGAAAACATATGTCTTTCTACCATGCTCAGTAAATTTGTGTTATGTTACACACAGTCACTAGGATACTGGTAGTCAGGTTTTTAGAATGTAAATCTTGCAAATAAAATGTAAGCAAATAGTCTCCCTTAAAAATAAAAATCAGCAAAAGCACAATAGACATGTTCTAAATTTCACTAGTTGCCAGCATGTCACCAGTCATTTTCCACACACCCCTCTTCTAGTGGGCATCATTACATATTCTGAAAAGAATATGTTAAATTCAGAATTATCTGAGGCCATCCTTCATATAATGACATATACATACTTGTATTTCTGTTCTCATAATTGTCAAAAAAGTTTGGCGAAACCCCAGGTCTACATGTCCTGAGTTATAGGAAAGCTATTTCTTCAGTCATTGTTTAAGTGGATTGGCTCACTGTTGATGAGAGCAGCTGTACAGGTGGCCTGGTTAGAAGGTGAAATTTACTGAGCAAAAGAACATGACTGTTGAAAAGTACTGACGAGAAAGGACTGACAGAGAAAGGACTCCCAGGCTGAAACTGCCAGCCTGAGAACTAGGCCTAGGAATGATAAACGTCCTTGAAGTACAGTTTAGTACACAGACACGTGACAGATCCTGAGATACCGCTGATAAGCACAAAAAAAAGGCACTGTAACAGCAATTTATTGTCTGAAAAGGTGGAAAACTGTCTGGGAAAATAAAATTACTCTGAAAGGACAGAAAATGCCATTATCTACTGGGAGTTAAGGCTAAAAATATGAAAATTAAATGTGTCTATTGTCTGCTGTAAGTAGTATGTCCTGTGCTCTCTTATATCTCTATAACAGGGCATTTATTTTTATCTAAAATGGAGCCTCTCTCTCTGAGAACTCCTCACACTATACCTACTTTTCCTTTCCTAAACAGATCGAATTCTCCACGTAACTTTTTATGAAATCTTGGACTTCCACTGAGAAGTCCAATCTGACTCCAGACTTTAAGACACAGATCATCACTGAAGTGAGATTCTGTCTGTTACCTTGTTGTACCCCATTTTTGGGGTTCATTTGGTTTGCTCTCCTATCTCTGGGATGGTTGGATCCCCATCTGGAATCAGTTTGTCCTTCCATTTGGGACTGTTTTTCTTCTTCTGAAATCTGTCTAATTCACTTGACAGTGATGAAATGTTTATCTCCCAATTAGTACTCTATTATACCTGTTGTTAAATTGTTGCTAAGTTGTTTCAGTAATGATAAGTTTATGTAAGAGTATATGTCTACTTGGCCGTTGCTGCTGTTACTTGTTGCTACATGACTGATTACTGTTATTATTGATTGTTGACATACTTTTGATTGATCTTATATCAGTGAATGCTGATAGTATTTTTAATAGTTTCAGATATATATACTCAGTTTGTTAACCATAGGTATACTTGTTAGTGGTGATTTTTATGGTAATTTACATGGTAATGGTGATTCATGTGGTATATGTGGTAATCTGTAATACAGTAAAGAAACTGAAGGGATAAAGTCTCTGTGGCCTTATGTATTACCTAATCCTACTAACCCTTTGTTGTGATCTTTATACATCTGAAGAGCAGTAAGACTTTAGGTTTTGACAATCATTAAACTCAACGGATACAAGCTTCTTTGTCAAAAATACTGACTAAAGTGAAATGAATGATTGTTTAGACAGCATCACTTCAAATATTCCCGAGTAACTGTTGAAACAGAGATGTGTTTTCTTTTTCTTTGAGTTGTCAAAAATTTGAGGGTGTATCAACAGTTTCATAATAATATCAATAAATACAAGTAATTAGAATACAGTGTTTGAGCAATCAAAAACAGGAGGAGGGAGGGGAGATGTTAAACAGATAAGTACCAGAAACGATTAACTACGGATAGGATGGAGAGAGGATTACCTATTATCCTATGTAGACATCTACATCCAATGTAGCAAAAAAAGACAGGATAGACCAAGTCACCCTGGAAAAAGGATGTTTTTCCTCAGTTTTAAATTGAAATGTAAGTCAAAATTTATTAAACCTGTAGCTAAGTAAATCACATATTACATAAGCTCTCAAATGAGAAGTCTAAAAATATTTCTTACAATATAAGATTTCAGAAAACAAGGGGAACATCATTTTTTAAAGACATTTAAAACATGTTGTTGAGGTCAGTTTTTATGGGTTATCTAGACTGCGATACTTATGTCTGAAAAGAGCAAGTATCATTAAGTCTTAATTATTTAAAAGAAGTAAAAGTGACAGAATTGGTTCAATTGTGCAGCAAAGAAGACATCATTGACTACTACCAGCTCTGAGACAATGCCCTATTCAGTACATTAATGTACTCAAAAATTATCTACATCATGAATTCAAAGGCAGGACAAAAAATTACTACAGAAATTTAGTGCAAACTTTAACGTATACATTTACATATATGTATTTGATCGTATTTCTGGTTAAATCTGTGGATTTTATGGTTTTGCTCTTGTTACAGAGTTTTTTACAGTAACTACATATGTGTGTCTTGACAACACAGTACTCTCTAAAAGGCCTCTGTCATTCTTTCATGTATACAAGAGGGTTCTAAAGGACTTTTTGCACTTCTCTTCATAGAAGGTTATGGTATTCTATGGATCATACGCTATTTATCTGACACTACGTCCACTTAAATAAAACCAAATAGATGAGAGAAAAAAAAGTCACAAGAATCTATGATAAGGTTAACCATGAGTGGGTGAAGGGAAGGTGGTGGTTGCAGCCTTTCTGGATTTTAGTAAAATTTTAATACTGTCCCTCTGTACAGGTTTGGACCGGGATAGAATTTTTTTTCACAACAGCTGCTATGGGGATGTGTTTTGTATTTGTGCAGAAACACCGTTGATAACACAGGGATGTTATAGCAATTGCTGAGCGGTGCTTAGACTGAGTCAACACCTCACTCCACCCCACCACAAATAGGCTGTGGGTGCACAAGGGATTGGGAAGGGGCACAGCTGACCCCAACTGACCCAAAGGGTGTTCCATATGATATGACACCACGCTCAGCAGTAAGTCTAGTAGAGAGGTTAGCAGGGTGGACATGCTTCAGGGACTTGCTGTGCATTGGTCACTTGGTGGTGAGCAACTGTTTTCATTTACATCATGAAACACATGACCAGTGAGCAACCTGCTGCAGGTAATGCTTTCCAACACTGTCTCGGCAGTGACGGAAAGCAAAAGCAGAGAATTTCTCAGAGTCACCATGATTTCACTTCATTTCAGAGATGCAATAGGCAATATGATCTAGTTGAATGTAATAAGTCCATGGGGCCTTGTGGGTTTCATCCTAAAGTACTGAGTGACCTAGGAAATGTTATGGCAGACCTCTTGATCATTTACCAGTGGTCTTAGGAGGCCAGAGACATCCCCACTGTTTGAAAACTAGTCAGCATTGTTCCAGTTTACAAGAAAGACACAAGGAAATAGAAGAGAGTTAGAATGGAATGGAATAGAATAGAAAACATCACAAGAATATTTCTTGATCTTGACTTTGGTAAGGCTTTGACACAGTCTCACACAAAATCATTGTTGCTATTGGTTTGATGGATGGACTTCCTAAGGGATGGAACTGGCTGAATGGCTGCACCCAATGTTGCATTTCCTGGCTCTGTGTCCAAATGGATATAATAGCAAGTGGTGTCATTCAGGGTTTTGTGTCAGAACTGATAATTTTGAATATATTCATCAATGACATAAAAGGATTAAATACAGCCTCAGCAAGTTTTTAGATGACGCTAAGCTGAGCGATGCAGTTGATATGCTAGAAGAAAGGGATGCAATCCAGAGGGAACCTTGAAGACTTGAGGGACAGACTTGAGGAGTGGTATAATGCAAACCTCATGAAGTTCAACAAGGTGATGTGTAAGACCCTTTCTATAGATTGGGCAAATCCCCAATATCATGACAGACTGGAGGATGGAGAGATTAGGAGCAGCCATGCTGAGAAGGAGTTGGGGATATTGGTAGATGAAAAATTATATATCAGCTGACAAGGTACATTTGCAGGCCAGAAAGCCAATCATATCCTTAGCTCACAAAAAGAAATGTGGCAGTCAGTTGAGGGAGGCAATTCTTTCTTTTTCCAAGGAAAGGAAAAATTATTTTCCAATTCTGCTCCGGTGAGATGCCACCTGCAGTGCTGCGTCCAACTTTGGGGCACCCAGGATGTGAAAACATGGATCTTTCAAAGTGGACCCATAGTAAGGCTATGAAAATAATGAGAAGCATAGAATACCTCTCCAGTGAGGAAAGACTAAGAGGTTTGAGGTTGTTTAGCATGGAACAAAGAAGGTGGGGGGGGAGACCTTATTTTGGCCTTACAATATTTAAAGGTGAACACTAGAAAGATGATTTTTTTTCTTTTAATGATCGCCACCTATGATAGGACAAAAGCTAACAGATTAAAACTAAAAGAGTTGTGAGGCACTGGAACAGGTTGCGCAGAGAAGCTGTGAATTCCCCATCATTGGAAATGTTCTGTGCCAAGCTGGATGGGACTTTGAGAAATTTGATCTAGTGGAAGGTGTCTCTGCCCGTGGAGTGAGTTTGGAACTATATGGTTTTTAATGGTCCTTTTCAACCCAAACCATCCTATGATTCTAGAATTCTAAGACCTAAAAACATGAAGCTCATTCTTTTTGCCCTTTCCACAATGTAATAAATTCCATTTCCATTTTCTTTCTCTGTGTTGTAAAATGCAGTATAAAATACAAGTTAGAGTTATAACTTGTAGAGTTATAACACTGGGCAGACATTCTAAAACTATCTTCTGTGAATTTACTTTTGGTGTCAATGGTTCATGTTAGCAATTTAACTATATATAGTGTATCTGTTATCCCTTCATGTGATGTTTCAAGTATAGTTGAAAAGATTACACCAGAATACTCTAAAACCGCCACTTTGACTCATACTTGGAGAATTATTGTACTGCAGTTTTCACAAATACTATTATTTACATTGATACATTGGTACCTAAAATACCCATTCTTCTCATAATGTGTTGTAAGACTGTATAACAAAGCTTTGCTTCCATCTAAGAAGAAATTTTAGTGTAAGATGATAGCTGAAAGCCACTGTATCAGTCAAATCCTGAAAGGGAAAAAATAGAAAAAAACAAGCCAAGATAATATGTAGAATCTCTTATTTAACTCTAGTGTATGCTACATTAAATTTCTAAACCTCACTTGCATTAGTTGAACTATCCATTATAATTCACTTACAGTTGAAAAATTACTTCAAAGATATGCATACAGAAATGTTCAAAATAATTCAAGTTTAATACGCAGTGTAACTTTTCTGAACCATGTTTACTGAAGAAATACAATCCAGCTTCCCAGTCTGCTATGAAGGTCATACATATAGCTATTTTTCTTGAAGACATCAAGACCTTGAAAGGAATTTCAACAACTTTATGCAATTAATTTTTACATGATTTTTCAAATACAAATCAAGTATTATTTTATAATCTATGTTAATGATTTATTTCACATGTGGTATCAGAAATTAGCATGTAGTAACTACAGAAGGTCTATGAATTATTTTACTAGCTTGGGCTGGAATACAGCTAATTTTATTCATCGCAGATTGTATCGTGCTGTGTTTTTGGTTTGTGACCAAGAGAGCGTTGGTAACACACTGGTGTTTTAGTTGTTGTTGAACAGTGCTTACTTTAAGTCAAGGCCTTTTCATCCACTCATTCTGCCCAGCCAATGAGTAGTCTGGGGGTGCGTGAGAAGCAGAGAGGAGACATAGCTGGGACAGCTGACCTAAACTGACCAAAGTGATACCCCACACCATATTATGTCATTCTCAGCAATAAGAGATGGGGGAGAAAAGGAGGAAGGAGGTGATGCTCTTAATTACAACATCTGATTGCCCAAATCTATTTGTCCCTGTTACATGTGGTCAGTTCTGCTTTCCTTGAAATGGCTGATCGTCTGCCTGGCGAAGGTAAGCAGTGAATGAATTCCTTATTTTCATTTGCTTTTGTGCACAGTTTTTGCTTAATCCTTTAAAATGTCCTTATCTCAGCTTTCACCATTCTGATTCTTTTCCCCATTGCACTGTGAGGGAAGCGAGCAAGTGGCTGTGTGGTGCTGAGCTGCCTACTGGGGTTAAGCTACAACAGTCCTTTTTGGAACCCAAAGTGAGTCTTGAAGGGTTTGTGATAAGGACAGATTTCAGTGTGATAGACTGAATTCATAGCTGCTGTAACTGCTCAGCTATTAACTGCCAGTCTCCTTTGCTTTCCGTGGGGCTTGCTTGCCTTATTGTATATAAAAGTCTCGTGCTTGTTAGTGGCTGCTTTCGCTCTTTCCTGTATTGCTTATCATCTTACTGTGCTATGCCTGGGAACATTTTGATAACAGCAGCAACAATCTGCCTTGGTTAGCAGATGGACAGGGCATTTTTGCTCTTCCTGTGCTGCTGTACTGTACAGGCTGGAACTTGAATGAGAACTCCAGTCAAAGGGACTATGACTTGTGGATAAGTCTGCATGGGAACAGGGATGCCTCATAGGCATTTGTGTCCATCGATAAGACCATTTCAGAACATTCCAGTGTCCAGAGTCATAGTGTTTGTCTTCCCAAGTAGCTGCTAGGCATGAGGAAACCCTGCTTGTCCTTAAAAAAAATCTGCCTGCAATAGGAAGTAGGGAATGAGTTCCTTACATTGCTTTTCTTGAGCATGCGGCTTTTGCTTTAATAAGCTTAATCAATTAGGGAGTGTTCAGGCAGCTCTGTGGTGCTTAGCTGCCTACTGGGGTTAACTTACAACAATTAACAAAGAGACTTTTAAGTAAGAATACTTCTTTATTTTTTGTTTTCCTATTATTGTTCAAATTCGTTGCTTTGTTGATAGAAATGAGCTTTCACTCTCTTCATGTCCAACTTCTGATAGAATTTCAACGAAACAGTGACCCTGTGTTAAGGAGATGAGTTTGTTACTATGGTAATGGTTGAATAATTACAAACTAAGAGTCTGACTTCATCACTAAACTGAAATTATAAATGCTTTTTAAGGCATTCCACCAGTATTTAGATATCTCAAACAAACTTTTGGTCTTACTTCCTGTGAAAAACTAACTGATTTGAAATGTGTGCCATATATTTCTTTAGTTTGAACTTCTTTAATGGATGGGGAATGATGGGAGGAAAGGAAGAAGCTATCAATGGCATTTCAAAAAGCCTGCCTAGGCATATTCAGGAAGTTTGTAGTAGAGCAAACACCCGAACTCTAAGACTTGTAATCTAGGGCCAACTCTGTTATACTGGAATGGTTTAGCATCATAAATGAATTAATTAAGGACAAATATCTGAGTTTGCTGTCCTGTTACCACTTTCCCTGAGTCATTTTTAAGAATTCTGAGAGGAAAAAAAGGATATAGAGTTCCACTGTTACTGATTAAACAAATCTATAATCCTTTATAAATTATTTCAGGTGTCCATGTCTTTGGTTTCATTTTTGTTTTGTTAATATATACATTTTAAAACAGGAAATAAAAGTTGTCTACAATTTTTAAAAATTCTCTGTGAATTCAATGCAAGTAGTTTTAAATTATTTCAGATCATATGAATACAGAAAGAAAGTTAAAAAAAGAAAAGGGAAAATTGTGTCTATCAAGTGCCAAAAAAGTGAACGAATGAACATTATATGTAAAACTTCCTTATTTCTTTGTTACCATTACACTGTACTTAAACTGATCTGCATACCAGGGAGCATTAGATATAATGCATCAGTATTATGAGACAATTAGACTTAACAGAATGTAGCAGGATATAAAATACTTTGTTCTTTTGCATCAGCTGTGTTTTAACCTTATCAGAAAGTCAGATCAAAACTACTATTCAATAATTTGAAATGCATATAGCATAAAATAAAATACAAATGTCCCTTTAGGGACCTAGGATTAATGTTTTCAAATGGAAGGTTAAAGACAGTGAAATGTTGCCTTTAAATTCAAAGGCTCAGGAGCAATAACACTGATTTCAGTTCTGGTGTGTGCCAGTTTGGGCCAAATTCAGGGGAAACATCCAAAAGGAACGTCTCCTCAAAGGAAAGCAGGTTACAGCCACCCCTCCCCTGCCAGGTTCAGGAAAAAAAAGGATTTTCCTCGGAGGAAAGTGAAGGAAAAAAAGCTATTTATTTAACAAACACACAGGAAAAGAATCATAAAGCTAAATAATAAAACCTCTCACTGTGGAGAGAAAACTTGGGAAGATTTTAAAGTCCTTCTCTGGGTGTGGTCTCTCCCCTCCTCCTCAGAGCTGGGTTGGCCTGGGCCCCCTCCGGGCCTAAGGTGGAAATTTTCCCAGCGAGTTCTGGTGTTCTGATGTTGAAACAGTCCAGAAGAGAAGAAGGGAAAAGCCGAAGTCCCAGAAAGAATCTAACTCTCAGTCTCTCTCTGGAGAAACAGAGCCGAAAAGCCGAGAGAAGCAGCAAGAGTGCTTCTTTCGCTCCTCAGCAGCAGCAGCAGCAGCTAATCTCTGTGTCCTTGAAGCACAAACTGTTTTGAAAAGTTCACTCAGTTTTTTTTTCTCTCTCTTGCACCCAGTTTTAAAGGCACAGAAAGGCTCAGGATTATATCTGAGCATAGAGTGGTGACAGGGGATACAACATCATAAAGTCACCCCAAGACATGGTATTTCAAAGAACGTAATTCATACTAACTTGAACAATTATGTTCACAGGTAAGAAAGGTTTTTTAAAACTGTTGTGGGATCTTCTTGCTTTTTCCATTAATAGTGCATGACAGCGTAATTTCTCAATCATTATATGTCAGACACTGAAAGAATACTGGTGTTTTTAACACTGGTATGTGGAAAAGAGAAGCAATCTGAATTAAATAAGACAAAACTCAAGATGCACCCTGAAAGTCTGTTTGTTGTCTGTTATCTCCTCCATAACTGCAACATGTATGATTGGTATATGTAATGGGACAATGTACTTTTCAAGGCCACTGGTGATTTGCTTGCATACCCAGTATGTGAACAAAATTAAGAAAGTATGTTATAATTCTTTCCGTTTTGTCTACATATATCTTTTCCACAAATAGGCTTTGATTTCCTTGATTTTTTTTGCCTTATGAGAAATCAATATTGCAATTGTTATATGTGAATTAAAAAATTGTCTTCTTTGAGTGTTGTGCCATGTTTATTTTTAAAACCCTGCAAAACTCACCTTCCCTGTTATGATTGCTACCCCAGTTATTCACAAAAATTGAGGAAACCCAGTGTTTGGTCAGATCCTATTACAGTACATATTCTATAAATACAATATTAAAAAATAGTCTCTTCCTCAAGTAGTTAATAAACTTCTAAAACTGTTTTGTAGAAGCAAATGTCTACAGAACACTTGCATGTGCAACTGATCTGTTTTGTTCAAAATGCTTTGCAATCAGAGGCCTTGAATGATGGTTGGGTTACTCGGGCTACTTCCCTACAGCTGTACTTAGCTGTGTATATTGTTTGTCTTAACACCTAATTTTTCACTTTTGAGATAATACTGACTCAAATGTTCAATGCTATTTTGACATGGATTCCTGAAGACTAAATGTGCTTTCTGTGGTTACTGATACGCTTTACCCTGGCAGAATGCAAATCATTTAACTGTTGTTTTGAACGTCTTTAGGCTCTGGTTGCCAATATGATATTAACTAGGGTTTTTTCTTTTTAAAAGGTTCTCCTCTCATGTAGGCATTATGAAAGAAGGAAAAGGCTGGTCCTTATGGGAGTTTAGTTCTTTTTATTGAAAACTTGTTCTCTTTTATTTTTCTACTAATTATTTCTTTATTTTTTTAAATTTTACTTGTAACTTTGTAGTTTCCTTATTTATCTGTCTTTTCTCTCTACCATTCTCCTTGTTTATTACTTTGGCATTAATATTTTTTACATTTAAAATTAATGTATTGACTGAGAAGGAGGAAAACTTTATTATCTGAAAAACTACTATATTGTGTTGTCTTACAATAAACATTTCTTCCAAGTCTTTCAGATTAATTAAAAAAAATCAAGGGAAAGAAAACAACTTTGACATTTCTAAGTATCACAAGGGCCATATTTTTTATTTGGTTAATGAGGATATGCTTAATATACGATTCCTAAGATCTTTTCTAGGTTATTCACATGTGTGTATTAGAAAAGATGATCCCATTAGGAGATAGTGTCATCTCTTTGACAATAGACTTGTCTTCAGAGGAATACAAATTTGAGCTACTAAAAGTTCAGCTTCTATTTACTGTATTTTTCTTAACTGTCACAGAAATGAAACCATCATTGTGTTTGCTCCATATTGAGCAACCTGGTCTAGTGGGAGGTATCCCTGCCCATTGCAGGGGGCTTGGAACTAAATGCTCTTAAAGGTCCCTTTCAATTCAAACTATTATATGATTCAATGATTCTATATGCTGTCACTAACTCCTTCATTTTTGTTTTGCAGATTTTACCTTATACTCCAGAAAGCCAAGCATAGTGCATAATAAAAGTGAACAGTAGTCACTGAAGTTCATTATAAATAATATCTGATAATATGTATGAATAGGGACTTAATAACCAATAAATATAAAACATTTGTTTTCCAAGAAGTCATAATGCCATTGGAAACAGGAATCAATGGGGAGTCTGAGCAGATCTCACTGAAAGGGGAATACTAGGAAAAAAAAGAATGCTGAAAATCGTCATCATCACTGGCACCTCCTGCATTTGGAGGAACCCCACAAGAGGAGGATGTGTATCTGTGTTCCCTCTTTCTTATAACTGCTTTTACCATTTCCTATGGGCATTTTCCCCCTTAACTTGTTTCCCTCTCTCTCTCTCTCTCTCTCATTCTCCCTCCTTTAGCTCCTCCAAGATAACCTTCGTAATTATAGTTCAGGTATGCCATCAGCTACATATTCTGCTAATAAATGTTCATATATATGAACGTGCCTTAATAGTCTTTCTGTGCTAATAAATGTTCATATAGATGAACCTGTCTTAATATTCTTTCTGCAGACAGCATATATTTAGTTAGAAAGTCACAATAATTTTGTAAACTAAAGAAGACACAAAGTTGCAGTATGTATTTTTATTATTAATTTCTCATCAGTCTTTTAATACCGTTCAAAATGGGCAAGTACTGGTATTAGCTGCCTCAAGTAACTAGGCATTTTAGTCCAGTTTCGTGTTTAAACTTTGTTAGAACAATTTTGTCTATTACACCCCTGAAGCAATAAATCATCCAGCTTCCCTAATTGCCCTTCCTGTCATTTGAGAATTTCAACAGAAATATAAGAAACACCCACCTCTTTTGATCAGATCAAAGATTCCTTTAAAAGCTTGTATACCAATTTATCACCAGGAAAAGATGTTTCCCCTCTGTATTTTATAAATTATTTGGTTATTTATCTTTTATGCATTTTTCAGAAGGCCTTTTCCCTCTTTTAATATCTAATGAGGTCACACCTTTATAAAGTGGAAAAAAAAGTTCTTAAAAGAAAGCTTATATATCTAATCTATTGACTTGAAAGTAATTTTTACTGTAATTTATACACGTATACTTATATATTAGCTTAAAAATATAATACCACATTTGATTTATATGATGAAAAAAGCTGAGTAAGGAAATAAATTACGTCCTAATTCTGTTAGGGAAAGATTCAATTCCATGATTATCAGTATTAATTAGTACAGGATGTGTACTATACCTTCACTTTAGAACATATATTGTTTTTCAATTAGTTTGTGATTGTTTTAAATATTTGTGGAATATATTTTCTCTTTCTCTTCCCCCCTCCCCTGACTTTTTACCTGCATTTTTGTATAATAGATATCTTGTTATGACTAAACAGTGTTCTAAAGCTGCCAAAATAAAATGCAGCAGTGTTTCTACTTGACATGCAGAAATGTATATAGAAAAGTTACTTTCTAATATATTTTTATGGTACCTTAAAATATGTGCACTAAGATAATCTAATTAAACAAAAAAAATTACATTATGTAAAATTACCTGGACTCCTTTGGAAGCAAGGTACTATATGTACTGGTTTTAGTACTATATTCATGTATATGGTTACGAGATATTTCAATGGTTAAAAATTGCTAAGGTATATCTTTTTCTTTTGAGGTATCTACTAGCAAGATGTAAGGACAACATATGAATCATATGGACATAACATTGAATTGAAAATCTGTCAAAATAAGGGGAGTAAGACATTGTGTAATTTATCTTGCACAGGTGAAATCCATCCTTTTAGTATCTGAAGATAGTTAATAACTGGAGAAAATGAAAGAATTCTCTCTGCCACTCTCTGGAAGCACTTGGAGCAGATGAATAAGCAGAATAAAGGAATGTCTGAGTGTGTCTTGGTGAAACACTGTCAAGACTTTGGTCAAAATTAGCTTGAATGTTCACTCTATGCATTTGAAAATTCATGTTGAGTAGAGATGTATCAATAGTAAGTACAGGGAATATCACACCAAGAAGTATCAAGCTTGTGTTTCTACAATTCCATTATATAATAGATCTATTGCCTGCAAACTTGGAGAGCTACCATCTGCCTGTTTTCAAGACAACCAGACCAGGCTTCCCACAAGCTGACAGTGCAATTTAGCAACAATATGGATATAATCTTCAGAAAAAGACAAAGCATTTTAATACTTATTTCAGGACACATTTGACACATGTTAATACATGGACCTTTTGAGGATACCCCTCTATAGAATTTAGAAATGAAGACCTGCTGTATAATTCTATAACTAATTTCAAACCATATTGAACCAACATCTAAGAGGTACAATATTGTAATATCCCTCACACCCACTACCCATTAAAAAACACTGATTCCTGGGATTCGCAGGGTGGAAGCATTGACTAATGAAAATTGAATTGATGATTACAATTGAATTTCCATTTTGACATTTTGAACTGTTGGACACTGTAAGATTACTTATGTTATTGCTTCTACGGTTTCTATCTTTCCTCCTGTTATCTGTCCTCATCACCTCCATGGACAACCCATAAAGTGTAGAAGAGTACTAGGAAAGAGACATTTACTACAATGTTTGAGGCACGGGGTGGCTGTAAGGGACTGAAAACAGTTCATGCCTCAAACATTGATATAAAGTTTTAAAGAAGCTACAGCCACAGAAACCTCCTTGAAGAACTTTGGACTGTAAGTCAAACTACTGAGAGTAGATAAAGGGAAAACCCATTCTTTCATCAACCTCAGGCCTGGGGACAAACAAACAAGTAAACAAAGAAAAGAATGTGAGCCAAACCCAGCAGCCCTTCTAAGATTCATCACTGGCTGGGTTTGGTGTGGGGGAGACCACAGCCCACAGAAGCCAGGTTTACACAGATTCCCCCCTGAAACGAGGCAGGGGGGGAGGAGGTTTCAGGTGAAACCTCTGGTCAGAGGCAGTGAACACCCATCCTCCGATTACACAAACCGGCTCAGCTGTGGAACCCCCAACCCCACAGGCCACATCCACAGGGCTTTCACGCGAGAGGCTTTGCCCCACAGGACTGCATGCAATGCGACAGATCCAGAGTCTGCTGTAAGAGACTGCCCCCGCTCCAGGGGGACAGGCCTGGACACGGCCACCTGGCTTAAGGGTATATAAATCCATCGGATTCTATGTTTTCGGGGGCACCTTCACCACCAAGAAGACCAGCTGGAGAGGATCAATGGAACATTGTCAGGATCCACAGAGTGGTGATATTTTCCTTATTCTGTCCCTGTCACTTCTCTTGCTGTCTCCCCCACCTATTTTCTGCTTCTTTCTTTCTTTCTCTCTCTCTCATATCTGCCATCAAATAAAACCCTTACTATTGACTGGCATATGGTCTTGTTTGCACCTTAATTCAGGCAGAGGAATTTCAAAGAACCTTAATAATAATTGGATCCTAACAACATTTAAGTCTGAATTGTTTTCTTTCTTTTCTTTTTTTTTTCCTCCTGACCCAGTTTTTTATTTTATGATGTTTTTGTTTCCAGAGGTTCAATGTTAGACAAAATAGAAACATAAAAGATAAAACACAAACCTATTACCATTTCTTTTTCATCAAAAGAATTATTGTCATTTAAAAACCAAGCAATAATCCACAATGGCACTGAGTCATCAATAATCATTCATTCCTACACTAACTCTTAAGGAGGATCTATCTCCCACTGAAGTTAATGACTAAGCTGCAGCTGTTTTCAATGAAAATAAAAGCAGGTGTCTTTACCATCCAGGCTGTCATACGTATTGAAAATGCTGAATGAAAAAAGCTATTTCAATCAGAAAAAAAAAAATTTACTCATTAAATATAATCCAAAAAGTATACTGGACATCTATCTATTAAAAACAAACAAACAAACAAACAAAAACCCCACAAAAAAAAACAAAACCAAAAGATCCCCCAAAAAACCAAAACAAAACCACCCTCTATGTTCATCTTTGTTCTGTCTTACTCCTATACAGCTTTGCCCATTTCCTTTGTTTCTGCTGATAAATAAAGAGATAGGGATTAAATGACCATTTTTTTTACTAAAAGAGTCTTGAAATTTTTTTTTTTTAAGCCACTAAGTACTGTGAATTTTGTTATATGGAAATTCAGGAATAATTAAACTTCTGCATTAAAACATTTTAGAAAAATAGATTTCTGTTTCCACCAAAACTTACATTAAAATATGAAAAGGATTAACAGGAAGTGACACACTTGCAACAAAACTTCCAGAGGTTTTATTTTCTTGCTTCACATCTATAACTATTTTGCAAAAGAGATATCATAGATATTGTATGTCTATGATATATTTATATATATTGAATATTTCTGTCTACATATAATACCGTATATTATTGTATATAATATACAGTTACTTATTTTACAACTACTATTGAATCTAGTAGCTTTAATTAAAGCAATAATTAAGCTTCACAGAAGCATAAGCATAGTAAATATTTTCTGTTTCATCTGTCATTTGGTTGAACGAATGTTCAGCATAACTTTTCTATGACAGTTTCAGTTATGCTTAATAAATAAATTGTTATAATAGACAAAAAATTAATATGACAGTGCAAGAAATTGCCTCTTTCATGTATCTCAGAAATGTTAAAATAGTTCATTTTGTGATGCTTATTTTTTTATGTTGCTGAATATATATATTAAGAAAATAACTATTTTAGCAAACATCAGATCAAATAATTTACTTCCAATATCTTCTATAATTAGACAGTGTAAAGCACAAAAAAAAATTCATATAAATGCAGTCAATATGTACATATGTGCTGCAAAACAGTAACAGAAATGTTTCTTCTTTCAAATCTTTACAAATTACTTAATTTGCTTTCAAAACATCATTATATGATTTAAAAAAAAATATGAAAGGTGACTGCTTTCATTTAGAAAAAAACAGGGGATGCCTAGAAGCTGAAGTGAAAGAATCCAAGACTGTTAGAAGGAATAAAAACAGAAGATGCATATGAGAAATGAAGGATACACATGAGTTCTGGTAACACTCTCCCAGTTAAATGTAGTGGTAGTTGTTTCCCCCACAGCGTTTTAATCATGTACTATTATTTACAAACAACTATAGCAATAGTGTTCTGTCAGGCAGTTCTATTTTCCATTACTGCAGTCTCTCCTGGACATTTTATGATCATCTATGAAATCAGTTGTGTCTGAAAGAAAGCTGTCTGCAGTAAATTTATTTATTGAAAGGTGGTGGTGAGATTTTCTTTAAGAAAAGAAGGATCAATTCAGCAAAGAAAAACCTCCCAAACCAGCAGCCACTACTTCTCACTGGTTTTAGACATAAAACTCAAATCCTCTTGCTTTCAGCAAGCAGGCTAACACAAATATAACTTGCAAGTTTCCCAGGTATTGCCACTGATTTGTTTGACTGACTTGTTCTGATTCTGTGGAAGGTAACCTGCCATTTCCTTCAGTTATACAGACTTAAGAATACTTGATATGTTTACTCTCAATGTAGAAGACCTAGGCTCCTTCAGGACTATGTATGGGGAAGAAAACAACCTGCCTTTCCCATCTCAGCCCATTCCTCTGAACAAAAGTTACAGCATAACACATCAAAACACTTTGAAATACTGATTTTTTTTTTCTCTCTACATGTTATCCTTTTACTAAAACAGTGAGAGAGACCCAATTTGATTTTTCTTTATGCCTCAACATGTGTTATACATGAGGTGAAAAATTACTCTAGGGGCTGTACACGTGCCGGGAGCCCTGCCCCAGGGAGGCTTCGCCTGGCAGCCCCATCAGGGCAGAGAAAACTTCCGCGATCGGGCTGCAAGCGACCCCCTCCTTGCTGGTGGGGCTGATCCCTGGGTGCCTGGGGAAAAATGCCCAGGAAATCGGGCTATGGGAGCGGCTTTAGCACATAAAAGCAGTGAACTGCACCACAACCCGGGGTCATTTTATTTGGGTTCCTTGGAGGGAGCGGGGGCTCGCCTGGAGGGTCAGCTTGGCCTCCCCCTTTCCCCCCTTGCCTTTTTCGCCCTGCGGTGCTGCTTCTTCCCCGGCTGTCTGTCCTGTCCGGACCTGCCCTACCCTGGTTCGCTGCTTTCCCGAGGCAGCCCGACCCCACGGCACCCCAGCGCTCCGCTGTTTCCCGACGGAGCGGCCGCCGCCGCCCGCAGCCGCCGCGCCCCGACCCTGAGAGCCGCGGCTGCTCCGCGAGTGCGCCCATGGCCGCGGCAGCCTGTTCTTCACCGACGGGAGGGACGCGCAGCCGGCTGCTGTTTGGAAATCGCGCCCAGCCTGCCACAGGAACGGATGTACAGGACTATAGAATCAAATACGAAAATTCATGAATTTCAAATATCTATATTAAAGTCAATCAGTTCCTTACAGAATCATATAACCATTTAGGTCAAGATCATCAAGTCCAGCCCATACTCTATGACTTCAAAGTCTACTGCTAAGCCATGTCTCTCAACATGTCTTTTAAATACTTCTGGGGCATGTGACTCAACCACTTCCCCGGGAAAATTCTTCCAGTGTTCACAACCTTTTCAGGGCAGACATTTTCCCTAATATCCATTCTAAATCTCTCTTCGGGCAACTTGAGGTCGTTTCCTCTCATCCTGTTACTTGTTACGAGAGAGGAGACTGACTCCACCTCGCTACCACTTCCTCACAGCAAGTACATATGCTTTTTATTTGCAGGTTTTTTTGACCTTTTTTCTTTAGCTTTTCTCAGACATTTCAGTTTCTTATCAAGTTATAATTTGCCTTTGACCAAGTGATAACCCATCACTACTATATGACTACAATCCATTTGTCTTTAAAATTTCTTTTTATTAAGCACTTGCATAGGACTGAGGACTTTGAACTGCCATAGAAAATGGTTCAAAGGATTACATACGAGAGAAGCCAATACTGGTGTGATAAGCTAGGAGAGAAATGCTCATTGGTTAGAGACAGATCGCACCAGAGAGATTGAAATATGGATGACAAATCACATATGCAGAAAAAGATCCGTCACTGCTCCCCTTACAAGTAACCAAAAATCCTTAAAATACCTTTTTTTTTCCCCTTTGGTAGGCTCAGCATTTTGACTGTGTCTGAGAAATTAGTTTGACAAGGCATTTGAGTCTACATATGCCAGATGATGCTAAGTGGGCAATGAATGTTATTTCTGTCTTGGCTCATGTATTTTTAAAATACACTTTATTAAACACATCTACCTTTAAAATGGAAAATACATAATTTATAAATGTATGTACTTCTAATGGGAGAGTAGTAGAGCAATCTTCAATGAATGAGAAATATTTATTCTCTGCAACACAAAATTACACTTCTCCATGGAGGGCTCTTCCCTTGCAGGTGCATACCATTGGCTGTCAGGACCGGTGCTTGGGTAGGATATACAGAATTCCTGTTATGGAGGGTCTGACTGTTGTGTTACTATTTTCTATACTGATACTGACCATGCACCTAATGATAGATGCTGATAACACCTCCTCACTCCAGGGAGATAATGCCCTGCAAGCACTCCATCCACACACTTCTGGTTAATCTCTGACTTCATCTTAGAAGAAGGAAAAGACAGCATGATGACATATTAATCTGTTCATCTACAAAATATTTTATTTTCTTAATTCATGTTTCACCAGTCTACTAATCCAAATTATGTCATTAAACAAAAAAGTGTTATTTATAACTTTCTTTAAAATGATATACTAAAGATCCTTCCTATTGAAGGTGGAAACAAACTCAGAGGTGTCCATCAAAAGGATGAGGGGCAAAAACCTCAGTTCTGAGTTTCTGATTAGACTTAGAGAAAAAATACCTACCACAATTAGAATGGTCAAACACAGGCTGCCCAGCAAGGCCGTGGAAACCATAGCCTTGGGGAGATAGACAGCCTGACTTAAATTACTCCTCTCTTTGAGCGGTGGATTGGACAAGATGACCTTTAGTATCTTTGACAACAGATATCATTCATTCTTTGAGCATAGTTATACTGTGGTCATTGCCATAGCATCTGAATGCAAAAAGCATTACCATTTCAGTGATAACATGTAAATTTTATACATGTCTGCTTATATTTTAAAATATGACATAGTCTAGAGAAGTGATAATAAGATACAAGACGTATTCAAATAGATCTTTATGACAGAAGAATTTCTTTCGATCAGTAGAACTTAGGTTCTTGTTTCACAGTCCTGCTTTCTTGACAGAGACCTCAGTTTTTCCTAAATGTATGTTCTCAAAAAATAATCTAAATCAGCCTAAAACTAACTGCTTTAATAATATACATAATGCTAAGACAGTCTTGATCTCTGTTAAAATAATTATACATTTTATCCTAGTAATGGAAACTGCCTGGGCTGATAAATCCAGGTTTGCACTTCATCTAGTTTTTTGTGTCACACATAGAGACAGTATATTTCTGAGTCCTGCTAGCTTTGGAAAACCTTAGAATATAGGAAATAGGAAACACTGACTTCTTTAAAGCAATTATTCCTGAGACCTTACAGTGACTATACTGACAAATATTTGAGCATCATAAAAGGGAAAGAAAGGAGTCACTGAATTCCAGTCAACATACCATCTACTTCTTTCAAGAATTACTCTTCGTGTATTTGTAGGGAAGAAAAATACAGAGATGATTATACTAAAAGAAATTATTTATTAAAAGTCACTGTTTGAAATCTAGTTTGTAAAGACATTATCACTAAAGTTCACTTTCAGAATTTTTTTTGTTAGAGACTGAAATTTCTAGTTGTCTAAATCTAGTGTAAAATTAACTCTGTTACCATATGAAGATGTTCAGATAATCTTTCCTTTAGGAATGCAAGAACCCCCTGGGGAAAATGTAATGCCTTTCACAAGGTCGAGAAGTGGACCCATGCGAACCCCACGAGGTTCAACAAGGCCAAGAGAGAGGTCCTTCACCTGGTTCGTGGCAATCCCTGATATTAATACTGGCTGGGGGATGAAGGGATTGCTAGCAGCTCTGCCAAGAAGGAATTGGAGATGCTGGTGGGTCAAAGGCTGAGCATGAGCAGCCAGTGTGCACTTGCAGATCAGAAAGACAGCTGCATCCTGGTCTGCATCAAAAGAAGCCTGGTCAGCAGGGTGAGGGAGGTGATTCCTCCGCTCTGTTCTGGTGAGACCCCACATGGAATGCTGTGTCCAGCTCTGGACTTCTTAGTACAGGAAAGACATGGGTCTGTTAGGGAGGAGGGCTGCTGGATGGGACCATCGGAGCCTGGAGAAGAGAGGGCTCTGGGGAGACGTTATTTGCAACTTTTTGATACTTGAAGGGAGCTAGTAAGAACAGTTTAAAAGTGTAGATTTAGACTAGATATAAGGAAGACTTTTTTTACAGTGAGGGCAGTAAAATAATGGAACAAGTTGCAGAGAGGTGGCAGATGCCCTATCACTGGAAATGTTCTTGGTCAGGTTGGATGAGGCTTCAAGAATGTAATAGGTGTTCCAGAATGAGATAACAATGAAAGCAAGAAGCATATTTCAACTCCTCTGGCATCAGTCTCCAAAAAGGGACACAGCCCCTCCTTCTCCTTAAGGAAGAATTGCAGAACATGAAGAAAAAAAAAAAAAAAAGATTAACACCTGGAAGGCAATTAGGCTTCTCTGTTGGCAAGTGGAGGCTTATTGGGTGGTGATGATAGCCCACACATTTTAATTAAAGATCATCATGAAAATATTTTAGGTTTCAATGTTTTAAATGGTTGTACCTGCCAAATGCTGATGTGTGGTCCTTAGGATCAGACATTGATTCCAGCCTTGGTAGAACCTCAGAGTCTACAATGTGTGTACTATAATGTGTGTACTAATGAGTGTAGCCAATGCACTCCCTTACTGAAAAATTAATAATGATTTCTGCTGTGGCACAAAATGGAATTTCTGAAGTCATGACTGGGAAACAACAAATTATCTCCAGAACTCACTCCCCGTATAACTCAGCTGTCTGGCCAGTTGGGAAAGCAGACAGGAGGTGGTATTTAGCAATTGATTATCGGTATCTGAGTGCTAATACAGCTACTCTAACAGCTGCTGTACCAAACATTGCAAATTTAACTGCTACTTTGCAAGCAGCTGTACACCCATTGATGGTGGTGCTAGATATTAAAAAATATGTTCTTTATGGTTCCCTTGAAGGAGGAGGATAAAGAGAAGTTTCCTTTCACTTGGGAGGGAATACAATGCATCTTTGGCAGACTCCCACAGAGCTATAAATATTCACCTATAATTACTCATGCCACACTTGCTGAACTTTTGCAGAGAGACTTACTCCCCCAAGATGTGAAACGGTAACAAAATATATGGATGATATTCTGATTGGAGAAACTTCCCCTGAGAAGGTGGGGGAAGAGGCAGCAGCAGTATGGCAAGCAGTAAATAAAGCAGAAATTGAAATTCTATCTGGAAAATATCTGGGACCAAGTAAAGAAGGGCAAACTCTGAGTGTGGAAATTGGAGCATAAAGAGGCAGTAAAAATTTTAACTGAAGAGTTAAAATATCAGTCACTGGGACCAGGACACTCACACAACCCTATTATAGCTGGATGGTGTTTCTATATTTTATTATAGCATGTATGTAATTGAAATTACTGTTTTCTCTTGGTATGTCTAGAAATTACCTTAATTTTTATGACAATAAATATGACTCAAATGAAAAAAATGTGGTTTTCCCCTTTAAACTGGATCAAATTTAGTTTAACACAAGTCTGACAAATGTTTGACCTCAAGTTAGTATGTTTGTTTGTGCAGAATTAGTTGCTTCCCCTCCCTCCTCCTCACCCTTTTATTTTCTTAAACCTGAACTAACTTAGGGAAGGGTAAGATTTCCAAGTAGGTGAATATTTACAAGAATAGATCTGGATTTTACTTCACTTAAGGAATTTGTACTTCTGCATTTCATATTTCTTGTCCACAATTTTATTCTAGAATTATATTACATACATAGGAAGCAAATTATAGTTAAAATAATATACTGAGTAATATATGGAAGGTCAACAGACAGCTTGTATTTTTACCCTTTCCAGTTTGTTAATTGATCTATTTGAACACTATGCCTTCTTTTTCTTATATGAAACATTTTTTTTCTAAATCTCAGATAACCAAACCAGAATAATAATTAACAGTGTACCTACGTGCTTCTGTATTACCTATATTATGATTCAGATTTTATCCAGAACTTTGTATTCACAGCATGAAGCTTTTGTGCCTATTTAAAGCACCCATTGGTCTTCTTTTGGATCCATTTCACTTCTTAATGGACCAACGCCTAAACAGAGCATTTCTATTGAAATGATAAAAAGGCTTAGCTTTGGGACTTAACAAACTGTAATTAAAGTGACGCAGAATAGTCTCCTGAACTTTGTTAAACTAATTAGTGAGGCATACCCTTGCATTTTCTTCTCAAAATAGTGAAATAAATTCAAAAACCCATCAGTTGGCTGATCAACAGTTCCAAACAATACCTAGTCCCAGTGAAATAAATTACTAAATTCCCATTGATTTCTTTAGTGTTAAGATAGTCTACAAAAATAAATGATAAAAAATAGTCCACTAAGCTTAACATTTGGCATTAAGCTTTTGATTTCGTTCTCGCTAAAGCTAGTGAATAACTCTTTACTTGCATAGAATTAGATTTGGAACTGACAAAAATATGGAGGATATAAGCAGTATGATCTAATTGTCCTATCTGAAAACAAAATAAAAAACCTCTCAAAAAGTTCTTACAGAATAAGCCATTATATTCTGTCTATAAATGTCTTCTGAAAATGTGTTTTACAGTAGTTTAATATAATGAGTCATAGTGTAGCCCCATTAATTATGTTGTGAAGTAGTGAGAGGGTAAAAAATCTGCATTGGTCTAGTGTGACAGAAATTACATTTTTAATAGTTACATAGAAGATAAAATTAGGTAGAAAACGTCCTCATTGTTTTCTAGCATCCTACAAGAGCCAATAGCTTTAAAAAATTTCCAAACTATGAATTCAAACAACCCATAGAAGTTATGAAGACTTCCTCCAATCCTTGCATTTTTTATTAACTGTGTGTGAGAGTAATTTGGTAATCTGAGACATCTGGCAACCCAACAGGCATGTACAAATCCCATCTGCAGGTAGAAATGTTTCTCTGCTTGCAAATGACAATATACGCTAAATTGTGGTGTAAAAATGTAATTATGTCATTATTTTTTTGCCTTGTATGTGAGTGCATACGAAGAATAAACTTCACCCAATTTCTTATTCCTTTTCCGCAAAATCAATTCTTAAATCCCAGAACACCAAGTGATGGCACTTGAGAAAGCACTTGAGAAAGGAATGGCGTGCTTTACTTTTACTCTGTGTTCCATTTTCTTTGGTGTTTTCATCATTCTGTGAGACTACTCAGTACCACCAAAACGCAGGTCAAACATACCCATACCACCTGTGGTGCATCGAAATCTGGCTGGTAAGGCGAATCACTGAATCATAGAATGGTTTGGACTGGAAGGGACCTTAGTGATCACTTAGTTCCAACCCCCTGCCATGGGCAGGGACACCTTCCACTAGAACAGGTTGGTCAGAGCCCTATCCAACCTGGCCTTGAGCACTTCCAGAGATGGGGCATCCACACCTTCTTTAGGCAACCTGTACCAGTGCCTCACCACCCTCAAGGTAAAGAATTTATTCCTAACATCTAACCTCAATCTCTCCTCTTTTATTTTAACACAGTTCCCGTTTGTCCTGTCACTATCTGCCCATGTAAAAAGTTTGTGTTTCTTTTTTTTCCTAGGCCCCCATTAGGTACTTGTCGCGCTCCACTATGGGGAACTGCAAGGAGTTCTTTTAAAAATGGATGGTTGGGAACAAAATGAAGCCAGACGAGGCAAACCTTGTATCTGGGAGCCATTTATTGGTAACAAAAGGAGAGGGAAAACGAGTTGCCTGAGCGAAAGAAGGCTAGAAGAGACAGAAAAGAAGAAAAGAAAGTGGAAAACGACTGGGGGAGAGGAGAGAGAGGGGACAGAGACAAAAAGAGGGCATTACCACCAGTAAGTCAGGGCAGCGCTGTCGGTGTCCGAGCAGCGGAGCGGTGTGCACGCGCTGCCTGCCTGTCTGCGGCCGGGCTGGGTGTCAGGGAGCCTGCGCAGCTCCCGGCGGGGCGCGGCTCCACAGGCGCGGCTTGTGCTGCGAAGGGACCAGACACGCGGTGAGTGGGGCGCTGGGGCGGGAGGAGCAGGACCCCGGACAGGGTCGCGGGGACCGGCTGGATCGGGGCGACAGGGCGGGCGGTGACGGCTGGATCGGCGCGGCGGCAGAGTTGGATGCAGGCAAGGACACGCGGCGAAGCGGCAGGAAGGCGGTCAGGAGCACAGGAAGGCAGGACAGGTGCGAAGGCGAGCCAGCAGGCAGAAGGCAGGCAGGCTCAGGCCAGGGCAAAAGAGGGAGCGAGTGGGAGCAGCGAACAGTAGTAAGACCCAGCGAGCAGCAGCGAGCCCTGACAGAGTTGGTTTCTATACCCCCCTGGCCCCTCCCAAAATCCGCCTGCCAGCAGGGACCCATTGGTCCAGTCCAACCATCCTGTGCCGTCCATTGGTGGAGAGCTCCTTGCACCCTGTTTGGAGAAGCCCCTGCACAGTGTCTCTTGCTGCCTGCCTCGTGTGGGGTGGTGCCAGGTGAAGTCTCCCCAGAGACGAGTCTTCCCCCGCTCCTGGCTGCCTCCTGCACGTGGCACATGTGCACCCCTCTTCCACGTGCCTCTGACAGCCCTGACAACCAGAGATGAGGCAAACTAAAACGGCTGAATTGGCTCCTCACAGTACTGTAAGGCTGCTATGAGGTGTCCCCAAAGCCTTCTCTTCTCCAGGCTGAACAGGCCCGACTGTCTCAGCCTGTCTTCTTAGGAGAGGTGCTCCAACCCTCTCATGATCTTCATGTCCTTCCTCTGGACTTGTTCCAGTAGGTCCACATCTTTGTTGTCCTGAAGACTCCAGACACAGTACTCCAGGTGGGATCTCACAAGGGCAGAGTAGAGGGGAAGAATCACATCCCTTGACCTGCTCTCTTGATGGAGCCCAGGATGCAGTTGGCTTCCTGGGGTGGGAGCACATGCTGTTGGCTCATGTCCAGCTTTTCATCCATGAAAACCCCAAAGTCTTGCTCTGCAGGANTCTGGACTTGTTCCAGTAGGTCCACATCTTTGTTGTCCTGAAGACTCCAGACACAGTACTCCAGGTGGGATCTCACAAGGGCAGAGTAGAGGGGAAGAATCACATCCCTTGACCTGCTCTCTTGATGGAGCCCAGGATGCAGTTGGCTTCCTGGGGTGGGAGCACATGCTGTTGGCTCATGTCCAGCTTTTCATCCATGAAAACCCCAAAGTCTTGCTCTGCAGGACTGCTCTTAATGAGTTCTTCTCCCAGTCTTTACTCATTTCTGGGATTGCCCCGACCCAGGTGGAGCACCTCACACTTGGACTTGTTGAACTTCATGGGGTTCTCATGGACCCACTTCTCAAGTTTGTCCAGGTCCCTTTGGATGGCATCCTTTCCTACTGTTGTGTCAACTGCACTGCTCATCTTCATGTCATCTGCAGACTTGTAGAAAGTGCGCTCGATCTCACTGTCTATGTCACTGATAAAGAAATTGAAGAGGACCAATCTCAAGGCACCACTTCTCACTGGCTTCCAGCTGAACATAGAACCATTGACCACAACTCTCCAGCTGCATCCATCCAGGCAATTCCTTATCCACCAAGTAGTCCACCCTTCAAATTCATGTCTCTAGATAGGTTGAGCCATTCATCAGTCCCACTATCATCTTTGAAGATATTTCCATCACATTTAGTCATCCAAAACCTGAGTGTCATAATGCTCTCTAGGCTGTTGCAAAATAAGTGCAATGCTTTTAAAATATCAGTTCAACTATTGCCATCTCTCACTGATGACAAAAGTTTAGATGAAAGTACCTGAAAAGAAAATGACTGGTTACTCTCCACTGTGAGAGTCAGTGATAAATGCGATAAGATCTGACAGTTTAACTTTAATCAGTATGTTTTAACAGAGGAAGATCATTTTATATTGAGTGTTTCACTATCAGCAGAAACAGAGGGATAATGAAAGTAGAATTCCATCACTAGATTTGTGCAGAGGTTTTGGCAATTAGGACTGCAAATAACAATTCAAATTAGATTTGAGTGGTGGTAAGCCTTGCTAATTTAGATGAGAAAACACTCAATATAACTGGTTCAGTATGGAATATATTTTATATTTTCTTTTGCTTGTTAGTGTGAAGTTTTCTAGTATCTGTGACTGCCTGTGCTTTTACAATGTGTGTAATATGTAAAGTATAATATATTCTATGATTTTCAGGGAAGAAATGTGATGTTCAGATTTACTAGTCTTATTTCATTCTGCTTTTCTATTTGCATAATTTACTGTTTAATAGTTTACTAAATTTGCTTACTGCTTTCATGATTTTCCTTCATGTATCCCTGTTAAAACCTCACATCTTGATGTCATGTTTTAATGTTGATGTAAAAGTGTTCTGTCAAAATACCCAATCAATCAATCAATCAACAGGTAATTAAGCAGTAAAAAGTATATTCCTTATGGAACTGGTTATGTGGGCTTTTGTTTTGTTTTGTGAGTTTTTTTAAGTAGGAAATTTTAGCTTATTTGAGGTACTATATAGGAATAAAATTTATCCTGTAGAAGTTAAGAGGGTCCTACTTTATCTGACTGCTAAAGCAGTGTAGTGTAAGCTTTCAAAGGCAAGTACTGTCTAGTCACACACAAACAATGAAGTTGCTCCAGGAATATATTTTATCACCATTAGGATTAATTCCACTGCCACTGAAGTTAAAGGGGGTTTTCCCCTTAGAGTGAATGATTAATTAGCACTTGCTGATAATGAAACTGTGAGGCTCAAGGAAAAGGCAAGAAAGAAAAACTTCCCATATATTCCTTTCTGAAGAAAGAGAATGATGTAATAATTCAGGAAAATTTGATTTTGGTGGTGTCAAGCTACTGGTAATCCATCACAGGAGTGAGGTCTTCAAAGAGTTAAATTCATCATGATATTTTTGAACTAAGTTAACTTCTAAATTTTGGTTAATGTATTAAGATCTGTCACCTTTAACAATAAATGTAGTTTTGTCTGGAGTCTAAGCTACCTTTGTATAAGGTAATTTTATTTCCTGTCAGAAAGTTAGTTAGAAAGGAGCATCTGAGACCTTAATATTGTTGACTATGAGGTACTTTTCCCAGGTAAATCTTAGATGGCAGATAATTGAGAATAGAACGCTTAAAATTCAAAAGAGACACTGCTGTGTCCAAAATCATGCCTTCAAAGTATCCATGCTCATTAAATAATATGTCTAGAAGTGTGTTTACTAAGAAAAGATTTTTTAAAAAGCAGTTAATCTAAACTAAGTGCTGTAATGTACTTGAAAAAGCATTTTAGGGGATTCTAGGGAATCTGATCAGGAAAAAGTTCATATTTATCAGAGTTCTACATCAGGCTGTCAGGGAATCTTTTGCAAGTAAACATTTCTCAGAACTTAATCCACTTCTCCACTCTTCTAGAAGAACCAAATTCTGACGTGAGTGCCTCTCTTCATGTCAAATGGTGGAGCTGTTATAGTATCTACAAAAAGTATTTGGAGACAGTTACAGAAAGAGTCTGAATTTACAATGCAATCATTTCTTTGTTCAGTGGAGATGTGGGAGACTGAGGTTCAACAAATATTTACATAAATAAGACTGAGAACTTCAAAGTACTTCTTAGAAAGAGAACTCAGCCATGGGTTCAAGAATGCCACGTGTCAGACATATCAAGGAGGATTTACAGTGAGATAAATTTCCTCCCTCACCTAGGATATCCTGCAGCCTTGTGATTTATTTAGTCTGTTATTTAGTTATAAGTTTATTTATAGTTCTGTTGTTTGTTTGGGGTTTTTTTGGGTAAGATGAGGCTTTGCTTCCAGTGACAGTTCCAAGTCACCACTACAGATGACAGCACTGTCAGTGGCCAGATGTCTACATCACACATTTTTCAAACTAGTCTCTCTCTGCCTCACTCCCTTTTTCTCTATTAGTCCTCTTTTCTTGGTTGTCTTTCTGTCTGTCACCAGTTGTACACTTTTACAAGTTCATTGCACTTTTATAAAGCTACTGGAAATCATAATTGAAAAAAATTCACATATTGTCATAATTACCCTATTTCTTTAATAATCTGATTTTAAATTTGATTTGTATGGAAACCAAATTTTCTACCTCCATAATCTAAAAAAAATAGTGAAGCAGAATTACATTTTACTTCAGTTCTTCTGCTGGTGAGACTAGGCTTCCATTTCATCTTCTGTGAGAGTGAATTTTACGCTGAAATATTGGTCGTGCAGAATAATGTTATAATGTATGCTGCTTCACAATGAATTTCTTCTAAGTTTTCCATAGAGTGCAGTCACTTTTTGTATCACTGAGAGATCACATGATCTCTAAGATCTTCTTCGAGACATTTTGTTAGATAAAAACACATTGAATTGCAACAGTAATTAGTAAGTAGACAAATGTCTGACATGCTTTCAGGGGGTTGTTTTGCCAAGATAATGTTATATAAACTGTAATTTTCATGGAATTTTCCAACTCAGCACTGTGAGGAGTGACGTATGGTAGCTTAACAGAGAAGTAAATACATGTCTATCAGTACTTATGGGGAAAGATAAGCACCTGGCAGCACAGACCCTGGGGGGAGGAGGTGTCACGCTGCAGAGCCCTACAGAGAGGAGCCTGCTGGTTGCTGACAGGCGGGTGAGCAGTGCATGATCACCTCATAGAAGGACATTAAAAAGATGGATTGTGATGAGGCAACACGGGATTGGTTGTGTAGTGAACATTACCACGTAAAGAAATACTGTACCTTAAAGAAGTGTGTAAAAGCAGCTTGTTCCTTTGAATAAATGATTCAGATCGGAGATCCGGGAACCAGAACCAGACTCAGATTCAGTCTGAATTTCAATCCCCGACAACTACTTATTTTAAAGGAACAACAAAATTTTGAAATGAAAAGGGTTAGGATACTTTGGCAGTGATGATGAGAATGGTGCTTTTGATAGGTAAAGGAGTAAACATTCCTGCTAGTCCCCTGTAGTTTTTTCCCTTATAGCTTGGTTAAGTGCAAGCCAATTTCAATTCTTCCGTGTTTTTCTTAAAATATTTAGACATTAATGTGAAGATAGTAAGGTTTCACAGAGCTACAGTTTTTGTTATGTTGATGGAAGAAGAATATTTGGAAGCTCAGAAGTTCTCTGCTCATCGCATACGTCTGTCAAAGGAGAAAGAACATACAAGTTACTTGGGTTTCCTGGCATAGAGATAGACATTGCCCTTAGACATCTACATTTCTTGAAGCTGAACACTACTCTGAAAGCATAACTTTTACTTGTAGATTTAAAAAAACACGTCCAAATACACAGCAAATTAGATTAATGTCTTATTAATAAAAAAAAGGTTTTGAAACATAACACAATCATGACTGTTGACCTTAGAAAGACATTCTATTTGAAGGTGTCAGCACATTCTATTTGAGTCAGTATAAAATACTGTCAGCTAAGGTGGTATTTTCATTGTTGGGGATCAGAGACTTCAGAGAACAATATTGATTTTGATATACTAAGAACATCAATTTAAAAGAAAAAATACGGACTCCTAAATTTGCTTACAGTCTTATCTTTCATTTCTGGATGTTTTAACTAGTTCTACCTCATCTGTCCTTCAGCTCAGATAAGAGAAATGGATTAAAGATTTTTCATTTAGAAAAGGCAATTTTAAATTATGTTAAATTCCTTCTGGCAACAAGCTTAAAAGATTTATAAATTTCATTTGATAATACAACAATACATCAAATAGGACTTAATATTGACTGTGAGATAATTGCCAAAATGCAATATATTCATTCTACCCATTCCAATGGGTGAAATACATTCTGCTCATTTATACTACAAACATGTTGACAGGGGAAATTGTTACACATATTGGCAGCATTATCACGGTAAGAGCTGCAGGAAGTTGTGCTCACTGAATCGTCTTTTCACTCTGGAAGCCAGCATTGCAGAATAAGGTAGCCTATCACCAAAAGTCAAACTTTCAAACCTGATTTTTTCAAAGCCATGTAATTCATACTTCCTTATTGCAACCATACTTTTGTTAAAACATCAAGAGTTGATTAAACTTTAATCCTTCCTTTTAAAGTGAAAGAATATTTTTTTTCCCAAATCCGGTGTGATTCCATTTATATGTACTTACCGTATTATCACTCCTCATTGTAATATACAGTGAAGTTGTTCTTGTGGAAGTAATTTTGCAATGTCATATTAAAATGGAGGTGGATTGTAATTTTCAATTACTTTCTGAATCAAATGTCAAATCAACCTTCCGTAGGAGTTACAAACTAATTAATGTTGTTTTGGGTATGCAAGTTGAGGAAATTTACACCCAGTAATACTTCCAGGTCTGTAGAGTTTTTTGTATAAACAGAAGAAATGTTGGGGAAATGCATGTTCATACTTTTTTGCTAGAACTCTTGGAGTTTGAAAATGTAGCTAATTATTTTAAATATTGTATTTTAAATAATAATTATTTTAAATATTGTAGCATATTATTTTAAATACATAGACTTAATAGCAACCTCTATAATCCATCTTTATCTAGAACATTTTACATCAGGAATTACTGCATTTTATCATGTGTACTCTTGAGTGAACTTGAGGTACCATACATTCAATAAACAAGATCATTTTGTTTATTATGTGTATCTGAACTCATACATACTGTGAACTTGTAAAAACCACTACACTACCTACAAAAACTGAACCACATTTTCAAAATATGAATATGAATCTGTCTCTGTCTTGCATCAAACTGGTACAATGAAAAGCAATTAAAGAAGGTTAGCTGTTGTTTGGTGAACTGGTGTAGCTCAGCTTTCTAGCTAAGCATTTAGACTGGCTTAGTGTTTTCATTCTAACACTGATCAGTCAACAGAAATTACATACAGTCATTAGAGAGTAAAAGTAGGAAAGTAAAAGAAGTACGTTTACATCTGCATGCAGGTTTGGGGACGATTTCACGTGCTTTTAATTTGTATTGGTGTATTATAGGTACATTATTAATTTCTAATGTATCTGGAAAGTATTAAAAGGATAAAAAAATCATAACAATGTATGCATGAAATCCAAATTGCAACATGGTCTGGGACCAAATAAATTGGATTGGAATTGGATTTGCTGCATAGGAAAACTACCAGATTTAACCTAACATAAATATTTGTTTCTGCTCCTAAGAAAACAGAGTATGTTTAATATAAATAATAAATGATGTTGAATAAGTTATAATCCATATTTACTATATGTAACATTTTTCATTTCGGAAAAGATCTTGCTACTCTGCACAGTGATATGCGATAAACACAGAACACACTCATCTCACTTAGTCTGCAAATCAAAGCAAAAATTCAGTGGGAGTATACCATGCCTCATAATGATAAAACCATGATACAGGCTTAGATACATGATTATTTGCATGCTATTTCTCATTCTGGAAAGTGAGTTCTATTGAATAAAACATAGTGTAAAGTGTTTTTCAGGCAACAAGAAATTGCGGAGTTTCTAGAGTGCGTATGAAGGAAGCCACTCTGCTTTCAAAGACAGAAACTACTGCAAATATATTATGTTTTCACCTGTAAAGGAAAGGGGAACATTCTCTCCTTGATATAGAATCTAATAGTTTGACATCATGCTTTGGTATCAGGTACTATGTACACAGAAAAGCATGTAGTATAGAATCATGAAATTCTACAATCCTGCAGGCCATAATACAAGAACTGTAGTACAGAATATAGTTGTAATGTACTTTTTCTTTCTATGTCTACTTATTCAGTCTTATATGTCCTCATCTGGAAAACAAACATATGCAAAATATTTTTTTGTCTCTAAGCAATTCTATTCTTTGTGGATCATGATTGGAGTGCAGCCAGAAAACTGTTTGCAGGCAGAGAGGTCTATGGACAGCACTGGCAGTGTCACTTTTGAGATCTGTCCTTTAGGGCAATGTCCTTCCAGAGGACATTCTTATGAAACGATGCTTTAGTAAAAAACCACAGATTTCAACCTCATGGAGCTGAAGAACATCTGTCTAATATACTGCTGGACAATAGCCACTTTCAAATTGTATTTTTACCTGTTTATAACAAGTAATTGCGGCAAGCTGGAGAAACACTAAAACATTCCTTTTCCTGTTCAGAAATTAGGCCTACACCTAGCATGTTCAGTCACCTTGTGTTCTCTGGGTGCAGTTGAGAATCAGTGCCCCTGCATGCATTCAGGATCAACGATAATTTTCTGCCACTTAAATAAGAAGCGAAACCATTTTTTATTGGCTGGCATGCCACACCACAGTAAAGAGAGATAAGGAACTCAGTTCTATTTTCTTGTAATCAAAAACTTTGGCAGAAAACAAGCTACAGCAGCATATTGAGCATAGACAACTGAAAGCCTCTATTGACTTTTGTCTCTTGCTAGTGAAAACAGTAGGTAAAAAAAGGAACAATGCATATGCATTGTCAGACCTCAGACTAAGTTTGCAGAACTGCAAGTGAAGATACCTTTATCTTTGTGTTTATAATCATTATTTTTGATTTGGAAATAATTCTGAATTGATAAATATAGCCACATATTTATTTGCTATTTTGCAGTATCATTTTTGGAAGTGAAACTTCTTTAAAAAAGTCTCTCTGGGAAAAAAAATTATACTTGAAACAAATAGATTATTCAGTTTATTTACCTAATTTTTAAGCATTTATTTACAGTTCAGTACTGCTTAGAGACTGTGGACAAATCTATGTAAACATGTGAGATATTAAGGAGAAACAAATTCAGTCTCATCCTAAATTTTTAAAGTCAGATAGAGTTCCTTGACATCAGACTCATAAATCAGCAATTGATCCAGAAGCATGATGGTATCACTTTGGCCAGGAGCTGAGTTCAGTGCAAATGGGCTAAGTGTGGTGAGCCAGGGTTAACAGGAAAATGCAAACAAGAACAGAGAATAAAGTGCCTTTGTGTGAACCACAGGTCAACAACTAACCGAAGAGTTAAAACTGAAACTGCTGGAAAGGTAGATCACAGAATTGTTATGAACCAACCCGGCTGGTGGCTTGGGCTGACACCTGGGTTGAAAGACCTGAGAAAGAGGCTGAAGGAACATGGTTACGTGGGCATGGAACACGGCACAAGGAAGGTGCTCGAGGCAGACCCGTTGGGTGTCAGAGCCAGGCAGCTGCCAGAGCCAGACATGGAACCCGGTCAGAGCCTGCGCTTGCAGTCCCTGGGAAGGTATCAGCAGATAGTGCATGTCCAGGTGGGGCAGAAATTGATGGGGGGAAGCTTTTTACTGATTGCCTACTTCTTTACCTATTGCCTACTTCTCTGCTTAGTAACAGTCATACTATTTGATGTTCAGACCTTCAACTCTAGTTCAGACAAAATTAATTCTAGTTCATATAAGTGATTTAAAATAGCCTGGCTATTTCTTTTTTCCATTCTTTTTGGTTTTTGGATTCCTGCGAAATGAGAAGCAGAAATAATGAAATGCTTTGGTAGGCAGTATTTTTGTGTTGCTGATATTCTACAGCAACGAGATTCCTCCACAATCAGAAAATTACTTTCAGATTAAAAATACAATACTTAGCAGTTCTCAAACTGTTCTTTTTCAAAAGGAGTTGAAATCTTCTTGAAGGTTTTAGGGGTTTACATCTTGGATCAATTAAGAAAACAAAAATTTTATTATAGGCATTTCCAGAAACAGACTGAATTTTCATATCCTCAAATGAAGTAGCATATTTTTATAAAACTTACACTTGAATATTGGAATATCATACTAAGTATAAGCATCCTTATCACAGCATCAGGACATTTGGAGCCTGATACAGTGCAATTTTCCTTGATTTTGAAAGGAAAATAACATCTGCTACTTCCTCATAAGGGTTTTCTGGAAATTGCCATGTTAGCTTAAAGCATTTTGGTTTCAATTAATTCATATTTCCTAGTTTAAAACAACAACAACAACAAACCTCTTTGTTATCTCACATAATTGAATGCTGTGTAACTACACAAATTTCAACTATGCACTTGTGTAAGTGCTGCTTGAAAAACATATATGCTATAAAATACAAGTCCTCTGGAAGAGACTTCTTACAGCATTAAAACTTATCATAGACTTCAGAAAAAAATAAATCAGATATTTTCACATCCATCACTGTGGCTGTGGCTGCTTTTTTCTTTTACAGGTGACTAGTGTCTACCAGAGAAATCTTGTGGGTCCACCAGCCTGTTTTGAGTAGTGGCAGTAGGATATATTGTTTAGAAGAAGACATGATTTTTGATACTTAAATGAGGTCAATAGCACTTACACCTATCTGGCATTCACAGTAGTTGAATTAGAACACTACAGAGTGAATTCTGCCAATTCCATTGGGTTTTCATTTACAAATAATTTCATTTACCTCTATTTCAGTGATATTTGAACATGCAGAATTTTTAGTTCTAAGCTATATTTTTTCTAAAACTTGCATTGGAAACTTTCATTAATTTATTTTGTGCATATGCAAATGTATTTGATCTGTGGTAGAATTTTCCATGTCTTTTCCAGTGACAACTTACAGTACTTCGAATTTGTCTTCGGCTGTTAGCACTTCTATCTTCTCCTGCTATGAGACATCAAATAGAAACGACATAAAGATTGTACAGAAACACAAAGTGAGGTCCATGAAAGTATTTGGCTCTTGTCAAGGGTTATTAGAGTGTAGAATTACTGTTAAATGTATTGTCAGAATAACGTTATGTATAAATATGTGTTTTACAGTCTTTGCTTTATCTTATGGAGCCATGTTTTGTATGTGGTTAGAACTACCTTTTGCAGCAGCAACTTGTATCTGTTCTTGTTTGCGTGGACACAGCCCAACTGACATACATTTGTGCCTTTTGCACTGGGCTATTTCTCTTCTTTGATGATGAAGAGATGTGAAATCTTTCTTTGTATGCTGGAGTCAGTACAAGATATCAATTTTTTGTTCTCTGCATGCTGTTATCTTTCCTCACTCTTCTTATCTTTTTCAGTTTCATTATGTTAACAAGAGAAATATAGTTATATGTCATTACTTTTGAAAAGAAAACTAAATCATATTTTAGTGGAGCTTGTTTATTTGACAAAGTGGGGGGCTTTTTTGATTTTGTTTGTTTTTTCCTTTCTGCTGTTTGAAATCGTGCTGGTTTCAGCTGTGGTAGAGGTAATTTCCATCACAGTGGCTGGTATGGGTCTGTGTTCTGGATTTGTGCTGAACACAGTGTTGATAATATAGAGATGTTTGTTATTGCTGAGCAGGGCTTACACAGAGCCAAGGCCTTTTCTGCCTTTTGTATTAGCATGCTGGTGAGGAAGTTAGGGGTGCATGGGAGGTTGGGAGGAGATACAGCCAGAACAGGAGACCTAAATTGGCCAGATAGATATTCCAGACCATGTGACATCATGCTCTGTATATAAAGTGGGGGGAAGAAGGGGACATTTAGAGTGATGGCATTGGTCTTCCCAAGTCACAGCTACCTGTGATGGTGCCCCACTCCCCAGGGATGGCTGAATACCTGCCTGCCCATGGGAAGTGGTGAATGAATTTTTTGCTTTGCTTGTGTGTGCTGCTTTTGCTTTTCCTGTTAAACTGTCCATATCTCAACCCACGAGTTCTTTATCTTTCACCCTTCTGATTCTCTCCACAATCCCACTGGTGGGGTAGCAAGCAAGCAGCTGAATGTGACTTTTACAAAAAATGAAATATTTGTTCATAGATTTTTATATCTCCCTCTGCAAGAAAAACTTGTCAATCATATTCTAAGATCACTGGTGATCTTAGAAGGGGCAAACTAAGGTGCAGTTATATCCTGGTCTATGGTAGGATCTTCCACAAAACAAATAAAAGTTGGTAATTAAATCAGCAATAAAACCCTTAAACAAACCTATGATTTTTCCCTGTAACTGTAAGAATGAAGAGAACACACAATAATGCATACAGTTCTACAGAGGTTTTCTTTTCAAATAAGTGTAACTATACAGTTCCCTTAGAAAAAACCCTCATTTTGCAGAAATATTCTTGGTTAACATTTTACATATATATATGTACTATATATATATATGTACATACATATATACATATATCCACATAAGAAACTCTATGTGTGATGCATAAGGTCTTGAACATAAGGTCTTTAGTATAAAATTTAGTATGATGTGTAAAATAAAATTTAAAATCTATGAAAAATTTTCACGATGGAGCAAAATACAGAGCTGGATCCAAGATAAACTGCTGAACTTAAATTTTGAAAGTGGTATGTGTGCCTGAGAAAGATTTGAAATTTATTTTTAAAAATTTTATCTTTTTGATATGTTAAACAGTAAGATGGACATATAGCAATGATTATGATTGAAATATGATCTTTTTCATATTTCACTGGCTGGATGCAAACAGTACCAAAACCTAACACTTCATCTGACATACAATTGAAAACCACTGGTTGATTAGATTTTTTATGAATTCTCTGATAGTCTATATTTACGCTTTATTTTTGCCATACATGTGAACTAAAGGAGTACAGTAGTAATTTTTTTAAGACCCTGTTTGAGCCTGTTAAATGTTTATATATTTATTTGCTTTTTT
>VZTD01003687.1:2062961-2239313 GCA_013397725.1 Rhagologus leucostigma | reverse complement strand
TTTTTTGCCACTGTCACGTTTAAACCAATTTTAGAGTTTGGAAACAAAGTTAAAATTACGTTTTCCAGAAATTTCCAGAGGAACTGTGAATGGTTGAGAAGCTGGACAAATCTCTTCATAGTACATAACCTATATCAGGTATAGTTTGTAAGAAATTACAAGCAAATACATATATATTTATACATTGCAATAAGGTGAATTTTCTTTATTCAGGGTATTCTATTTTTTTATTTATATATAAATAAATACACACAAAAAAACCTTGTAACATACTAATTACCCTTAAAAATATTATTTATCTTAACCACAGAACATGCTTTTAGAACTATAGAATTTTTAATATAGACATGTAATATTTTATGTTAAAAGATATTTGAATTTTTTTGGTGAGTTTATTAGGTATTTCAAAGACTACTTTCAGGAGCATGACACTGCCTTGATGCTCTAGAAATAACCTTCTCCACTTTCACTAGTTTTTGCTACTAGACAGAGAATAGAAAAGCCAAATAATTGAAAGTCAATGAAAAGAAAGAGTATATAGGCAGACTGTGCTAAGAAAATTTGGGAAAATTAATGTGAATAGATTCCAAGACTGGAAAGGAATAAAGTACCTAGATCTTCACCTTGCTCTAAAGGAAGGAAGAAATCCTCCTTGTTAGTGATGTCACAACTCTCCTGGAAAGATTTCAGGGTGATGCAGTAAAACCTTCTCAACCCTGCCCAGCAAACACAGAGTCTCAGGAGTTACACATGGGCGGTGTTTGCATTACACCACCCAGCAGTGCAGCAGATACTAGGAAAGCCTTCGTGCAATATTTTAAACAGGTTTCTTGAGGCTTCTCTGTGTTGGTTTGGACTGTGAATATATAATACTGGTAACTATACTAATGAATCAGGCTATAAGGCTGTTAAAACTTTAATTGGAGCAACAGGAAGTTATTGGTTTCACATATGAGGCATTTTCCTTTTTGTTTGTAGCAGGACTTTGAGTTTAACATTTTACATAATTATTGTCTTCAGATTACGGAGTAAATATGTTCAATTGAGGTACGTAATAAAATAAAAATATGATACTTTCTTCTGCCATTGTTTCTCAAAGATATATGTTGAATTTTAGCTACTCCCTTGCCATTTGCAAGGATTGCTCCATAAAACCTGCTAACTCTGACTAGATGTGTTTGTTAGTTGGGTGAGTCTTTTAAAGTCATTTGAACACCTTCAGGAAATGCACCAATGAAGGAATGCATAGAAGCAAAGAAATGTCATTTTATAAGTTTTGGAAAGATTAAATGCCAAGAGTTTCATTACGCAGAGGAAAGATCCCAGAGGAACAGAAACCCATTTGTTTAAACAAAACTGGAAGGTGGACTGCCAGATTTGCCAGCTAAGCATTTGCACCTGGCTGACAATATGTTGATACAGATGGTAGCTAATGCAACATTTGGCCATGTTCTACATTGGCTGGAATAAAATATTTTTCTTTGGGACATCAAGTTAATATTTTAGCTTCATTATATTTAGGATAAAACCTACAATGTTAAATAAATAAATTGATATAAAAGATACATCTATGCACATCTTGCCTTTAGTGGGGACGACAAAGAATCCATCCAGTCATGAAAATGCAGATATTTGACTAAGACTGCCAAGGATGACTACTTCACATGTGAGGAAAGCCTTTTTTTTCCGTGATATTTATTTATTAAATTATTATAAAATAGACAGAAAAAACCAGCACACCTGTTTGTTTAGGTTTTCTTAATTTTCTAGGTCTGTCTGGGATGGAGTTAATTTTCTTCATAGTAGCCTGTGTAGTGCTGTGTTTAAGATTTATGACAAAATGGTGAGTATTACAAACCAGAGTTTAATCTATTGCTGAACTGTTTGCACAGCACCAAGGGTTTTTGCTTCTTACTGTGTCTTGCCTTCTTCCCTTCCTCTCTCCTGTGAGTAGGCTGAGAGGGCAAGAAATTGGGAGGGGACACAGCTGTGAAAACTGACCCCATTTGACCAAAGGCATAATGAACAACATATGACTCCACACTGAGGATACCGCTTTTCCTGGATAACCTTTGCTCAGACACTGCCTGGGCATCAGTCTGTGGGTGGCAGGTGGTAAGTGGTTGCCTTTGCATCTCTTTTTTTTTTTTTTTCTTTGCTTATAAAGCTGTCTTAATCTTGATCCATTTTTATTTCTTGATTTTTGCCCTTTTGATTCTCACCCTCTGTCATGCTAGACTGGTTGGTACTTAGCTGTCAGGGTTCAACCCACCACACTAACCAGACCTTTACATATTTGCTGTACACAAAGGTAAGGTTTTTATGCCATTTTTCTAATTTTTTTGTTTGTTTTAATGAATTTGGGTTTTTTTTAAATTTTATTTTAATTTTACTGTGGTGTTCCTTCCTCTAAGTTTATCATACTTTAACACATCTTCCTGTCGTGTCAACTCCAGGTTTGTAATTGTTCCATTTCTCTAAGGCCTTAAATGCAATAGATAAAACTGTCTGCCATTTACTATACAGTTATTTACACTGAATAAATTATTTCAAATTTCTGAAATGTCACCTATGTATGGCAACAACTTAGTGGTCCTACTTCAAAGTGATTTAGCTTCCTCTGCCTTATGCATCTTCTTCCCCTGAAGTAAACCCAGTGGATGCATATGATACAGTTCCAGTTGTTTGACAACTGTTTGGTATGTCAGATGTAAGATGAATCTTCTTTTGAACATTGATTCCCATGTCAACACACAAGAATGTCAATAAATTAAGTCTCAGTTTTTCAAGATATAAATAAAATTACCTAATAAGTGCTCGTTTTCTTTTCTAGGATTTATTCTGGTTTGACAGGTAAGACTGTGAATATTCAATTATTTTAGCAATAAATTCTTGGCTTGCTATATAAAATTAGTTTTCCCTTTCCCATAAATACGATTTTAAGTAAAGAAAACAGACTAGCTTAAAATACTGCTAAAGTGATTTGCACCAGGAGGTGTGCCTGTGTGACAAACATCTGAAAAACAGGCTAATAATATTTGCTCATTACCTCTTTCTTGAGAGTTCATTTCTGCTTGATTTTTCTTTTTCTGATTTTCATTGAAGTGGAAAGTCTGGATTCATTCACTGAGACAAAGAGGTTCTTCAGGAGCTAAAAAGATTTTTTCTATGGTTGAAAATACTAATTAGGTCTACATACTGAGTTTTTACATGTGCATATCTGTGTAAATCACATTGCTTTTATATCACCCTCTTCTATACTGCTGTTGTATTCCTGCTGTTTCCATCTCGAAGACTATTTCTTGAAGCCTATTGTATTTTAAAGCTACAAAGTATATTATCAAAATCAATCCAGATACTTCTCTCTATCATTCAGAAAACTGGGTAAGGAGTGAGAAGAGACATAAACTACCCCCTTTAGATGTTTCAAGTGCTATCACTATGGAACTAATGAGCTAGCTAAATGCATTAGTCATTATAAATCTGAAGAAAAACCTTGAAGACATATTCTGTATTTATGTTTATTTCAGGATGTTTCGGGAGCTGAAAAACAGTTGCATTACAATTGGAAGAAAATTGGCAGAAAGCTGGAAGCACTTCAAAGAACGTCTGCACTCAGAGAAGCTATAGCAGGAAGAATTAAAGTTTTGTTTTCAATTTCTTTACATAATAGGTTTATACAAAAGGAAATATCTGTGTAGCAGAAGTATAACTGTCCTCTCTGAACACAGAGTACAGCAGCTGATTCAGGAATCATCCTTCTATTTCAGTGCATGCATTTTTGGAACGTCTGGGTTAACTACTACATTTGAAATAGACCAAATACGGTTTTAACTATCTTGCATTGGAGCAATTACCTTTTTTATTTCCATTTTTTTTTTAATGATAAAAATGGACACGCTCAGACTGGAAAGAAATTGGGTTAATTTCTCTGCTAACTCCTCCTCTCCTCAGTTAACAGTAGGAAACCATTTACCTTGTAAGTCTCTTTATATACTAGTCTTCATACACAAACTACAGTTTCTCATGCTGTCAGGGGTAAAACATGTTTACTTGAAAAACAAACAGAATCTGTTAGATTGGATACATAATATAAAGCATTGTTTCTTTTCAATAATTGTTTCAAAGGTTCCATGAGACCTGATAAAGAGAGACCAAGATGCGGTTAATTGCAAAGGAAAAATTTCTGTGCTAACATAAATTTGAACATGTACAAAGATTTCCGTGGAGTTGAATTCTCCACTGAAATTTTACTTACACGTGGCAAGACTCCACAGAAGAGAAATTGATGTCTAAGCTGAAATCTGCACACAAGAGAATCTAAACAGCAAAAGGAAAACCATTTAGTAGCATTTAATTCTCAACATGGCTCAGGCTAGAGACTGTTCCCAAGGCAGTTCAGTTGTGATAATCTTGTTTTAGAGGGTAAGAGAACTCAGTAGTATGGATAAGGCCTATTCTGTGTTCTTTATTTTTCTAGACGGATATTCTGGAATTGGTTATTAGACATAGCTACTATGATGTATTCACATACATGTCCTATACATTGTCCTTAAACCTTATAATCTCCACTCTTTTCTAGCTATAAAATCTACACAATTAAAATCGAATTTTTTTTTAGGAGAAGAAAAGTATTTGTTTCTCATGTAATTATTGAAGACATTTGCAGGTCTACCTGAAGGTATTTTTAAAATATTTTAGAGAATTTGGCTCATGATAGATCAAATTCACTTACAATGCAGATAAATGATTAATTTACTGACTAGGTCACCCTAATGTGTCATGGACATGACTGATTTGTCTCAGGAGAGGGCATGCAGTTGATTCAGTTCATAGATACGATATTTGATATGCCTTAAGGTATTTCAGGCATCCATGTGGGAATGTCTTCTCTAATACAAAATCTATAGGAGACTCTTACCCTTTTGGACTAACAAGTAGTTATGGGATATTGAAAACCATCTCAGATAGTACTAGATGTTTGTGTTTGAGGCGCTGCACTGTGCCTTTTGATAATGCAATCGCTAAAGTGCAACTCAGTTGATCAGATATTAGGGTCTATTTAGAGAATCAACTCCTTAGACCCTATTGGACTATTTACTAGCTGATAATGATAAGAGCTTGAATACCGTATGCAGACACCTGATTGACTTAATCTGAAGCCAAATAACTAGTAAAAACTGAACTGTTTTTATTTGTTCCTGTATATGTAATTAATTGACAGTGCATACAAGCTAATGTGATTTAATGTAAAGTACAGTTAAAAAGTGTCATCTCAAGCCATTTTATGGTTTTCTCTTCACTTCAGAATTTTCTTTTTTTTATTTTTAACATATTATTTCATCAATTTCTTCTCCTGTCTCTTTATTTCACTTAGTTCCATGATTTCAGGATTTCAAGGAGTATAATTTTGGCAAGGTTTCGTGCATTTCTCTGCACCTCATTTCATCTCAGTCCATTTTGTTGGAGTCACTACATTTCCAAATTTTCTTTTTTTTTCAATTGCATTTTATTTTATCATATCTCCTTTCCAGAGTGTTTGTTCCACTACTACGTTCTCTGATTTCAAGATTTCAGTGAGTGTCTGCATTTTTCAAACTTGTTTCTTCTCACTGACATATGACAATCATTTCATGTTCCCTAATGATATTTACAGTTTTTCAGAGTACTTAAAATATAATGTGTATTTTGTTTGGTTATTTTTTCCCCTAGATTTGTAATGATAGATAATAGACAATCCTGAGCAAACATTGGTACATTTCAGGACACAAGCCAATAATCACAGAATAAAATTCATAGTTGTCATCCAGAATTACCCCTTTGATATCATGCATGGCATTCTTGCCCCATACTGTTAGCATTATGGTTTCTGCCAGTTTCCCGTGAAACAGCTGGATATGATTTACTGAAAAACATAAAATTCAACTGAATACAAGAACTAAATAAAAAACTCATCCTGGGAAAGTCAGAGACTTTGTATTTTAAAGGGAAGGAAGCACCTTATATCCCTTAAAATTTCTTTGATCTTTCTGACACTACTTTTCCTATCAAGTTTTATGTATACAGTCCCTTTCATATCTAATTTTTGGATATCTAATTTATTTGTAACAGGTATTAATATTTTTATTTTTTGTTTTGCCTTTGATCTCAAAGAAAATTTGATCCTGTCTTTTGACAGGTGAATAAACTCCATCAGCTCCAGAGATAGTTTCAATTTTTACTTTTATGGATTTCTAATTCTTTCTTACAAGGATGAAAGATAGAATATTAAATAAAATGTTTTAGTGGTATTTATTTAAGATTTTTTTAGCTGCTGGATTTTATTTTCTTGGGGAGGGAGAGTTTCTTCTGCTTTTTGGGAAGTTTGGGTAGAATTTTCCATGTTCACCCATAATGAAAATTAAACCTGTCTAGCCTTATGGTTTATTGTGAGTTTTGCAGGATCAGCTGGAGTCCCAGTCTATGTTATGATTTTGCTAAGGTCTTTGGATCTTAAAGTTTTCATAACTGTGCCATTAATAACAGACTTCAGTGTGTTTAGAATACAGTCTTCGATTTTTGGTATGATCCATAAAACATAGAATGGACTTCTGGTTTTTATTAAGATGATAATTACAGAGTACTCTGCCTTGTCATTCCTCTGATACGAAATTTATCTCTTTAACACGGTCTAATATTAACTTTAACTTTTTCCATGTTTAATATTGCCCATGTCTATTAGCATGGTAACAATCATTTTTACTCAGGCAGCATCAACAGTAAAACATAAACTTTCATGCAAATTTGCTATACTCATTCCAAATGTTCCTGACTAAAAGGGCTCATTAAGAATAAATCCATTCTTGTTTATATTGTAACACAAAAAACCCCTAAAGAACAATAGAAAGCAACCTGACATAAACACCCGCTGAAAAATACTCTATGAAAAGTTTAAAGACCATTTAACTTAGGGATCTGTTACAGCCATCCTGCACAAGAATTTGCATATAAATTTAATGCATAATATGTATAGAACTCACCTAGACTGTAATATGAGAATATGTCATAGGAAACATTTCTAGTTTGAGAATTTTTCTGTATTTTTTGAATGGTAAATCAACAAGATTTGGCAAGAAACTAACAAACTGACTGTAATGCGGAAAAAAGAATTTTGAATAGGAAAAAGGCAGAAAGGGCCAGCTGTGTCCTGGAGTGCGTCAAGAAGAGCATCACCAGCTGGCCAAGGGAGGTAATTGTTCCACTCTACACTGCAGGGGTGCTGCTCAAGTCAGGTTCTCTGTGCAGTTTTAAGTACTTCACTATAAGAAGGACTTATTAGAAGCTATTGAAGTGTGTCCAGTGGAGGATATCCAAGATGGTAAAAGGTCTCAAGGGCAAGACTTACAAGGAGTGGATGAGGTCACTTGACTTGCTCAGCTTAGAGAAGAGAAGGCTGAGGGATGATCTCTATCTTCTTTAAGGTCATCAGCAGAGGGGTAGGCATTGATCTCCTCCCTCTGGCAACCAGCAACAAGACACAAGCAAGTAGAGTCAGGCTGCATCAAGGAAAGTTCACACTGGCCATTAGGAAAAGCACTGAGAGGGTAGTCAGTCACTGGAATACGTCCCCCAGTGAAGCAGTCATATTATCCAGCCTGTCAGAGTTCGAGGAGCATCTGGACAATGCTCTCAGTCACGTGCTTTAATTTTAGGTAGTCCTGCTACCTAATTTCTGCATTTAAACTCAAAAGCTTATAATTGCATAGTTTTATGTAGCCATGTATGATATGGATATCTATGCTAACAAAGTATTACTTATAAAATATTTTATTTAAAAGAAAAATTAAAAAAAATAAAAAAGAGCTTGATTATAGCATACTTGGATTTCTGCCCCTTCCTGTGTTTGCTAAATCTATTTGAAGTATACTAGAAGTACAGTACTTTCACATAAGTGTATTCAGGCATGAAATAGAATCATGCATTTTTAAGTAAATTGCTTTCTAACAAATTTATTTCAGAATATGCACATAATTAGAGTCACAGCTCTGCATAGTAGTCAGTTAGTATTATATCGCTATTTGCCAACCACCACTGTGTAAACAAGATGTGCCATCTCAGGATGTGCATTCCACTTCAAAATTTTACTGGTGCTCACTCAGAGATAAGAGGTATTTCAAACTGAGACATTTTATTGACTAACCTGACGTCAGACTTTGATCAAGGAATCATGTTGACAGTAGGATGTTTATTTCCATGTAGCCTGATTAAAATAATAGAATTTTAGAAACAATTGGAATTGTGTCATTGCATATCAGATAAGATGCTGCATTTGTCTTGTTACTCTGATGTGAACTTATCAAGACTTCAGTGTATTTTTTTTTCTGAAGCTCTGTTACACAGCAGATGGGATGTCTAACATCCTTTTCTATTTGAAACATGCAAGCTTTAATAAACAAGAGGGTTTAGAATGTTAAACCAGCCAGCCATACGAAATATGTCACATAGTTTGCTGTCAACCTAATTAATTTGATAGCATTATTTGTTGTCCCCAATGAACTCTGATGAGCTCAATGACTGATAATAGCCTCATTCTTTTGAGGGATTTTCTTTTAATTTTATTCACTTTGATTTAAGAGTGTTTAAAGAGGGAAGAAACATCCACTATGAAGGGTTATTCAGAAATACATACTTGTGACTTATTAATATGAGCAAACATTTGACCTGTTACTAAGGTCATTTTAATTTTAAATCTTTCAGAGTAATGTTTCTTGAATAATTACTATTTCAGTAATTATCCTGCACTTTCATAACACATTTCTGGACATGTTTTGTAATAGAGTTCTTGCCCTTCAGACTGTAGAAAGACTCAAAAAAATTATGTGAACATCACTTATAATAGAGGACAAACAAAATCTTATGGTTAACATAACATAAAGGTCTTCAAATCAATCTTAAATAAAAAAGGCTATTTTCAGTTAGGAAAACATAATTATTTGCTCTTCTTGTAATTTGAATGTTCAGATTTGCACTAGAACAAATAATTTGATGAACTTTCTAAAATAAACCAGCACCTCCCTGCCCCACAGTTCCATTTCCAACCATGCCACTGGTTCTGAAAGAGACAATAACAATCTTGGGCACAGATAGTTGAGGAACATGATAACATTTTGGGTTACCCAGGACACTATGAAGAAAATTAAAGTTGGTCAATAGAAAAATCTATAAATAGTGAATATAATAATTGTACTTTATTACAGCGAATGGCAGTTTTGTTATTGTTTTTGGTAAATATATTGCACTTAAGTAAAGTATTAAATTCCTCAGTGGAAGAAGAGACATAAAATTAAAAAGGCTGATCCTGGAAAAGTACGTGTCCACAAACAAGGATGATGCTTGTGAAATACATATGCTGTTTCTGAATTTCTAGGTGCTGAAGCTTTATTATTTGAGTTATGTGTTTGGTCTGCACCTCTGTCATAGCACCATTTTATTAGTTGTGTATTGATAGAATTTTTTTTTTAATATGCAGCTAAATTAAATTTGCAAGTTTGCATGTTTTTTAACTAACTAATGTACATTCTGGTGCACTTCTGAATGTTGACATTCAAATAGTGTTGCATAAACAATCAAATGCTCTTAAAAGGGTTAAACCAATTGGCTATCCGCTTTGGTGATATCTTTTACATTTACAGCAGTAAATATGAAGCAGGAGAGTGCAAGGACAAATACCTTTCTGAGGGAGGCAGCATTTAGTTACACTTCATAGGCTTTAATGAATCATTCCTCTGCAGAGTTCAGTCTTACACATCATGCCATAACAACATGTTCTATTAAGCATCCATGAAGAAATGTTTTCTCAAGTTTAACATACTTGATAGTTTCATTGGGTCTTGCTGGCAAGAGAAATGTTGTTTTCTGCAGGATTTATGAAACTAGTATTTCAGTTTCCTCTTTTTTTTCAGACTGAAGAAGCACAGGGGTCCTTTTGCCCATTCTACAGGAAGCATTCCATTCCATAGACACCCAGTTATCTTTCTATGTGCACTTATTCATCTCTGCATATTTATGGAATCACCTAGCAAAAACTTCATAAAGGGTTCAATCTGAAGTTATACATAACTTTAATGAATTTCTCTTCAAACTCTTTTTTTTTTGGATAATTTTTTTTGAAAGCTCATTTTTATATTGTTATTAATGACCAGATTATCTCCTTCTTTTGCCTTTGTTTAGACTGTTTTTTTGAAGAGTGATTTAAAGATAATATTTTATATTCTGTGTCCTTATGGTCCCTCTGATTTTTTGGGACAGTTGGTGTCACCATGTTCAGTGAAAATATAGCTCCAAAAGCACATGCTTCCCGTCTGATAATAGTTTAAAAATCTATAAAGATTCTACAGTACTAATAATACAATTAACTTCTTTGATTCAATGTATTTTTAAACCTATAACTATTTGTCTGTTGGCTTAATAAAATATGAATAAAATTTCAGTGGCAATTTGTGCACTTTTATTCTAGCCTTTTCCACAATATTTTCTCTGAAGTGTGTGCCTGAAATACACATAATTCTAAATGATGTACTCTTCTTCGCCTTCTGTCTTTTTTCCTTTTTCAACTTATTTTTCTCGATCTATTTGAGCAAATTTATCTTGGGTGCTACTTCTTTTTAAGTCTATAGCTTCTTGTTCAAAGAGTAAAATGCACCTGTGGCCTTTGTTAAAGAACTTTAATGAATGATTGGGCCATGTTTAAAATTTATAGAACAAGATTAAGTGCATCTCACTCTATATAACTCCTCCTTTGTATCAGACAGGAACATTGATGTTGATAATTTCTTAATTTCACAAAGAATCACACAACTTTTCTGCTCTTTAAGCGTTACAAAAATGTTAGAATAAAATAATCAGAACTTAGGTATGATTTTTTTTTAAAGAATAATTGTACAGCTAGGGTACAGTTTAAAGTTTGGCTTAAGAGTTACGAGATATACTTCAAAATAATAGAAATTCCACTGTTATTTTTTGTGAAAAGCTTAAATAAACATTGGTTTGACGGAGTTCTCTCCAGCATAAATCTTCATGAAATGTAAAACTTCTTCAAATATTTTTATTATAATTCACTAGGGAAGCTCTCAAAAAACCATTTAAAAATACAAGAAAAAATTGTCTTATGTTTTTCCACAAAAAAATCACCGATGTAGGTAAACTAAAATATTTTTTAATTTTATGGAAATATCTAGCTCATCCAGCAGCAACCACAGCAAAGGAATGGTAGTTATGCAGCACAGGGCACATTTTCCAAGAGGTGTTGGAGCAGCTGTCTATGCCAAGGCAGATGCTTTGACCCAAACAAATCTTCAGATTATAGATCCAGCCCAGCACCTTGCAGCCTGAAGGGAGGGCCTGGGGCCTCTGCCTCAGGCTGGGAGAGGTAAATGAAAAAAATTGTTACTGTTAAAGTCTAAATGCAAACACACTCACTGTTAAGGAATACAGCCAGTGCCGGTAGCTCGGTGAGCAGCTGCAGTGGGAGCTGCACATGGAGCTCTGGGTGGTGGGATCCAAGCGAAGAGCCCTTGGACTGCTGACCCTTTGCATAGCAAAGGGCACAGGGACCTGTGGCAGGGACCTGTGGCCCAGCCAGGTGACCAGACACTCAGAGATACGGCAGGAGCCGAGGATTCAGGAGGAAGAGCCAAGACTTTTGTGCACTTGGACTGTGAGGGTATAAAAACCCAGAGGTTCCTTTAGTGGGGATCCCTCCTGGAAGGCACCAGCTCCAGCTGCGTCTGTTACTATTTGCCCTTAGGAAAAACCTAAGGTCTAACAAGTAAGGGAACCTGGTCTGACTGTGAGAATGGGGTGTATAGGGAGTCAAGAGTGGCACCTGTCTGGTCACTGGAGCCACCAGGGGTGAAGGGGCTTCGGTTCCAGCAGTGGAAGGCTCTGGTGGGTGGGAGTGTGACTGCTAGAGCGGCTCCTCAGTGGTCAGAGAAAAAAGTTTCCTTAACACTCACTATAATATACAGAGTAAGATGTATTTTTTTAAAAATCTGATTAAGGTTTTTTTTTTCAGTTTTCCTTCTTTAATGAAAGGGATGTTTCAAAAATACTGTGAATATTTTAGCTGTTCTAAAAATCAACTAATGTACAGTGTAAGGCTTTTATTCAATTTAAAACTTCTGTGTTTGAACATTTTTGAATTGCAAGCAAACTTTTGCTATGAGCTAGAATGAAGAAAGATGTTACTGTTTTTCTTCCCAAATAAAAAGATAGTCTACCCTGGAAATCTCTAGTGATGTTCTCCATTGAATGTTTTTGGATTGATGCCTGGAATTTTGGATACACGGCTGAAGATATTTATTCCGTTTCTTTGCATTGCTAATTTATCCAAATCTTAAGTATGGACTTCTGTTGAAGCAGTGGCCAGATGCTAGGTAGCAGGATACAACAAAAAACACATGGCAGAGAGAGACACGATCAAGGAGAAACACTTGGAAGTGATTCTTCCAATTCGGGCTACCAGCAGTAATCTAGATGAAGAGTTATGGTCAGCCTAGACGGACCTCTCTGACCTCCACACATCATATCTGCCAGCGCCAATCATATCTTTACATTAAACAGGGAAAAAACTATTATAAAAATCACATAATATAGCTGAGTACATAAAAAAATACACCTCTTTTTCTGTAGTTAATATCTTAAGGTAAGTTAAAGATTACTTTTTTGACACCTCAATTACCTTTGCCTCCCATAAAATCTGTTTTGATTTTATGAAAACAATGTTTTAATGCTTCTTTTGGGGTAGGAATCCATGCATGAACATGTGAGATTTTATAGGTTATAAGGCTTGGGGTTTTTTTTCCTTTTCTTTAAATGAAAGAGTTCAGTCTCTTTTCCGAATAAAAAGTCATAGGTCAAGAGGATATAGTTTCAAGTAGTGCCAGGGGAAGTTTAGATTAGATATTAGGAAAAATGTCTTCCCTAAGAGGGTTGTTAAGGATGGGAAGGATTGTCCAGGGAAGTGGTTGAGTCACTGTCCTTGGAGGTATTTAAAAGACAAGTAGCTGAGACACTTAGGGATGGTCTAGTGGTGGACTTGGCAATGCCTTGTTTATGATTGACTTGATGATCTTGGAGGTCTTTTCCAACATAAATGATTCTATGATTCTATCAACCTTGAATTCTTGGTAGAAATTCAGTGAGGACAGTGGTTTCCACTTTGTCTAATTGGCAGCAGTGAGAACATGTTAGCTGTACTTAAGAAAGCCTTGAGGTTCTGCGGGAACTGGATGCTACTTCCTCAGTAGATACTCTGTAAAATGCAGGATCGGAGAACCTGCAAGTGGCAGTGACTGCTATGTTTTATGGGTTCAGTAGTTGGTGTTTGATTGGCAGGCTTTGTATACCAGATGCATCTTAGGAAACTAGAAAAACAGGGCACCTAATTTGTGTGACTTCTCTTTGACATAAATGCTGAATCTAAGTAGAAAAAATTCTGTGAATTAATAGATACAGAGTCTGATGTTCAGGATTAAGTCAAGATGAAGACAAATGCCAAACTTGAAAGTGTTCTGCAAACCAGTGTCTGGAAAATATAGTTAAATATTTTCTAGTACAAAAAAAATTAAAACGACCACAAATAAACCACCAACCGCTTCTTCCTCAGCCCCTGCAAGCACCTAAAACCAAAAGAAAACCAGAACAAAATTCCTAGCTTGGATTTCTCTCTCTTTTATTTTTTCTATTACTTTGTAACATATATATGGTTTAGAAAATGCATCACTCTCTCATACATTTCATTAAACTTTTAAGGTGCTCTCCAGGAGTTTGGAATGCATTTTTCAGTCATTGCAGCGACATTTGAAATGGTGCTTTATCACTGGCTTTATTATTTTTTCTTGTAAACACTAGACACACTGCTAAATCTCTTTCTAAATCCAGGAAGAAAAAAGGAATGTACTTTTTTCTGCTGTCATTGAAAATTCAGGTCAAAGTTTCCTGACACACAGATTTTCTTGAAGGATATACAGTTAAGATCAATATAGTGTCATTAAAAAAAATACATTTCTGCTGAGTCATCTGAAAGAAGCTTAGGAGTCTTTGTTTTTAGCAAACACAATTATAGAGTCTGTATATACTCAGTGATCTGTGAAGGTTAATATCTGTCCATAAAAGTGATGTGCTGAATTTCTCTTGTCTATTCTCCTATATGTTAACAGGAATTTTCAAATATAATTGAATTCTTCACCTTATTATAAAACTAATACTGACTATAAACTTTTACTTGTAGGTCAATGGGTGGATACCTAATGGTTTTTATAAGCCACTTCAGCTTTCTTTGGATGTCCTTATGACAGAAATCTTCACAGTTGAATCCCTTCAGGGACAGTTTTCAAAAGTGTTTTCTTTTTTTAACATCTATGACAGTATTTTTGTAAATGTCTACATACTAGCTGTCTGCTGTCTGGATGTTCAGATAATACCATTTTATTTAACCAGAGCAGAAAAATTAGAGCAGAAAAATTAAAAATATACATATATATATGTATATACATATATATATAAACATACACACACACACGTACATACATATGTGTACATATGTGTTTGTGTGTGTGTAATAAAACATATTCTGTATTTATATCTATATTTTAGATAAATTGAGTAATAACATGTACAATTATTATTTCTTTCACGGATTAATTCCTCTCCTGATTTATCCACATACTTCTACCTGTACACCCTAGAAATGAAATCCAGGAAAAAAACCCATACAAACCAACACTACCATACCTGCCTCCCTCCCCTGAAAAAAAAATCCCCCAAATCAAAATAAAAACCCTTAGACTCTTCTCCTTGGAACTAATACGCACTACAGGAACAAATAATATTATTGTTTCAGATAACATAAAAAATGTACAAGAAAACTTCCTAAAGTCAACTGATGCTTTTTCCCCCTCTCCCTAAAGAGAGTGCATTATATGAAAATACATGTTTTTAATAATCTGAAACTGTTGTTACTAGAATTTAGATGACGTAGAAAAAATGGTACGTTTTAAAGAATTCTTGGAGGAATGCTACCATTGCTATTGAAAAATGCATGGCTTAGAACATGTTATGAACAATTTATTAATGAACTTACCTGCCTTTTTAGGGATATTAAAGCTAACTGACATACTAGTATTGTCATAGAGACAAAAAGATATTCCCTGCACAAAACTCAAAAGTGCTGTTAGAAAATAATTCCTCAGGCTACACGAAGTAATAGTGGCTGTGCTACTATGAAAGAAACCGAACGAAAAAAAGAAATAAACAAAAAAAAATCATAAGCTTTGTAGAAGGAAAAAAAGATTCAAAGATACTTGCTACATGAGAGAAACTTGTAAAAAAATAAGGGCAAAATCAGTGTGAAGAGAAAGTATAATACCGTGAAAAATTGTAGTATATTTTTATACATATACTACTCAAATTTAATTCTTTTGCAAATTTTAGTACTATTTAATAGAATTTGCTTTGTTCTTATACCATTGTAGGGCCATAATCATTGATTGAAAGAAAAACAAATTACTTTTGTCATTAAATATATGTAATGCAAATAAGAAGCTATCTTATTTTAGTATTGACTCTTTAGTTAGGCTGTAGAGTGGCCATCGTATACCAAATAGCATTATTTGATGTGCAGTCCATTAATCTTTTTCTATTGTGTAGAAACCACCATCAGTCATGGGTTAGTTTGGGATGTTTGCATGAGAACCTGTTGGGTAAGACGAGACGTATCCCCAACACTAGAATATTTTTTTGGTGGGAGGACCTATCTGCTATTCCAGCAATCAAGAAAACTGTTTTCTCTAAATGTGTGATTTGATACAGCGAGTAAGAGGAAGTAGTCACTTTGCAGACTAAACTGAAGGTGAATTCTTGGTCATTTTTATATCAGGCAGACTCTTGCCATTGAGTTTAGCATTTCAGTCTTTTTCAAATCTGGAGGAAAGGTACAATAGTCAGATATAGTACCATTAAAGTAAGAGAAGAAAACATTTGGGTTCTACATAAAATCTAACACAAACTCCAAGGAATAACTGAACTGAAGAATACTCTCTCAATAGAGAGTGAAACATTCATTACCTGGGTTTTTAAAATCGAGGTTTGATTGGTTATATTTATTGTACAGATAGCTACTCATATTGGCAAGGAGAGGGACAGATGACTTATATAGATCCTGTTCAGCTTTAATATCTATTAAAGCATGGATGCATTCCAGGAATGAACTGACTGGGTTCAGGGAAGTCAATAGCTTCCAACATGGAAGCACCTGCCTGCCTTGCTACTTCCATTCAAACTAATTTGCAAATCTGTTCTTCACAAAGCTGCTGATTAAATGAGCTAAGTCACTCATATAATTTTACTTTTATTTCTGAAAGAGGAAGTCTGACAAAAACAATGTGAAAAAATAGGTGCAGAGGCACATAATGAAATTAAAGTATTAGGAGTACTGCAGTGGTAGCATGTTTTCCATCTGCTCCTTGTGTGCACGCACAGCTTTTTGCCAATACAGTCACTAGAGGGAAGGGAGACTTTGAATATTAAAATAGAACCTTGTTTTGTCAAACAAATTGTTAATGAGATTTCCAAATAGTTTTTTTTTTTTAAGGCTTGTATGTTTTCATTTGTTAAAAGCAGTTCTGGAACGGGCATGCTAGTGTTAGTGGATATTAGTGTCCAATATTTAGTAAAATGGGCTGGGTTAAAATGAATGAACAGGTCTTGGTGACTGTCCCCAGGACCTTTTACCTTTAAAAGGCTAAATAAGCAGGAAAATCAGGCATCAAATAAATTCTAGATGCAAAATCTAGATAAAGTTACAGGGTGGTCTACTTTTTATTACAGATCTTTTAGATGGTGGGAAAAGGGTTTATAGAAGACAGTAAATGAAAATAGTCTCATCTGTTTAGGTAAACTCTGGAACTGTTTTTCCTTCCAGAAGAAATTAAATTGGAGAGGATCCCTGTGATTCCTCCTCTACTCAGCTCTCGTGGGACCCCACCTGGAATACTGCACAGTTCTGGTTCTCCAGCATAAAAAGGGCATAGAACTGTTGGAGCAAGTCCAGAGGGGAACCACGAAGTTGAGAAGGGAAGTAGAGCACCTCCCCTGTGAAGGCAGGCTGAGAAAGCTGGGGCTGTTCAACCTGGAGAACAGCAGTGGAGACCTCATAAGAACCTTCCAGTATCTGAAGGGAGCCTACAGGGAAGCTGAAGAGCGACTCTTCATCAGGAACTGTAGTGATAGGACAAGGAGTAATGGGTTCGTACTGAAATAGGTGAAATTTAGTTTAGATATATGAGAGAAATTATTCACTCTAAGAGTTGTGAGACACTGGAATAGGTTGCTCAGAGAAATTATGAATGCCCCATCCCTGGCAGTGTTCAAGATGAGGTTGGATGGGACTTTGAGCAACTTGGTGTAGTGGAAGGTGCCCCTGTCCATGGTAAGGTGGTTGGAGATAGGTGATCTTCAAGGTGCTTTCCAACCCAAACCATTCTATGATTCTGTGATTTTATATTGTAAGTCAGTGTATTGGAAAAAGTTCCTTGTACAACGTTCCAAAATTTAAACTTGTATTTTTTGTGAAGACTTGTCTTTCCACTTTGCTTTTTAATATTGAGGGCTTCTTCAAACAGAATGATACACATATTTTATTAAAAATACTTTTTTTTTAAACAAGAAAACCAATATATTATTTCTTTGGTCTTCCTCCATGAAAAACCTCAATGCTCCATTTAATGAATACTGTTCCTTCTTTAAATTGTGTTCCTTATTAAAACAGACTGGAAAGTACTAATTATATGATTGCTTCAAAAAGTAGGATAATAATAGAGTTAAAATTACAGTGACTGATATATTTTAAATGGTGATCACCTGCATGCATAGTTAGATCACAAGCTGTCAAAAGGAAGGTCACACCAGTTGACAAGACATTGTAGAATAACACAAAGCATGGGAAATATCAGTGTTATACAATCATAAATATAGGTAATTTTCAGATTTTTAAGTTATAAACACTTGCATTCATAATTAAATCAGACACTGCTGAGGGAAAATGTCAAAACACCTGTAAATACTGTCCAGACCACTCCTTATAATGGAGTACAGAACTTTGGATACAGTTTTGAATCTCAGCTACCATTCTACCAAACCAGTAAAAACTGTACACCTTCATCTTTCAATAATCCCCCCTTCAGTTAACTGATGTGAGTTCTGGTGTATGTACTTCTCCAGGACTTCTACAAAATCATGCCACCTATTTTTGATCAATTACAGTATCCAGTAATACTTATATTTATGTATATTTTATATATAACTGTTGCAGAATAACAATTACCTGTTGTACTTTTTGACGTCACTTTTCTTCTAGTCCATCAAGTGGGAATTTTACTGATGACTTGAGTGAGGCCAAATGATTTGATGTAGTGAAAAAACTGTTCTTTTTTAACAAGCTGCCAGACCAGAGGAGAGCAATGTTACCTGATTACATTTGTGCTATTTGCTCTATTTTACTTTACAATAGGTGTGCTTAGTGATTTTCACATACAGCTAAGGAAGATTACTTCTTACATTTCAGCAAATGAATAACATTTTTTAACAATCTGTTGATCATGCTGCAAGTGATATGGAAAAGAATAGACAGTCTGCTTTAGGATGACCATAGAAAAGAAAAAGGTTCATTTCTGACACAAAATAATTTTACAGAGACAGTAAAGTGTGGGTCTGACAGTGAAATAAAAATGAAAGATGAGTTTAGATCTTTGATCTGATTAAAGTGCTACCAGAAGTGAGAAATCTGGGACTTCTAAATCTGCTAACAGGTTTATACTTGCCTGCATGTTATCAGCACTGTATTGAGGTAGTGTTCCTTGAAGAGCCAAGAAAAAATGTAGTCTTGACTCCTTCCAGTCCTGAAAAATTCAGCACTGAGGATTCGCACATCAGAGAGTCAACCAAAAAGCCTAGACTGGAACAAAAAGAGAGGAGGAATTAAAGAGATCGGCTTTCATGATTTTGTTTTTCTTTGATTCCTGTAATGGATATTAGCTTTTGGGTTTACCATCTGTGAGTTATCTTCCTGATTGCTGTCACACAGTTTTTGAGAAAATCATTTTTTTAATGGGGTGAAACAAAAACCAGTTAGCTCTGGCCTCTTCTCAGGAGTTGGTAACTTCTGGCAGCAAGAACAGAGAACAACATAGCAAGTAATAATTAGCACAATAAGATATCTTCCTTTTCATGACTCTTTATGAAGGAAGGATGACAGATTTTAAATCTCAATCTGTGTTTATATGTTTACGTTGATATTGGTAAAATTAACAGCAGATTTTGTGAAGGAGGCATTAAAGTAATTGAGGTAAATACAACCAAAAGTGGGCAAAACCCTATTTTAGGCATTCTTACAACTTCATAAATTAGTAGTGACTGTGCTGTGATCAGTTCCAAACACAAAAATCAAAATATGAATGAAAATATGACTTATGCCATTGCACAAATATAAACCTGTACTTTAAAGTAAAAGTTGTAGACCATAATCAGTAGCAACAGTATATATATATAACAGTATATATGCTAGCAATACAAGAAAAAAATCAGAAATATAGCAGAAATAATAAAAAATACTTTACACAATTATCAGACACAGCTTTAGTGTACTTATAGTTACTGGAGCTGAATTCATGATACCCTTTCTTTTCAGTCATATTACAAAAGTTCTGCTCAGAACATACTTTCTTGGTTGCACTTTTCACCTCTAGATAACATCCCCAGCCCCCTACTTTAACAGTATCTTTCTTCAAAGATTCTGCACACTGCTTATGCCACTCTCAGAATTTTAATGTGAATTTCTGAGAATATGGAGTGTTATGAAGCATTAACACTTAAACCCACTGCTAATCCCCACATGGCTTGCTTTATTCTTTTAGATCTGTATATTGTATGAGCTACAGAGAACAATAAAACTGAGTAAGTACCTTGGAGAGAGAAATAGAGCCTGTGTGTGAAACATGCTAAGTAATTATAGTGGTACTATTGGAAGAATAATAGTCAAGGCTGTTTTAAATATAGAACATTTTCAATCAGATGATTAGCTGTAGTTAAAAAGTAGTTTGCTGTCAAAGTTTGCCTTGAGGCCTTCTGTTACCCAGGGGTTAATTTGGATACAAAGTGAATATCAAGTTTGCTTCAAGAAGCAAAAATATGGAGGTTTTCAACACATTCACATGTAATTTTGAATTAGCAACATAGTGAAAAGGGTTTTAATAGCAAATGCTGTTTCTTAATCTTGTAACTTCAATCTAGTCTCATGTTTACTCAATGCAGTAGAAAAAAATAATTTTAAAGCTTTTCATTCATAATACACACAGAAACTTAATATTGCTTTTCTAAAATGAAAAATATATATTTTAACAATTCAAATCTAACATGGGAAATCTAAGTGTAGTCTCTTGAGGTTATTTACACAGAAATAGCATATTTGTCTTGTTTTCTTGTTCTTTTCTTTCTGTTCTGACATGCACATCTTCAGATTTTGTGATACAACCAGAAAATGGCATAACAGATTTTTCATATACCCTTTGTCTTAAAGTCATCATTTTTTTTAAGGTTTTGGCTACAGATCACATCACTAATAAGAAATAAACAGCTGCATGACATAAAAAAACATTAAGAGCGAAACAACACAGAATCCTTCTCCCATTATTGTCTGATTCTGAGTTTACATTATAATTCAGATAAATCCAAATCCAGTGCTACAAATACAGCTGAAATTCTTCAGAATAAAGTGTGAAAAATTTTGATTTAAATAAATATTGGTACCAATGTGTAAATTAGCACACATTGTGCATATAAATCTCCTGGCATGTATTTCATAATGCACTTTTCAGCTTTTCAACCCTATTGAATGATGGGGGGTTTAGCTTGCTCAAATGAAAAAGCCCATTTGATTTGGCTTTGTGCAAAACAAGTACTTGCATAAATATATAAAAGCTATACAAAAAAATAGGCACTACCTTCAATAAACGGCATACCTTAATAGTGCACATCTGTCTTATAATCTTAGTTTTAACTTGACCTTGAAAAATAAGGAAATAATATACATAAATCTTATAATTACTGAAAGAAGGAGCTCCCTAGTTTAATGATGGTAAGCAGAATTTGGAAAAAAAACAAAGCAAACAACAACAAATCCACAAAATTTAGTCAGCAAAGTAAAAAAGGCAATTATAGAAAGAAGCACTTTTAAATGGATAATCAAAGGAAATTTGAAAGGAAACACATAACCTAGAAAAGCTGAATTTTATGCAGCCTATTAGACATTTTTCCTTCTACATTTCCTAGTGCTTGAGAGGTAACAACCAAGTCAAACTAGTTATATTTAAAATTTTTTTTGCAGAGAAAAGCAAATAGTTTTAAATATGTACATGTACACTTCAGAGCAGACATATAAGGACCAACATAAACTGCAAAAGAACTCTTAACAACACAGATTCCAAAAAATAATGCAGACAACAGATGAGACCAAGAACAACAAATTAATGTGGCTAGAAGTTCTTTGTAGGTCAGTACTGAGCATACAGGGTCACAGTGAGCTCTCTCATTTGAGTATAAAGTGTAACAGTTAAATAAAGAAAAAAGCTCTAAGCAAATTATATATAAATAATTTACATGAGCTGTTTAACTGAGCTTTTGACAAGAAATAAAAACAAAGGAGGATGAAGTTAACTTACAGTAAGGTCATAGAATCCCAGACAGAAAGTTAGATAATGTAAGATATTCCACTGTCACCAATGAGAGACAGAACTTGTTATAAGTATTTTTAAAGGATGTCAAAGCATAAAAGGTTAGTTAAGTTAAAGCTAAGGCCAGAAATTAAGAAGGAGAAATCCTATTTGGAAAGGATATTTTATGTCTATCTTAAGCCCTTACCCTTGCGGCTTTGTGTACTACCTGTTATACATGGAATAGTACAGGATCTTTTTTATCTAATATTTCTAGGCAAAAAGTCCTTTTGCGGACTACAGGAAGAGAAATTGAAACTTGCAATCTGAAGAAGGAATTATTTAAAAAATTGAAATGTTGAAGTAAAGATGGAAAAACATTCAAGTAATATTTGAGTTTAAAAAAAAGTATGATGCTATGATCTGTTGTATATAAGCTAGTTTATTATATACTATGTTTTTTTAAAAGTTATTTTAAACTTGATTTCATAAACTTCTACAGAGACTGTGGAAGTCTTTCAGAGGTCTAGATAGTTTGGCTTTTTCCACAAATACACAAATTTGGATTTTAAATACCAAGTCAAAATTTTGGTACAGTTCCTTTATGTTATAAGTCCCTACAAGCATGTTTTTCCAAGGGAAAGTAAAAAGAGTTCCCATCTCTCTGTAATGCCTTTTATTTGTCAGGAAAGTATTTGCAATGAGCCAAACATCTGCAGTCCACATCCACACTTTTTAGCATTAACATGTCTCATCCATTCTATAGGATTAGATCCTGCATATCTATAAAAAGACAAATGCATATGCTGTCCTTCATATAATTACTTCTACAACAACTCATAAATAGATAATTATTCTTCTATAGAATTTCCTTTTATGCCATTGCAAGTACTTACTGTAACTCAACCACTACAATGCCACTTTCTTGTCTCTAACTGGACTCCCTCATGCATGGCTGAATATACAGAACTGTGATAAGCAGTTACCTACTCATATAACTTCCTTTCCTTCCTCCTCCTTCCAAGACGCAACTTCCAATGTCACCAACATACTTAACCACTGGCTTATATTGAGGAAGTGTGAAGACTATCCCTGAGTTTTCACCTGGGATCCCACTGGGATCCAGTCGGTGAAGCTCTTTAACTTTGCGTGCAATGCAGTACTGCTGATTGCAGTGTAGTTTAAGTGGTCAGTGTAGAATTACAAAAATAATTACAAAAAAGCTTAGCTTCAAATTTCACTGCTGCTGTGATATGCTATCCTCTTCTACAGGCTGGTATTTCCTAGCAATTCATGATCACATGTAATCATTAATGCCCCTGGTTGAATCTCAAATCTTTAATTGGGCTGTTGAAGTGCAGACAGCTCAAGCCTTAAGTGACTATTTCTTTTATAATTTTGGCATCTGTTGTAGAGATATCTGGCTGCAAAAAATGTTAAAGGACATCCTGACAGGATCTATGTATAGTTCATCCACTCAATCACAGTTATCTTCTCTCTTATAACTGTAATTACTTTTGTTCACTAAATGATTGTAAGAGAACCAGCTGAAATTTTGTAAGTTTGAAATGAGATTCAACTTGTGAATTGGAATTTGGGTCCATGTTCTCTAATTTAAAGTCATAAAGTATACAACAAATGATGCAATATGCAAACTCGCAGAAAAAAAAAGGAGTTTTCCAGCTTTCCTACTTTCCAGAAATATGAGGATAGTTAAACACCTACTTGTGAAGGAACACTTCTTTGATAACTCCCGTATTTAATTAATCTTGCTTTCTAGCTGACTATAACTTTGCTACAAGTACTGAATTTCTATAGAATGGATAATTAATTAAGGACATGGTTTCTGAAATTATTAAATGTTTGCTAGATCAGTATCTGACTTCCTTAACTGAAGCATGCTTATTCTAACTGATTGATGTATCTCTTCAAACTTGAAAGTTGCTGGTATTTTACTGTCATGTTATCCAACAGAATCTAGAGGTAATGGCAGAAATTCCAACTGTAGGAGGAGGAAACAGTTTCAGATCAGTCTGCATTCCTGTTAATTTATAGATGTCTTCTGGATAGTCTTTCTGAAAATATGTGTTGACAATCATGTTGTATCAATCAAGAAAATTCCTACTTATTCTTAAATGTGTTCCAAAGAGGAGGTGAAACTCTGATTATTGCCCAGAATGTGTGAAATAACAAAGTCATTTGTTTGGTTTTTTTTCCGGCTAGTTGTGGTCTTTTTAAAATAAAAAGTTTTTATATTTGCATTTTCTCTCTGATAGCATCTGATAAACTTAAATGAATTTAGATATCCACCTCCTAAATTACTATTTATAAGAGTACTCCTGAGCACCTGCCACATCCTGAATATCTCACAATATGCTTCGTCTGTTGATCTGAAAGCTCACAGTACTTCAGCACTTTCCAGATTGTTCTAGCTTATCCTAATCAACAAGACATCTGGCTCCCAAATTCCATAGGTGTACAAAAGCAAGACTGAGAAATGCTTTAACCCCTTTAGGTAATACTTCGTAGAGAAACTGTCACATCGCAAAATAAATTTATGACTGAAGAAGGTCTGCAGCACTGAACGAAAAAGAAAAAGAAAAAAACCCCTCTGATTACCGCCAGTATTACTTCTTAGTCTCTGTTCTCTAATTACACTTAACAATGCACACATTTAGTTTAAGGAGTAAAGATTTCCAGTTCTCAAATGCATACTAATATTAGTTATTATGTTTTAGTTTCATATAATTCCTGTTTGGCTTTCTGTCAAAATGGACAAAAACTCTTTCAACTCTTGTGAAAGCATTGAAAGAGCCTCCCCCATAAATAACTTGGGATTTACTGTTCAGGAAATGTACATGAAACTTGAGGTTTCATGAAACATGAAACTAAGTTCTTTACTCTAGAAATTGAATATTTTTTCTCTTTTCCATGTGCAAGTTAATGCAGCATTAATGGTAGTCAATAAGCTAACCTCAGTATGTGTGGTATATTTCTGAAACTGTGCATGGGCTTTTCTTTGGCTGTAATTCCCTGTACTGTATATACAGCAAAACTCAGATCCATATGCTTAGTGTTTCCTGACTTGTTTTACGCAAATTTCATCATTTTCTACATTTTATAGATCAGCTTTCTAAGGCACGCTGTGGGCTGCTCCTGAAGTGTATATACTTATCTGACATTTTTGGAGCTTTCTTGGTGGCAAGATACTTGGCATTTAGGTAGGTGTTGCACCTACTATATCTGAAATTAGATTTAGGTTTTAGTTTATTTTCATTTTTACCAGTTAGTTCACTTGTAATTTATAGTTCTTTATTTTTTGCCTTTGTGCATCCCCAAGGCAACATAGGACTCAATAAAGCTATTTGTTGCTATAGGCAACAGAATTGTTTTTCAATATATTATCAGACTGATGATATCATTTGAATTTTGATGATTTGCTGCAATACTGTCTTTATGATTGTTGTCATGGAGGGGGATAAAAATATTTTGATTGGTTGGCACATTGTAAGTGTGAGCTATCACTGTTTCTTGTACTGCTTTTTAAGATGAAAATGATAAATAAAGGACTAGTCCCATCTGAGCTGATCCCTGGGGAGAGATAAACCCTCAATTTGATGAAAAATGGCCCTGTTTTGAACAATTTCCTGGGAATTTTAAATGCCAGTATATTATCAGTCACACTGTATTTTATAACACGAGTGCATGCAAGCACTAGCATATTTCACTGATTTGAGTACTGAGAATACAGGGTAAAAACCTAGGATTTATTTTTTAAAGTTGTTATTTGTACGTAGAGTTATCACCAGAAATACCACTTTGACTATTATTAATAAGTATACTGGCAAGAATAAATATGTGAAAATGTGTCATGAAATTAAAAGGAGTATTACTGATGTGAAAGTTTTTACTCATTTTGGCCCTCAAATATTTGTTTTCTCAAATTGCAGCATCAATGACAAGTATGATCACTGATAAAACCCTAATACTATCTCTTCAGTGAAAATTCTTTTCACCTGGAGTAGGTCTCATATATACTAATAGAATTGTTTCTTGCTCTTCTTTGCATATATTTTATCTTTTTTTTTAATTTTCCCCCGAGATGTAAGTTAATGTTGCCCAGTTGATGGCTGTTGCTAATTGTAGAATAGGAAGTAATCATAGTACAGAAAGTTAAACTGAATGTTAAATAAGTATCTCTCCTGTTGCATAAACTCAGTGAATTGCAGATCATTAATAGTATCTCTAAAACTACCTTGTTGGGGAAGACTTAAAGTGAGAGAATTGTTAAGGCTGGAAAAGACTGTAAGATTGGGTGCAACTGATACCCTAATACTGCCATGTTCACCACTAAACCATGTCCCCAAGTACCACATCCACATGCCTTTTGAACACTTCCAGGGATGATTCCACCATTTTCCTGGGCACCCTGTTCCAATACCTTCATTTTCAGTGAAGTCATTTTTTCTCAGGTCCAGTCTAAACCTTCTCTGGGCTAACTTGACACCATGTCTTCTTGTTCTCTGACTTGTTGCTTGTGAGAAGAGAGTGACCCCCAACTGGCTACAATCTCATCTCCCCTGAGCCTCCTCTTCTCTGGGCTGAAAAATCCCAGCTCCCTCAGTTGCTCCTCATAAGACTTGTGCTCCAGACTCTTCACCAGCTTTGCTGATTTTCTCTGGACATGCTCCTGTGCAGGGTGGAGAAGGACTAGCTGGATGCTACAGGAATCCTTATGGTGGTGATATCTTTCTGCTTAATCCCTCTCCCTCTTGCTTCCATTCCCTCCTCCTATTTCTTTCTCTCTACCTCACATTTACTGTTTAATAAAATCCATATTGTTGACTTTGGCGTATGGTCTCATTTGCAACTCAATTCAGGCAGAGGTATCTCTTATAATCAGATCATAACACCATCAGAAGCCTCAAATATTGTCTCAGTCTTGTGTCAGGAATTTTGTCCTCAGCTAACAAGGATTTGTTGATCAGATTTTTGCCACTGGTGTTTATTAAAATCAAACAGATTCCATGTTTATGGTATATTACGCCAGAATGTGGAAAGAAGGTAAGAGATAAAACTGAGTTTACTAAACACATCCTTCTTAAGCATAATGACAAGACTGGCTGATTTAACTCTTATTTTAAACCTTATTAATACCTTAATTGGTAAATGTGAATGATTTGCTGCCTATGGTGAAACTGGGCCACCAACAGCCTGAAGAAATCAAAGCCTTCATTAAAAAATAAAACAGACTAAAGAAAACTCTTTTTTTCCTTGCAGATATAAATGATAATAATTTAAAAGTATTCATTAAAGGAAGCTTGTAAATGATAAATGAATCAATCAACCAAAACTGAAGCAACCAAAATGTTCCTTTTTTAAACTACACTATGTTAAACAAGAAGGAAATAAAAGAAAGTTCAAACAACTACATTATTTTCAAATGCTGTTTTTCTCTAGTTTGAGCAAACAAAGAAGGAGAGAATTAGGATTTTAGGAATTTCTCAGTGGATTGTGAAGCTCAACAACTAGGCTGAAACAGCATGGTGTTTGGCAGATGTTACAATACGGGAATGGAAAAGCTAAAACAAAAGATGTCTGTGGAGCCTCTTAAAAGTGAAGATGTTAATCCAGGATCTCCCATTGAAAAGACTGGGTTAATAATGAGTTTTGCTATGTATTGTTGCATATAGAAAACATAAATTATCCTTATACACTATTTCTTCGGTTTGGGAGGAGAAGATAGGTGTAGTTTCTAGGAAGTCAGCAAAAATGGACTTTTCCCCTGAACTTCCCACCTTCACTCAAAAATGTCAGAGAATTATAAACTACTCTGAATAATAAATTTTACATCTATGCATGGCCAGCATAAGAAGGCAGTGGAATATCTTTTTTCACCTCTTTATATCATCTATGGAAAGTCACAAAGAGTAGATAATGCTCAACAGCAAGAATAGTAATTGTGTTTGTTCACAAAATAAGAACAGTCTCTATGTATTCTCCTTGAGCATCTGTTCAAGAAAGGCCAGAAGCAACTCCTTCATTAATCACTGAATGTCATGTGCAATAAATCTACCTCAACTCAGCATGATATAGTTTTTCCAAGTACTCAGTTCATTTGTAAATGTTATGGGTATGTCAGCCTGACGTGGGTTAGCCCTTTCGGTCATCGTGCTGCTTAAGAGTTTATTCAGCTCTGCCAGAGTTGCCAGGACACTACCAAGACATTCTTAGCAAACTAATTAGTAGTGGCTATGCTATGCTTACATACCAGTAAGTATTTTGTTGATGTACAAAATGCAATTTAGATATAAAAAATGTAATCTGCCATCTACAACTTAGCATCTGTAAGAAAAGATTGTAATTTGCTTTTTTTCTTCTCTTTTTTCTCAGGTTTGTTTTTTTTTCATCTCTAGATACAATTAGGAAGAATATCTTGTATTTTGAGCAGAAAATATATGGAAAGTACAAAAAAATTCTCATGATTTCCAGAACGGTAGGCACAACAGATGAATAACTGAAACAAGCAAGGTAGCATAGGACAAGAATTTCTCTTTTGTTCTTGATTTTCAATTTCCCTGTGCTGAATTCAGTGAATAATTAGCAAGTGTTGAACTTCATGGTACCAAACCACAACAAAAAGGAATTATTAAAGCAGTCTGGGAGTTACAATACATTTTAAAGGACAGAACTTCAATTACAGACTTCTTCAAATTTTAAATGTAGGCTTTTATTAACCCAGTCACAGCACACACAGAAAACAATTTGATCAAGTTATAGGGTATCATATATATTCCATACGATAGTCAAACATAGAAAAAAGCTATGATCAGTAGGTTAATACCTTATTCTTCTCCACAACTAAAGAGGGAGGCCTTGTATTGCCAAATCCCTAAGGACCATAAATCTGAACATGAGGTTTATCTGACCAGCAACTAAAGATTCCTAGAGGGCAGATTTGACCCCACAAAAATCTGCACTGTAATACAGCTGAGGTCAGGAAGTCACCCCTAATTATCACTGTTTACATAATCAACAGAATTTTGAAATTTTATTATAACACAATAAACGAGAATTAGTAATTCTGAACAGAATTGTTCTTTTTACAATGCAGATTTTGTTTTCTTATAAAAAAAATGATGATAATAAATTTTTTGGAATTCTACTAGGGGTTTTCTAAGACATGTATAATAATGGGAATAAATGAAGCACAGATCCTCATCAATAAGGAAATAATAGAACTGGGATCAACCATTCTTAGTTTTACAGATGTCCCTATAATGATAGTCTGAGAGGTGTACTGAGAAATTTTTATATCTTCAATGATTTTTTAGCTTTTAGGGAGGCAGAAAATCTTATTAATCGTGGTGAAAGGGGAATAGTTTGATAAGGACCTCTGTCCCTTCTCTTGGTAAATTCAACTTCATTCTTTCATGAGAAAATCTGAAGAAATTTTAGTAGTCATTTCATGACCTGCACATATTCTATTTAAGTTAAAGCACACAGGCAAGAAAATAGAAATCTGGGGGTAAGGAAAAAACCTGCAAAATATCTTGTAAGAAAAAATTCTATTTGTCTTTGCCAAGTGTAAGGAATCTGCACACATTCGTCAAAAAGATACTGAATTATATACTTTTATATTCTGGTATCTACATTGAATATAATGGGTGGTGACTGAAAGCTTTGTTGCAATAATTTCTAATGTGTGCAATCTTCTTTGCAATTAGAATTTCCATCAGTTTGTCACAATAGATTTGTAGATGTCAAGTATGTTGCATAAATCCCTAGGAAAATTAATTAGAATATATTTAGTAACTAGTAAAGCAAATGAAGAGTCAATATTCTCAGAATTGTTTGAGTTTAATTTTGTATTCAAATATTGAAATATTGCTTAAAATGCTGCCTTATGTTTATCATTGCACACAAAAAATATGAGATACTTCAACTGTCTACATCTGATTTGAAACTTAAAACAATAATCTAGACTTCCCACTACTATGAAAAGGAGTTGTCAACAAAGATTTTAAAAAGTATGGAGTAATGAGAAAGATAGAGTAACACTTAATAGTATGGGTATTATAAAATCTTGAACTATACAATTGTTAGTAACTTGATGTTCCAGCACCATGCCTGCATTTTATTTGGAAGAGCTGTTGATGATCAAGAAAATATACTGACAAAATTTATTTGCAGTTGGTTTGGCTTTAACTTAAATAATTCTTCCGTCGTCTGAAAGTCTGTTTGTTTGTTTTTTCAATTGACAGGCTATTAGAGAATTAGGTAGGGTTTCATATCATAAAACATCACAGTAATGACTAAAATAAATCAATAATTTCAATATTTTCATAATTTTACTTGGTGTTTCAGTGTAAAAAGAAGGTTTCCTACATAATTTACTCTTGGCTACTCTTTGCAAAAAGAAAGGAATTTGAATTTCAAAAGTAATTTTCATTTTTCTATTAAGTTTTGTAATCTCCCGAGTTATTAGAATTCTCTGACTTGCCTAGAGTTACTGATATTTGTGCTGTCCTTGTCCCTTTTAACTTTGGTCAGCATTAGCTGGAGTCAAACACAAATTATATTATGTTCTGTGTTCAATAAAATCTTATATGCATAGGAAACCTCTCTAATTGTAAACTGAGTTTTTCTTAGTTATTCTCTAGGTCTCATATTAAGCATTCTGATATTTCTGATATTCTGAAAAAAATATAGATTATTTTTATTTCTTTAAGCAATTACAGCTCAGCTACTGCATGTTGTATTGCAATGTAACTGTAAATAAGTGACAAAAACATTGTCTGAGAAAAATGCTTGGTGTGTTAAGATGGTTTTGTAATCATCTGTCTTTAGCTCACACCTTGATTTGAAAAGTAGTCAATCTAATACCTGAAACCTTGGCAGTGAGTTAAATCTATTCATATATTTAAAAAAAAAATTGTTGCTCTACAAACAAAATAAGGAATGCATCTGCTTTCTACCCACAATAAATTACAGTGGAGGAAGACATCTTCAGAAAATTAACAGTCTCACTATGCATATTAATACCTACTGGCACTGGACTTGTGCTGGTCATACTTGCAACACTCTTATTATTCATATTCCCTGCTAACACAGCAATGTTAAGAGTTACACAGATGCTGGAATTTACCCAGTTCGTTAAATGACAAAAAAAATAACATAAGCATAGAACATAAATTAGAAGGGATAATTAGAAGAAATAACCTTTCCTCTTTGAGAAGATGTGTGTAGGCAAACACATCTTACCTATATTCTCAGTATATTGTGAACACTATTAACATTTCAGAGAGAATAGCTTGTCCAGATTTTAATATCTCTAATTAACAACTAATGATTTAAAATGTGTTTGTTTTTATTTTATTTAACTGGACCAATAAAATATATTAAGTAATGATTTTAACCCATTAGAAGTTCTGTCAGTAAGCAAACGAAAAGATTTTCAGTTTAGGAGTCATGGATAATAAATACTAATTATCAAATGCTATTTTAGGGTCTTTTATTTATTTCTTTTTTAAAATTTATTCTGATAAGTCTGAAATTTAAAGGTATTATTTGAGAGAGAAAATGACGCCATAAAAAGAACACATTCAAATGCAATTTAAGTGATAGAATAAGATAGTTCTTATCACTGTTAGGCTAGACTTATACAATAAAAATTTTCTCCTATTCTTCAAAAGCTCCATTCCCAGTTTACAAGGTTGTTTTTTTTTTCCTTGAAAAAGAGTAGCCTAATGAATAAACTAAAAATTTTAATTGTAAGTTGAAATAGTATGTGTCTAAATTTTGCCCTACTGCTGTCGTTAGCTTGTCGTTAGTCTTGCTGGTCAGCTAGATTTCAAAACACTGATTATCATCACACTTGTCTGGTGGCAATAGGCATGGATACAACTCCATATATTCCTTAACAACAAAAAACCCCAATAAACAAACAAACTTGTTACTTTTTGAACTGTGAAAGTCCTTAAATTTTTAATAATGTGCACTATATAAAAGGTTATACTTCTAATAAAATGCACATTCGATTTCCGTGATTAATCATTAGGACTTTTTTAAAATCAGTCTACCTCTTCATAACCATGCCCATGGCTTCATCATCTTTTAGTCTATATACATGTGTTCTGCATTATGTCTACTGGATATGACATGACTGCAAATAATTTATAATGGGATCTCTGAATCCCTATTTAATCCTTGTTTTATGGCTTAGACTGTGGCTTCTATGCTTTTGGAAATAGCTTTCACAGAGTTATTGGCAAACAAACTGACAGAGACATTTTCAACCTCTTGTGGTTATTGAAAAAAAATGCCAAAACATTGAAAGAGAGAAAAATTGCTAACCCTGTTTTATTGACCTCGTTCTCTTTCAGAATGCCTCGTGCAGATGGCAGGCATAGTTATGCATTATCTGGTTTTGTCCAACTAAATTTCTTGATGGTAGGCAAAAATCTTTGTCCTTGAATTTATGTCAGAGACAGGAAGATATTTTCTGAATAAGCTCAGAACTCCATTGAAGGCAAAAATTAAACATTGAAATGAGATAGTTTTATGGCAGGAAGTCTTGAGTAAAAGGAAAGGCTGGTGATGGGAAAGGTGGCTCAGATTTCCTGACATGGAACAGGCTGGAAATAGTCTCTTACCAATAGCTGTGGATTGGTACATCTTCGTCTTTTTTTTTTAGGATCCTAATAACACAAGTCCTATCTTTCCAATGCTTCAAATCCGCAAAACATAAGAAATAAATGATAATAAAACATTACTGATGCCTACAGAAACTAAATCTTAAATATTTATTTTCTAATAAGACTTTTTTGGAAGGAAAATGTGAGCTAGTGATAAAGTATGGGGATAAAAGATATAACATAATAAGAACAAGACTTCATCCAAGTATTTATCTCATCTTTTTTAACTTTCCTATTAATTTTGGTGAGCTTTTGTCTTTTGAAATAGTTAGCAGCACAATTCTCTATATTACCTGTTTTTAGTGTTTTTTTAAATTATATATCATTCATACTGAGCCATGACACTGTTTACAAATTTGAAAAGTAGAACTATTTTATTTACATGATCACTTATTTTTTATTTTACTTCTGGCTCCTGAATCACTCTTCATGTTCTTTGTGTCTTCAAGCTTTTTATGAGAACTAGAAATACACTTTTTGTGAAAGCTGACATTCTGATACTGTTGGTTTTCTTCAAGCACTGGACTATGTGATAAATATCCTATATTACTATGTGGACAATGGTGTCCTAGGTTACAATGTAAGATGTGCACAAAAGTATGTATTCTGTCACCATCTTCACAAGGTGTTAAAAAACCAGTGGGGCAGTGTTGCCCCATCCCCTTCATGACTAATCCCTGATAAACTCTGGGGATATCTTCTGTTAATGAGCCAGCCGTTGAAACCAAGTGGGGCAGTGTTCTTTATCTCTCCCATGACTCATCCTCCCTCCAGGAGGATATCTTCTGTTAATGGGCCATTTAGTCTCACCGAATGGCTGATAAAATTACATCGTCTCATTGTGAGATGCTCCACCCAGAGGGAGGAACCAAGCATTCACATGTGGATATAATCTGAGATTTCAAACACCACAAGCAGTTTTTTTCCACTGGATTCCCAGAGGAAGACCAGACCCTTCTACAGAATCACTGCTTCAACAGAACCATTGCTCCGGGAGGACTGCAGCCACCATTTAATTGGACTGCTACCAACACCCTGACTGACAGGGGGTCAGATGGTAGTCTGACTGTCAGTGGGTTTTTTTCTTTTTGTACTATTGCATTTATTTTATTTCTCCTATTAAATTGTATTTCTGACTTGGAGTCTCTCACTGGTTTGCTTTCAAACTAGTACAAATGGCAAGAGTCAACACTGGGAGCAGAATCTTGCGAGTGTATTTTCTTCTTCTATTATGTCAGATAAATGGATGAATTAAAAAAAGAGGGAACATAATATCTTAGTTCTGGCTGGCAAGCCCTTCCTAAAACTTGGGCTCTTAATAAGATAGATGAAACATTTCAGGAACATGAGCTGAAAATTTCTCTAGACTTGAAAATACTTTTAGGAGGACCCTGACAAGTGACAGAGTGCTGCTGAGCAGATGTAGTTAGCATGGACTCCAAAGGCATTCTAGCTGCTGCACTACAGAGTTAAGTAGGCTATTTCCTTTTCATAGAAGCAAAGTAAAGGAACATGCAGGATGTGGTGCACTGCAGCAGTTATGCTGCATGTTTTGCTAAAACACATTTAAACTACTCCATGATTTGTTACACTAGATTATATATTATCCACTATATTTCCTACTCCACACATGGGAAAAAAATAAAATGGTATAAAGACGATATTTTGGGTGTGCCTCACATATCACTCACAGGTGCACTAGAGATTCAGAGCATGTAAGTGGGAAGCTGTTATGAAACATAGTGAATATAATGGCCTACAGGAAAATGAAGTGACAGAGTCTGCATCTTTCTTAAATAGGGTGGGGGAAAAATTAAAATTTTTAACAATGTTTAAATTAAAATGGATTAAGTTTTTTCTTTCACATTTGGAAAGAGTTCCCAAGACCTTTGACCTTCCATCAACATCTTACAGATGCTATTTTGTGCCGACTTGGCCTGTTTCTCAAGACAAGGCACTGTCTGAGTACGTGTGAAGTGGAATGTCAATGTCTGTATACTTGTCTTCATAGTTTGGAAGTTATTCCTAGACACAGCTTTTCTTGCCTCAGAATCCTTTCTGATTCCTGCAGGTGAATCCAGATTCTTCTGTCTCAGAAAATCCTATCTGATATCCTGCCTGAATTTTTTGTGTTTCTGTTTCAAACTATTAAGTGCACATAAAAATTGCAAAATAGATGAATAGACATTATCTGTGTTAAAAATTCATGATTCATTCATCAGAGACCTTGAAAAAATTGAATAAAACTGCTACACTTTTCATTCATATTTTCATTTTTAAACCTTAAGGTGATACACTTACTAATATATGGAGTATCTGTTCTTGATATTCTGTAACTTTGAAACATACAGTACATTTTGTACAAGGTTTATCTACATAGTGCTACAATACTACAATATTTACAACATTCTATATAATATGCAGTTGGTTTCGTTCATTGCTTGGTATAATGTGAGTTAAAAAAATTTTATGTCTGCATGTGTCCCAAATTAGCTGGCAGCCAATATGTCCTTATTGGTTAAAATGTGCTAATGGTTCCCACTAATACTTTGTTTTCTTGGGTTAACATTGCTATTGTCATTTAGACCGACATTTACAATGTGCCTTATATGGCTTGTACCTTAATAAAATTATTTAATAGGTTTCATTTTACCAGATTCAATTATTATAAACTCACTAGAGTTTTAATACTATTTTTTTTAATTAGCTCAGGGCAATTGCATAGAAAGCAGAGGCCAATAAATATAACAAAGAAAATCTTCATTTAGAACTCCTCAATTTCATTTTCCATTGCTTTTTATTTCCATAATTTTTATTATTAATTAACCTTTAAACTGCATAAAAATAATGTCGCACAATAGGCAACTAATTTCTCTCTGTTCATTGCTAAACAATTTGGTATTTTTCCTTCAACTTAAATTTTATAGATTAACTCAAACATTCTTTGAATGATCAGTAAGGAAGAAACATTGAAAATAAAAAAGTATTTCCCCACATATTTTTATGTATATGTTTTATACCAGTATAAGTTGGATTACAGAAGTGAATCTTAGTGCAAACAAGAGTATTTGTTTGATTTGATTTTGAGTTTGTTTTGATAGAGTGAAAATGCAGTTATAAAATGAACTTATTAAAATGAAGATCGACTTTAAATATTGCATCAAAAAAAGTATATAATGGGTGACATCTTTCAGAGTAGTAAACCTTCAAATCAAGACATTATCTGCAAAATGGCTTCAGTCTCTCAATTTTATTTTCATTTGAACCTTATCTCCCCCACAACACTGGATTGTTCCTTCAGACAATAGCCATAGGAAATAACAATTGCATTTCCAGTACAGGAATATAAAAAAGTATCATTGAAACATTGTTTAAAATATCTGCATTTGTTTTTAAACATTAAACATTGTCCTTTGAATCAGACCTATAATGCGAACTGTTACTTATTCTCCAGAGGAAATGATGCTATATTCTCCAGATAGTCCAAATCATGAATTTGTGGTGCAGTCATATGTACTAAAGAGCTTCAAACATGTATGAGAGGAAGAAGAGTGTGAGTTCAAGAAATTCATTGGTCCAGACAGATCTGTGGGTGAAACACTTAAGTGTAGATGTCTAACAGGGGATTCAATGTCAGTGTTTAAGCATATTGTCTTTTAAATCAAGATACAAGTTATTATCCAAAGTCAACAAATTAATTAAGATTGAGATTGAAAAATTAAATATTGTTACTGAAAAGTCACATAACTTGCTCTTTTTTTTCTTTATTCATCACCTATAACAAGGTTCTGAACTGTAGCTTTTCCAAACCGCACATTTGAGAGGAAACATTCCCTGCTCACGTATGTCAGGGCATTACCAAGTCTGATTATCCCTAGTCAGCCTCCACAGGGCTTTCTCTGGCCCTGCCCATGGCCTAGAATCCCATTGCATCCCAGCCCAAGTCCATGAGTCCCCACTCCATAGGAGTCATAGGAGTGCCCCATTCCTGAATTAGTATCCTCATTTCCCGGCTGGGCCTCAAACCTGACTTGTTATGTTGCTTTTACCTGATGAGCACTGGACTTTTAACAGGAGCTGTTTCTCTTCTCAGCAGCTCTGTGCTGTCCCGTTTTGTGCCCCCCCCCCCCCCCCTTCCCAACTCCCCAGGGAGTAGTCCAGCTCAGTGTTCCCTGACACTGTGTGTATAAACACAAATTTACCTGCAAATCCCAGGTGCATTCCTACTCCTCCCTGCTGCCAGCTCTCCTTTAAATCTGGGTTTGCTTTCTCTCAGTTCAGTTCTCTGATGTGGTGCACTGGAGGTAAAGCTAATGGCATAGCTAACAGTGAGCAAGGAGAGTATTCTTTGGAAATCTGAGAAAGAAGAAGAACCAGAACTCCTAGCAGTAGCTAACTTACCCCTAAGCCTGGTTTATGAAAATTTTATTCACACTGTTGTTTTCTTACTCAGAAAATTAGAAATAGTGACCTATCTAGTGATTACTATGACTGACAGTTACGTATGCATCTTAAAAGCAAACAAATAAGAATAACAAAAAAATTCCCAACACTTCTGCCCCAAAACTGGAATGATGAACATGTAATTAATAGTAGATGGCTTGATTTTCCTTCCACAGATTGATTTTATCAGCCTAGGAAGACAATTTTTAGATCACTTAAAAAGCGTTTTCACTCCACAGACACCATAGCATATCATAGCTAGCACCATGCGGAGCAGTGCAGTTCTAACAATTTGAGTATACCACAGATTACACTTAAAATGATACATAAATCTCATGCCTGCCTTAAAAATATACACAGTCCATCAATATGGCTAAATATATACTTTATTCTCTGCATTGTCCTTGTTCATAGGTATTTCTAAGATTTAGAGTCTTGGTATCCCTGCTGGATGCTGCAGAGCACTGCCCTCTGTAAAGCCCTGCTCCCTGCTTGGCGAGTTTGTTTAAAAGGGGCTTAAGGTACTACTTTTCCCTGAGGTAGGGGCATAGGAGAAATGTGACAATGTTCTCAGGAGATTAAAAAACAAACTTATAAACTTTAGAAGATCATTGTATTGGGATAGAGTTTTCTCATAGCAGCCCTCGCAGTGCTGTGCCATGCATCGGTAGCTGGAAAGGTGTTGCTAACACAGCAGTGTTTTGGATACTGCTGGGCAGGGCTGGCACAGCACCAGTACTGCCTCTCAACATTCCTCCTGCCCCCCTCTCCCCGCCATCAAGGGGCTGGGAGTGCGCAAGATCCTGGGAGGGGACACAACCAAGCCAGCTGACTTAAATTAACCAAAGGGATATTCCATACCATGTGCTGTCAGGTCAGATATAAAAGCTAAGAGAAGTAAGAGCAATGGAGGAGGGGCATTCATTATTTATAGTGTTTGCCTTACAAAGTAACTGCTGCACATGCTGAAGCTCTGCTTCCCAGGAAGTAGCTAAACATCATTCGACAATGGGAAGTAGAAAATGAACTTTTTTTTTCCTCTTTGCTTATACATGGAAAAACTTTAATTTTTGCTTTAGCAAACTGCCTTATCTCAACCTACAAGTTGTTTTGCATCTTATTTTCAGCCAGGAAGGGGAGTGATAGAGCAGCTTGGTGGGCAGGCACCTGCAAAAGTCAACCCACCACAGTCAGGAACTCAGCAAAACTTAAAGCAGTCATTCAATCAAAATAAAGCATTTCACAAAGCATTAACTTAGCAAACTCTAACCCATCCAACCTTAAATTACCTAGATTTCAAGAAGAGGAAATTAGGAGTAGAAAAAGAGAGAATAAGAGAGAGAAGAGTGAAATAGAGCTACCACCTCTTGGATCCAGTGTGGTCTCAGCTGCCGTGAAATCCAAGGACAGTAAGGACATAACAAGGTGGGTCTCTGTGCAATGGTTTTTATCTGCTCTGGCCACCTGTGGCCACCCACTCCCAGGTGGGGCTTCTGGTCTTATCAGCACTCTATGGCTGGATTGGGGCTCAAGGAGCTGGTGTGGGTTATTGCTTCAGGTGTGCCAGGGGTACCAGTGGCTGACAGCCATTCTGGGTTGGACTAGAGGCTTCAGGGAGATGCGGTGTGGAGCAGTGCACGTCTCACTTTTCACAGAACTTGCCTAGCCACCCCAGATACACACACTTGAATTGTTTTTACCCTGTAATCATTTTCTCCTGTCTTTCATAGTCCATCCTCTGCTCTGGATCATGAAGTGTTCAGTCAGTGTAGCTCCAGGTCCATTTCAATTCTTCTGTGCTGATTTCATTGACGTCAGACATTGTATAAGCAAACAGACAGTTCAGACCAATGGTGCAGAGTTCTGAAGCTTGTATACTCAAAAAACTGAGTAGGGGGTGAGCATCATGGAACCTTCTATTTACTTAACATAATTTTCTAATTGTTGTCAGATATTTGGAAAATCACTAAAGACTCCATTTTGTGCGAAGACCTTTTTTCTTCCTGTAAACTTTATTTTTACTCTTCTGGTTCATTTGAAAAAAAAAAAGTAAATAATGTGACAAAAACAGGCATTGCCAAGGATTTTTTTCTGCTTGTATTCCCATTCTCTCAGATTACTGTGACTTTGCTGTGAAATGACAAGGTGCATTCTAAGGCTGAAAACAAGAAGAAAGATAAAACAGGACATACAGATGGGCATGGGAACTAGCTGAGATAGTGCATACTGTTATATTTGAACTTTACATTTGGCTCCTGTTTCTTTTTTTCTGAACTACAATGTTCAGCTGAAATGTTCTTTGGCACCAAGACGGTCTTTTTTGTTCGTTGTTTATGTAATGCCGAGCACAGTGGGGTGTTGGCTTGTGACACTGGCTGTTAGGCAGCCCACAACACAATAAAAATGATAAAGCTAGTTTAGCATTGCTTCTAACTCAGTATGTAGACACAAATGGCACATTCTTTGGGTTTAATTATGAATGTTAGGAGGCAAGAATCTTTGCATTTTTAAAATAAAATATGTTGCTCTCAACATTTTTAGTATAAAATACTGAGGACGAATTCAAATTTTAAGGACAAACAAGAACTGTCACCTACCCCTCCCCTCTCTCTCTACATTTGTTCAGGGCTGCCAAAGTAGAAGTATTTTTCATTTCCTTTCAAGATCTGTGGTGTTAACACAAGCAGAGGAGAACAGCAGGTAGAGCTAGAGCTGCCTCTGCCACTGGTCATGAGTCCAAATACCTAAGCCATCAACACTGGGAGTTTTAGGATGCTCCAGATTAGAGAATATGGTTGATCATGTCTTCCTACATTCAAGAAAGAGCCTAGTAGAATCCTGTCTAGAGACACACAATGTTTTTGATGTTTTTTCTTAGTAGTATAGTATTTTTCCAATGCTCTTATAGACAAGCATTTGTACCACAAATATGCAGAATTACATAATAATTCTGTATTATGCTTAATAGTACACGCCTTTGTAATGACAAGGCTGTAGCTTTCGAATAGCTACAGTAGGCTAGTGGTGATGCAGGCAGCAAAATCACATCAGCCAAGGAGAGCAGCAGCACTCAATTCTAATCATGCCTAATGCCTCTGGTCTGCTGTGGGGGTTACACACTGTAATTAATTGCAGAGCACTTTACTGTAGGGATATAGTGTGGGAGCCAAGGACTAACATCTCTACAGAAGCATTTGGCTCAATTTTTCTATTGACTGTTTGGAAGTATTGCTGCTAACAACTAGTTCATCAGAGGGAAAAGCTTTTCTGATTAAGCAATTGCAACATCAGATTTAAACAGTTTTCAGAGCTAATGTATTTTCATCTCACAGAAATGAAAACAAAAAGGGTCAAATTGATCTGTTCTTCTTCATCTCTTAAATGTGCAATGGCAGAGGCTATAGATCAGAACTTGTCCCTAACAAAGCAAAAAGTGTGCCATAAGGATGAAGGTGTCTCCAAAAAATCATTCTTTGACCTCACTGTTTCAGGTAGTATTTATTTATATTTTCTGCTCTGTCTGTAATTTCAATATCACAGTAGAGTCCAGTGTGTGTTCAATAGTGTTCTACAAATATTTCCTAATCTGATGAATTACCTTTAGCTTCCCATTCGTACTGCCTTGTCCAGTCCAACTTTTTTTCCTATCACTGAGTCCTCTGACCTAGCATAAACTACTTCATGACCTAGGCTCATTTATCTTTTCTACTACCCTTCTCCATTCACTTTTTCCCTTTTTGCTAGAATGGCACACAAGCTAAAGTTCTGCAAATGATATATTAATATCATCAAAATTCTACAGTGTCTGGACTTAGTAATATCTGGAAGACTAGATTCTAAGGACCTGTCCCCCTTTATTTAGAAGAAAATTTTGTGATATGTATCCCTGCATATAATCTTAGGGTCCTTGGGTGTGGGGTGAAGGCTTTTGACACTTTGTAAAGGCATAAGTTCAGAACATAATGGTGTGGAGTGATTCTTAAATGCTCCTCATAATTGAAGAGGGTATTTCAAGTCTTCAGTATCTTTCAGAGGACAGTGGCACTTTTCAAGTTTTCAACACTACATTGTTTTAAACTGAAATATTCTATCCTCAAATTTTAGCTCTTTGCACTTGTAGTTCGTGGTTCAATACAGCAAGTCTTTAATTTTGTATGTCTTATACAATTCCAATATATTCATTCAGTATGACTATACATCTAAGCAAATGGCTCCCATATATTTTAAGGTACTGTAAAATAACACCAACCAAACAGCAACCAATAGAATGACCTGTCCTACCTCTTCCCTGCTCTGTTGCTTATGTCTCTGTAAATTTTCATTAAGAAGAATGAGGAAAAGCTGCAAATGAAACTACCACAGATGGAAAAATTATATCTGATCAGTTTCCTGCTCTGAGGAAAAAAAATGGGTGGGGTATGATGGAGCACAGGGAGTAAAGACCTGCATCTCTCAGAGGGAGGGCTTTCCTTAAGTATATATGGAATTATGAACTCATTTTGAAAGATCACTTTTATGAGGCGAGCTAGGGAAGTAAGCAAAATCAGTTTTGCACCACCACGAACTTATGATATTCAACAGAATTTTTTTTTCCTGTGTTTATCTCTAGCATCTAAAATTGTATTTTTATTTTAAAGTATATTAAAATATTAGTAATATGTAAAGTAAAACAGTGTGAACATTGTTTATGCCCCAGTAAATTAATAACAGTGGTTTATATCTGTTTGACTAAAACTAGGAAAGTCTTTGCAATTATGTATTTCATCTGCTAAAATACTGCTGCAATTTGAAGTTGGAAAAGGACGTTTAGAAAAGTAAGAATTCTTTCCCATGTGATCAAATTAATACACAGAAATATGTTTTCAAAAATATTATACAGAAGCAAACTCTTAGACATAGGCCATTTTAGTTTTCTCAAGACACTTATAAATCAGGAAACATTCTTGTTTCAGCCCACAGTGTTAAAAATTACATAAGGCACAGACTTCATAGGAAAATGGTGAAGGAAAGATTTTGATGAAGTATTATATCATGTTCTACTGAGAAACAGAATTAATGCTGTAATGAAAGAAAATACTCTCTTTCTCCCCTTACCAAACACATCTGCAGCCAATAAAGGAAGACTGACACTATTTTCCACTCATGTGATCTCTCCTCTTCATCATCTTCTTAAGCAGACAATAGAGATAGCACTGTGACGACAAATCTTTTGCTATCTACGATTAACTGATGCCATTGGATTAATTTATTTCAGCATCTTGTCCCTCTCTGTTCAAAATGTTATTTCTGAAATTTTACTAACATCTATAGCTTCTTGCATTTCAATAGACTACAGTTCTCCGAGAAAGGTAGCATTGTTTTTGGCTCGTAAAATATAACTGAAACTGTTCCGTGAATGAAGTCATTTACTTTGAGTACACCTGCTTTATTACTTGTATTGAAATGCAGACTTTCTGGTGTGATAGAATTTAGAAAAATATCATGTCTCATCACAAGATTCTACAACATTTGGTCCGCTCTGCTGTAACTGATGTATATGGAGTTAGCTATTTTTCTTTTGAGGTGGGATTGCTTTTCCCTTTAATGAATGATTGCCTTTTGTTTCTTTGCTTCTTCTACTCCCACACAAAAGCCATGGAGATTTATACAGAGGAACTTTTAGATGGCATGAGATGCGACTTCAGGTCAAATCCAGGGATTATTTAGACCAAAACAGTAAAATGCATTGCATTTTATAGTGGTTTAAGACTGTGGATCACAATATTGAAGCTATTATGAAAGGAAACCACCTGTCATCTTTGCGCTACTAGAGATCCAGCCTCCTATTGTATTAGTTGTACAGACAAATCCTCCTGCAATGGCCTGAATATTTCCTTTTAACATTTGTGTGATGTTCAGTAGACCATTTACAGGTTCATTTTATTTGAGCAAATGTACCACCATTTATCTTATCCTGTGCAAGTCTTGCATGTCCTATGACAGTTTTCATTTAAACGCTTATTATTCACTTCTTTTTTGACTTCCCATTCTTTTCAGACCTGTCTGGTGATAGAATTTCTCCCTTTAGTCATTCTTTTCCATTTTGTAGGGATTCCATTCCTCTGCATGATTGAATTTATCCTGCTTATATACAAACTAATCTTGGCAGGTTAACTCTTTCATTACTTATGTCTGGAGACACTCAAAGCCTACATGCTTTTGCTTGTTATCAGTTTCCAAAAATTTTCTTGGGTATGTGAAAAGGGCAATACTGCCATTTTTATTCTGGACAAATGTAGCTCACAGTCACAGAACATTGAAACAGATGAGCCTCTTTTTCAGTTTTGGAAACGAAATGACTGTTTGACAGTGGCTTTTCTTTTGAGATGCAGCACTAGCTCCTTTATATGTGTGTGGTGCATGTAAATTATTGAGCTTCACATAACTTTTACATTTCTTGCTTTTACATTTAGCTAGGCAGTAATGTAATTAAAACATACGCCTTCGAAATAAGAGATATCATAGTCTTTTACATTTGATTCGAACTTTAAGCCTTAATTTGTAGTTTTGTTTTGTTTGTTTGCCTAAAGTTGGCAAAAAGTTGTTTGGCTAAAGTTTTGAATGTAGCCTAAGATAAACTTACACTTTTTCATAGACTCTATTAAAAGCACAGCAAGCCTTTATTTTCTCTGTGAATTTACTTGATGTTATACCAGTACTACGTCCAAAATGCTGCTGGTATTACTTTTCTTGTGTGAATTCATCCATGTGGTAAGTGGTCAGAACAGGATCTCCATAAGGTTTGGATCACTTGTTTGACCTGCAAGGTAAGCTGTGAGCAGGCTGGTAAACGGAGGACAGTGAGTCAGCTTTGGCTTTGTAAAGAGACTGGATAAATCAATAAAGGGGTGCCATGAATGTATGCAAGCAGAGGATGGGATTCACTCCATGCTTTCCTTTTTCTATTTCATGAAATTGATTTTTCCTCACCCCACTCCCATTTATCCCTGAAAAAAAACCCATTAGTTGAATTCTGTTATGAATAGCTCTATTTTTTCTTATTGAACAAAACTTTTGGTCTTCTTACCTAAGCTTTCTTTTCTCTTACTTAGCAGTTACATATATTTGCTACTTCTCCCTTTGCTGAGGATACTTGGCCTGGTTGCTCGGTGTCAGGGGACGATCAGGACCTAAATCTCCCCCTTGCTTTACTGTATTTCCCTTTCTGCTTCCTCAAATTTTTGGGATGAAACAAAGCATGAAGTTCTTTACTGAAAAACCTCTTCTATTCTTCTGAGTACTTGTATTCTATTTCTTACTTCTCTCATCTGACATGAATTTCTTAGCTGTTGCACATTTAGCACTTCCCAATCTGTTCCCAGCTGTCCAGATGTTATTAATTAGATCTGGAAAATATGATGCAAAACCCTCTCTCTGAATATTAGCTGGAATTTAAATATGAATGAGGATCCCTACTTGACCTTGCTGAGACAAGGAGTGTTAGTAATTCTGCTGGGCCATCTTACAGCTGTATTTAAGGACTCTTCTGCTAACTGAATTTGTGCTAATTTTTTGAAGGAAAGCTTTCTAATTGCATACAATTTTTTTTTCAAATGCAAAAAATAATATGTTTTCAGTGAGGAATTAAGGTATCATAATATTTTGTTTGAAAAAGACAGGTGAATGTGAGTTTGGGAAAGTTAACACAATGCTTTATGGAAGATATAATTTGTTCAGCTTTGCACTAACTATTGCAAGCATATTTTTAAACGGAATGTCTGAGAACAAGGACATAACTTTCAGGTTTGGGGTTTTTTTGTTCTGTTTTGGTTTGGGTTTTTTTAGACAAGAACTATTTTCTATTAATTTGGATGTAAATTTTCAATCTACATTACTTTGGAGAAGTACTGTTGTTCCGGTTCTAGACAGGGAATTAATTTGCAGAGTGGAAGCTATCATGTGCGAGAACATTTGTGATGAGGAAAGAAGATATCACGAATGTCTCTGATGCTCAGAGTTGACTGTGTCTAATCTGTCCTCTCTTCTTCACCTTCTGTTTTTACTCTACCCAAATCACCTGTGATGTGCTTGTTACCAACGCAACTGGGCAGCAAGTAAATAGCAAAGCTCATAAAGGAACTCTGTATTCAGAGAAGCTTTGAAAGATCTGCAGATTGAAGAAGTACAAATGTTAAACTCCTTATTTAGTCTGAAGTGCTCTCTAGTACCTGTCATATATCTTAAACCGAAGGAAACACTTTTTATCTGTTGTTAATATACACAAACTGAGGTTTGTGAAATAATTACTTTCAAGGCTTTGGGGTCACTCAACATATGAGCAGGGTATTGATCATCTTATTTATGATGAGAAACAGTTCTCTTTTTAAGTACTATTATCAAGACTGTTGATCTTGTTTTCTCTTCTTCCAAGGCTAATCTTTTGGGAATAATCTGTTACAGACTGAAGTGTGCAAGAGTATGAACTGCTAGGCCTGCAGATGAACTGAAGAAATTTAATTATGGGGAGTGTTGGAAAGTATGGAATAATTCAGGTTAGACTTCTTTTCATGATGTTTAACATTTTTCTAAAAACATATCCATATAATATACAGAGTGGTTTTTGATACAAAATCCAATATACACATATTAAATGGAACACATAATATGTACATTGATGTACATATCTACTGAGTCATTGAGAGAAATCTTATTTCCCAGTGTAGACTAGATGTGGAAGCTGATTTGGTGAATCACATCTCCCTGGTGTCAAAAGCATGAAGGATGCTTTCCCTGACCTTTTTTAAAACTGCAAGAGCCCCTAGCTCAAAAAAATTTCTGCAGTTCAGTTTGCAGCAAATCAGTTTGGGTATGACTTTGCAAACCTTACTGGATACACCAGATACACATTCATTTGAGATTTTGGTTCCTTTTCCCTGCCCCAGAGTAATTCAGTGATAGACTCATCCTGCTACTTTTTATTGTCTTCATTTTTTGTGAGATCTGGGAGTACTCAAATGCTCACGATTAATAAAAATGTAAAAATTGTCATTAATAGTTCTCTTACTTATTTAGTACTGCGACATATTTCTTGTAAGTGACACCTTCTGGAAGTCACTTCAGGTATTTCAGGTAGTGATGCTAGAGTAAGCAACTTTGTTGGCACATAGTTGTTTTCAGGTTTTTCATGATCTAAGCTAATATATTAGCAATGTAACACAAGCACTATTATTTGGAAAATTTGATTATTTTGACTAATGTGAAAATATTTTTAGGCTCAAAAATATGTTAATCTATAAATCATCAATAGAAAATGCCTTAAATCCAGAGAAGACGTGAAATTGGTATTTTTGTCATTCCATTCCATGATACATTATAATTTTAAGCTTATTACAAGTCAGTTCCATACTTCAGCATAATGTTAGTATCCTGTTTAAAAGCTGCTGTTATCTGTGTTTCAAGACGGCACATTTTTAATATCCTCCTTATTCCATCAATGTTAGAATCTTACTCTGCTCTTCTCTTAATATTTTCCAGTTGTTCTTTTTTGCCTGCATGTGCATTAAGTCTTAATCACATAGTATTGAAGGTTGCTGTGGCTATATATACATTTTCATACTTACAGTATCAATAGTGGCTATCTGCATACATAGGGATTGAGATTTCTCTTTTTTCATCTGTGTATTTATTTCTGTAAAATAGTTAGTGTATATATATCTATATAACTGTACATATTTAACTGTACATATATAACTGTACATTGGGCATAGAGCATGATAGGGGATACACATGATAGCGTCACCCCAAGACAATGCTTCATGATGTTTCTTTCCCCTCTTCACGTTCACAAGTCATAACTCGGTATTTCAACTATATGAAGAATGTCACTTCAGATATGACATTGACTAAGATTTCTTAAGGGTAAATAGTTATGCATTAACTATAATATGTTATACATTATAATTTTTCTTCTTATGTCTTCAGATCTGTTCTTTTTACGTCTTTAGATCAGATTGTCAACATAGTCAAATTAAAAATAATGTATATAGACTCATACAACCATAATTTAAGTTGTATCAGACCTATGGAGGCTTTCTAATCCTACAGAGAGAAGTTTTTATTAGATTCGTTGCTCAGTGCTTTGTCCAAAGATGGAGATTTCAGAATTCTTGAGAGTTTAACCACCCTTCTAAATAAAAAAAAAAAAAACAGACAAAAGTAAAAAATACCAAAACACCTTACTATCTAATCAGTATTTTCGAGAAATTAATTATCCCAGGAAAAGGGAATTCTGCACATTTGAGGGGAGTATAGCCCCATTTTCTCCTTAGTCTCTGATCAGGTAGCTGTAGAAATATATATCTGATCTCCTGAGCTTTTTATTCTTCAAGCTAAACAGACCCAGTTCTCTCAGCCTGTACTTATATACCCTATGCTCCAGCATTTAAATATCTTGGTGGCCTCTGATGGACTTGTTCTAGTATGCCAGTATCCTTCTCATACTGGGGAGTCCCAGCCTGGGCACAGCATTCCAGATGAAGTCTTAGAAGTGCTGAATAGAGGGAGAAAATCATTCTTCTCTTATTCTATTGACTACACTCTTAATAATACAGCCTGGGATGTGTTTGACCTCCCTCACTGCAAGAGCACATTTCTGGGACATTTTCCACTTACTTTTCACCTGAATCCCAGATTTCTTTCTATAGAACTGTCTTCTAGGCATCTTGCACCCAGTCTCTATTGCTTGCCTGGGGTTATTCCAACCTGGATGAAGAATGTTGCATGTGTTTTTATTTAACTTCAGGAGGTTCCTGTCAGATCGTGGCTCCAGTGTGAGCAGGTCCCTCTGAAGAACAGCCCTGCACTCCAGCAAGCTGCTTCCTCTTCTCAATCTGGCATTGTACACAAACTTGCTGAGAATGAATTTCATTCCACACACCAATCACTGAATCACAGAGCAGGTGATCATGGGATGTAAGACAAGCTTGTTTCCCAGCATGGATTGAGTTCTATGTTCAAACAGCAGTACAGATATTTCACTGGCCTTTTAGAAATAATACAAATCCAGCAAAGAAATGTCTCTGATTAAAAAACACCAAGATGTTATTAGATATAAATTGGTGTAAATTTGACATTTCGTTGTTTTTGTGGAAAAAAATACTTTAAGAACTTAAGATTTTGCTGCAATTGCAATCAGAAAATATTTTTAGTTTGTTTCTCTACGGCATGAAAATCCCTCAAGAATTTGTACTCACTGAAGCAGTCTGCTGATACACAGTTTATTACTTAAATTCATTAGTCGATCAAGTATGTTTTAGTGTATCAAATAAGGCTAAATGAAAATATTGTAGGGTTCGGATTATTCTAGTGAGAGTTCATTGTTCTGTTGTAGTTGGTTGATTGTTGTTGGTTTTTGTTTTATTCTATTAAACCCAAACATTTAGACTTCTGACTTTTTACCCCTTTTGGCTCTCAGAGTCATGAGGGCACTAGTAGGCCTTAATGACTTCAATCCGCAGAGGTGTCCCTCCACACCCTGGCCTGTGCACCCAGGATGCCCAGCTGAGTTCAGTCCTGGGCAGCCAGTTCTTGGTGAGCCGTGCCCAAGGTGTACCTGTCCCCAGCCTTGTCTCTCCTTGCTGTGTGACTTCATGCCCAACGTGCAGGCCCCTTGTCTCCTGAGGTATGCTGTGACTCGGTTCCAAGCTTGCCTTTGGGCCTGTCTCTTGGTGCTCCTGACTGGACCCCATGAATTGGACTTCATGAATTGGACTTCAGATCTGGTTTTTTCATTTTCTCTAGTCTGGAAATGCTGCTGGGCCCAGTTTCCAGCAGCTGGCTTTGGTCAGAGCCTGTGGGGCATGGCCTGTGCTGGGGTCACTGGCTCATGGCTAACCTTCTCTTAGGGAATGGCTTCACATCTCTGGTCTATGCCAGCAGGCTAAAAGTCTATACCAAATTAATCCTGAAGAGATGCTCTTATCATCTTTTTGGCTGAATTTTCATTTCATTTAGTCTTTTGCACTTTTATTTTCCAAATAATTTTCCATTTAACATAGTTGTTATTTCTCCTTTCACTGTAGGGACCTACTGGGAGATCACAAGCAGACTAACAGTACAATATAAAATAATGAGGCTGATTTCTCTGAAGAAAACTGTCTTGCTACATAAAGTCTATTTTTCCATAAGCCCTCATGACCAGTGCTTTAAAGACAGCAAAAATGAAAACAAACTATCATTTAAAATAAAAAAAATCTTTTTTCAATAACTTCACATAGAAGACAGGGAGGTGCCTTGTTCTCAGCTGAAACAGAATGAGGGTACAATAGGTATAAAGGGCCATGTCTGATTTTATCGCATTTTTTATCGACCTAACTTACATTTTGCACTGGTAGAGAAAGACATAAACAGAAAGCCAAGACTGAACTGAGACTCGTATATCAAAACAAATTTAGTTGAAGTTTAGAGAAACTTCATCTATGGTTCTTGGAGTATTTTTAAAAACTTCAAATCCCTATTCCTCACTTTTATGCACTTCACTTGAAAAACAGATTGCTTTGTATTATGAAGACTGTATGAAAGCAATATTGCAATTTCTCTTATTTCTTATCTGAAATAAGGGAATTCTAATTTTATTTTTCCATGTGCATTATAAAGAACACAGCATAACAAAAAGTGAATCTCTTTCCCCATCTTATTGAGTCTGTTCCTATTTTACTTTGCACTGAGGGTTATGTGACAGATTAGGGAACAGACCTATTTTTGAGAAGTAAACTCTAACTAGGTCAACAGGAAAGAGTGATTTGTTCTCTGAAGCAGCCCCTCCTCCCTGGTTTACCTTGTATTAATCTCAAAGGACTCGTTATCTTCTCACAAACTAACAGAAGGCAACAATGGAATTTGTAAAGAGTATTTCAAGTCCTTTCCATTATAAATATTTACTGATGTTTGTAGATATTGCTTTATGAAATGTTGTAGCAGTATTTATAGTAACTTTCTTATTTATAAGTATTTGTAATAACAGTGTTAAGTCTATTACATATTTTTTAATTTATCCTTTTAAATGTTTTTAATAAATGAATACAAGGGTTAGGAATTAATTTTCTCAACTTTCTATTAGACTTCTTGGCAGTCTTTGTTATCTCTAACACCTTATTACCTGATACCTATTTTAGTGGTTACCCTCTTTTTATCTAGTACAGCTGTTCTACTGTTTATTCAAGAGGCATTTGAGCTTTGTGTTATTGTAAGGTTGGTTAAGGTAAAGAGTTAAAACATTAATCCTGAAGGTCACAAGAAACACTTGAAGATAATAGATAAATAGAAGTAGAAGTGTTTTTGAAGGGGGTTTTGGTTGGGTTTTTTTGATGGTTGTGGTTTTGTTTCTTTGTGTTGTTTTTTGGGGTTTTTTTAGCAGGGTAGGTTTTTTGTTGGGTTTTTTGTCTTTTTTTTTTTTTTTGTCTTTTTCTCCTATTTTAAAAAGACATCCAGAAGAATTGCTCTATTTTTAGGACATATTTTTTCAAGTTTTTCTCAATGTGATTGCAACATTTGTTTTAAAACATGTTTCTCATCTCCAGCCACTAGGCTAAGAAAGAGGAGATCTGGCTATTATGTCTCTCAGCTAGTCAAAGTCACTTAGAACCCTTGTTTTGCCAAATACACATATTTCAGAATGACAGAGATAGAAGGATACTGCCATATTCCTGATTATCTGTTGCTGATGACTAAAATATGTTTGGGATGATGAACGCTTTTTTTCTACAGTGATACTTACCTCTCTGCAACTGAGTGTAAAGTAAGGTATATTTGTTGAGCTTCACCAGTTAGAGGATCTGAAGTGTTGGTTCAAAGCAAGAGAAATGCCATGGCTTATAACAAGGCATCAGACAGAAACAAATTATGTGCTCTCTGTTGCTGTTGTTTTTCCTGTACTTGGCATGCCAGACAAACTACACAAGTTTCCTGGCACCTGGATTGTGTTTTCAGCTATTAATGGTTATTAAAATAAAAATACTTCATCACATTGTTGCTAAATGCTTTCTTTTTAAAAACAAAGTATCTTTTCACCCCCTGTGTGAATAATTGACCATCATTCCACATTGCATGTTACTTTGTACGAATACTGGTCAGGGTATTACTGCAGATGGTAATTGATCGTCAGTTCAGAGAGAAATTCTGGAGGGGATTTGATATTCATGAAAAAAACAACCAAACAAAAAAACCACATTGTGCTTATGTGACAAATGAGTGCCACAGATTACTGAAAAGTATGTTGTCCTTGTTCTTTGAAAATTGGTGAGACTTGCCTCTTGCCTATTTCCAGTCCTTTCTGATTGTGTTTGCTTGTTGTGCTCCTGTGCAACGTTCACAAAAACTGAGAGTGTCTGGGAGTATGGCACCCTGAATGCTGGCACCAACACTAACACAAGGGTGCTGCTTAGTCATTTTTGTGCAAGCAGACCAACCTTGAATGAGTATACTCTCATCTTTGTTTTAAATACCTGTTTTAAATACCTGTTATCCAAAGGAGAAAAGAAACAGTGCAACTTTGTTTTGGTTCCTGACTTCTGCTTTCACCCTGCTTCATCTCTCCCAGCTCCATGTGCCTTGGCATCTAATGTTTTCAGATTCTGCAACCATTACAAGGCCAGTACAGAAGTCCTTTCTACTCTGCTTTGCAACCTTGTCAGCCCAGGTCTTGCAGGCTTTTTATATCCTGGCGTTTCAAGCTGTGACAGTCTGAGTTCTTTAGCCTTTTTTTTTATTGTAGACATACAGGTCTTGGCAGCTAAATTTCCTGCACATTTAGAGATCACAGCCACAGAAATAAGTTTCAACTTGCACAGTATGCAAACAGAAAAGTGAAAAGATTAATTGAAAGTGGAGTACAGAGGGATAAAAAAAGAAACCAAACCACAAATAGAGGTGGGGGACCAGAGTAGCTGGCAGAGTTGCTATGCTGGATTAGGTCCCAACAGAAGTCAATAAACTGTTTCTACATCTTCCTGCAAGTTGTTCTCCCTGTCTAGCCAGGAGAGCAGGAGGTCTGGAGGGCCTGTTTCCCAGACCTCACACATAAATATCAAATAGGAAGCTGCTAGTGTGAAGCAGTCAAAGAAAGAATTGAAGGATGCCTCTCCTGGGTCCTGCATCTCAGTTCAGGAAATCCCAGTAGGAGAGCAACCACCCTGAACTTCCTGGGAGGCAAAGACTGTGTGAGTTGCAGCAGGATTGAGGGCAATACTAGGAGATGTTGAAGTCAGTGAAAGAACAGGGGGCTGCTGCTGATGCATACCAGTTGAGGCAGACTAAATCAAGAATATACAGTTTTAGTCCCTAAATGAATCCAAATAATTTTAAGTGTGCACCAAGAGAAGAAAAAGTAAGGACTATTTAGTCCACTTTTAACACATATATACATATATAGTTCTCAAGAAATGGATTTTTATTTTATATTTCTACAGCTTTCTAAGTTAATCAAAATTCTATAGAGACAAGAAAACACAGATGTTTTCACAAAACACTTTGTTACAGAAAAAATGAGGTAACTCAGAACATTATCAGCCTGGTTATTTTATCTGAATCAGTTTGAACATTTTTACTGTTTTATATTTTTTAGGAATACTTCATGAAAATGCACAAAGTCATTCAACAACGTGAAAAAAACCATTTTGTTTTTCCTGTGTGGGAAGTGGCTGGTAAGCTCTCTAAGTCATTAATCAATCAACCAATTAATCAATCTTATATTTCAGATTTCATTTTTCTTTGTTTAGGACTGACTTTGATGGATACCACATATTTTCACAATCCTTTCCACAGACCAAGTGATTGCTCATCAGGACACCTTTTAGAAAATTCTAAAGCGGTTCTCCAAAGATCTCAAGTAACACGTGTGATTTGACTATCAATTTGATTGAAGAAAAAGGCACATTTTACCTACTTGTAAGGTACATCTGGAATATAAAATCTCTTTTAATTATTTTAATTATTTAAAATTTTATGACTTTTAGATGTTAATTACATTGTTTTGAAGGGTTTTGTTTGTGGTTTGGTTTTTTTTGTTGGTTGTGTGTGTGTGTAGTTTGGTGGGGAGGTTCTGTTGTTTTCTGGGGATTTTTGTTGTGGAATTAAGCAAAGCAGAAAAATATTGCATTTATTTAAAAAGTGGAAATTAGTTTTCCTGCAGATGCCTAGTATGTTTCTTTAAAAGGAAGGGCAATGTTTTTTAGCCAGTAACTATATATTATATTTTCTGGGAGTTTTTCAGGTTTGTTTTTTGGATTTGTTTGTTTGTTTGGGGTTTTTTTGTTCTTTGAATGGAAGGCATTTACAAAACTTGAAACAAGTTTCCTTACTTCAGAACTAGATTCTTAAATTTAGTACATGGCTACCTAAAACAGGTTTATTTTGGATGTGAAATGTTACTGAGATCTTAAAAATAAAAACCCCAAAACACTATCCTTCTAGCAGTCAACGAGCCTTGGAACATGAAGGCTACCTCGGTAATGACCAGTTCCAGTTTTAGGTTCTCTACTTAGCTACTCTTGTGCCTGTGCACATCTCCAGACTTTCAGAGTCCAACTAGTTCAAAATCAATCCAGACATAAACTTCCTCTGGACACAGAAAGTAGGCATTCCTTCAACAAAACCTCTGAAAGAGTAGGGCTCGGAGAGAGATTATTCCTGAGCACATAGCTATTGGATTTTATGTGTAAATTCTCTGCTCATCTGGAAAAGCTCATGAGTGGTGAGCTAATTGTTAGAATTTTACGTTAATATTTTGACAATGGGCTCTTTTCACTAAGTTTAAACATATACACTTAGGAGAATACTGCACAATAATGAGAATATGACAATTACATTCTTAAAATTCCAGTGAAATATTCTGAGTTTACAAAGGGGAGAATTTTGCATCCTATGGTATCCTCAAAGCTTTTTTACTAGCTAACTCTGCTTAGCAGACAAGTTTCCTTCATCTCATCCTGGTATAACATGCTGATCATGTTCATATAACTGGTAGCTGGTCCAGGTTCTTCATGCCTTTCTGAGAACTGAAATATATAAAACTTTCTGATATTAGTTATGCATTTACTGTGTTTTCCATACCTTGGACATTCAAATATGTGGAACATTAGGATATAGTTAAAGACTAATAATGAAGCAAATATATTAATATACTGTTTCATTAAAAAATAGAGATCTACTAGGACTCCCTTACAGCTATAATTTCTGTCTGTTTAGAGAAATACTTTTTCTTTTTTTAAGCTGTTTGTCGTAAAATCTTCAAGGCAAATCTTTTTAAAACTTATTTCAGAAATCATCTCAAACTCTTTTAGCATCTTGAATTAAAAACAAACACACTGGGTTGTATTTTCTTCACAGAGAGATATAATAAAACTCCTACTGATGATAAAAGCAATGAAAATGCAAATAATTTTTTTTGTTTCTGTCCTAAGTTCTTATTAGAAGCAACAAAACCATTCGCATACGAAAACAGACAGAAATGAGGGGTCTAGCAATTGGTTTTGAAAAAGAAATTTCATATGGCCTAAATTACATCTGTGTTCCTTTGAAGAACATATTGCGGTTCATGACTAAACAATTTTTCTAGAGACAACTATTAAGAAATATTGGGAATAAGTATTTAAGTGGTATATAATCTCTTTGACCATAGTGTTCTGTGAGTGTTTGTCTCTTTGGGGTTTTGTCCTTCATTTAAGTATGATTGTTTGCCTTATAAAAGCTGTTGACAGATGAAAGGTTTTTTCCCAACACAAATTTGTAAATGCGCATACTCCTTCACCCCCCACCAACAATTTTATGCAATTCCCTTGTCTGATCGATCATGTTGAAGGGTAAAACTGTAAGATCCTTAAGTCTGTATCTCACCTATAACCACAATGAATAGACTATCTGACATCAATAGACAATGAACAGATCTATAACAATAGGTACTTCATAGCATAAGAAATAGAAATTTATGTTAAAATGAAAAGGGAAAAATTGACCAATTTTGTTCACTCTGTAATAACAGCAGATTTGTAACTAATTCAAGTATGCCCTTATATCACCTCTTTTTTCACCTGAAAGCCATGTTACAGTCATGTTAATTTTTATTCACACGTTCTACAAAAAACAAGTTTTGAGCTGACACAGCTCTTTTAAAGGACTTACTACAAATTCAAGCATAAGATTTTGGAGTTTAGTAGGCTCTGATCAATATCTTGTTCTAATCTCTCAAGAGTCCTTAATTTTTCTTGCCTTACCACAACAAGAATGATAAATGTCAGTTGTAGATGGCACTGAAGCGGCAACACTCTACTTGTTTCACCTTCCTACTCACAGATACTCTTAGTTATCCAGGATTCAGATGTTTCAAACTGGTATTCTTTTTCATCACTCTTTCCTCTTTAGTTATTCAAAGAAAGGTTGTCAAAAAACTGATAGTGTTTATTCTAGACAGAAGAAATACTGTAGCATATAGCAGAATATGCAAAATTCTCATTAATTTAGACTGAAAACATGGAATAGTGTTGGATTAAAAGATGAATGTTTTAAATAAAGAGAAAGTAGGTATAGTACTCATTCATTTTTTCCCAAACTAGTATACGTCTCCAAAAAGTCTAAATATTTTTCTAGAAGATGTGGAGCTAAATCTGTTAATGTTCTAGCTCTAATATCACCAATCAGGTTTATGTAGAACTACATTTAAATTAAATTTTATTTTATTACTAAGTATCTTTACACTATATTTCTTTATTGATCTGTCTTTATTTCTCTTTTCCAGACAAAAGCAAAATAACAAGACATTATTTTACATTTTATGAGAAGAGATTCAAAAGTTGTAAAATTTTGTTTTGATGAAGTTTTAATGCATGTTTGAAGTTTCTACTTTACACTGAATATAGTTAATGAAGAATATTCTGAAGTGCATTTATGCTGCGTATCATGTAGATTAAATTCTCATTTCCTAATGAAAAATTAAATAAAGATACACAGTGTAACTTGTACCATATGAGAAGGCAGCAAAGAATAAAAACATTCAAGGTCAACAGTCACGACAAATAGCAAATAAGGTAACATTAACATTTAATGTTATTTGGACTTTGGATAGAATTTTCAAAGGCCAAGACAAAAAAGATCGGTCTTGAAATAAGATGTCAAAAGAATAGTGAATGTCATTGTGTACAAATGGATGAGAAACATATTTAAGCACATGGAAGAAACACGAAAAAGCAAGGCATAGAGGTGATGTTCTTCCATTTGGCTGTATTTTACTACAAGTGTCCCTGACTAGTGTAGTAGATATTCACAAAGACGTGCACGAGTATCGTGCGTTTGAATAGTGGTAAAATAGTAAGTCCTTTCAACTGCAGAGAAGATTAAACATCTGTCTAGATTATTCCAGTACCTCAAGAGAGTTTAAGTTATGTATCTTACTCTAGCAACTACTGTTCCTTTCAATGTGGTAGCTCAGGTTAAGTGGTAATCTGAGGATTTATTAAAGTTAAGAACCAAACGAGGGTTAAGCACCTTCAAGAATGAGCTTTTCCAGATAATTTTTTTTGTACACAGGCAACTGACCTACAAGCTACAGATCCCATAACAAATGTGTGTAACATATATGCTGACACATCCTTAAAAGTGTGACCGAAAAACCTAAATCAAGTAGTATTGATGTACAGTGAAGGATTTGTATACAGTAGAAAATTCTGGAGGTTTCAATTGAGATGTGCATTTGTTTTAGGAATAGACCCATTTATGAAAGAATATTCCTTTTAACTGGGAGTGTAATGGAGGTATAGCATCATAGTAAAAAATTGGTCTATGAATTAGACCAATTAACGTTTTCATCCCTTGTAATATTCTTGTATTTTTAATGGGACTAATAAAGCCCCCAGAAACTTAGCACACATTGTTGCTTTTGTTGATTTTTTTTGTTTTCTTTCTTCTTATTCCCACTCAAGAAATACGTAGTTTTCTAGAGCAAAACTTTGTATCATTCCAATGGGCTCACTTAGATTTCTTAGAACGTGAATATTGTAGAACTTCAGGAAAGAAATCTTAGAACTGTTTAGTTAATGGAGAGAAAGAGAAAAGAGTGAAAGGAAGGGAGAGAGAGAAAGACAGATAGAGAAATAGAGAGATTCTGAAAATCTTAAGAGAAATTACTGTGACTGAGAGAACTTTTTTCTCATCCTGAGAATGTAATCACACAATCTGGACGAAAATCAATGAACAAAATGATAAAAGAAATTGGCAGGAGAGGTTCGTCATATGTGTGTGCAACAAACCAGAAAATGTGCGTGTGCAGTAAAACAGAAAATGCTGGCTTGCCTGGGCAAGTGGAAGAATTATCATTACTCCCTTTTTCTCCCCAGAAGAGAGAAAGGTGTTGCATACCAGCAAGCTGAGCTGGATTCTGAATGAGCAAGTTTTGAGCTAGGTTTTAAGCATCTTTCTTTCCTTGCTTGTCTGGTTTCACTCCTAGTTTAAACAATTCAGTTTCTCCCTCTTTACACTGTAAAACAGGAAGTTTCAAATCCTCTTTTTCATCTTGAGTACAGCAGTTGAATGGCAATTATCATGCAATATATTCTGAAACAATCTCTGGAAAAATTTATTTAACTTAAGTTTTGCTTCCCAATAAACTGCTTATATTGCTCCAGTTTTTACATTATGAGTGGCAATTTTGTTTGCTGACTCATAAAAGGCTTATCTTGCATTTTTGAGCACAGCTAGAAGAATGTGAAGCTGGAAAACCTAATAAAGATTCTGTATTAATCAGTTTTACATTTGAAAAATCTGAATTAATGAATACACTGGGCTGCAAAGTGATGAGATGTTAAACTTTATTACAGTTGTAAATGTGATTAAACAACTTCTTACCCTTCATTTCTATGATTAAGAAGACCATTTACAGTAAATTTTAAAATTTCTGATTTGAAAGCAAAACCCAACAAATGTTACAAGTAAAATTTACATCTTAAAAATGTAAAATCAATAAAATCAGTTAATGATAAGCTGCAACTACCAACCATTTTTTTATTAAATAGTATTTTTTTTCACAGAGAGTAAGACATGGTGATAAGTGAAAGTGTCACAATATTACAGATGTGTATCTGTAAATATTAAAACAAATAAAAACTATTTATTTTGTTTGTAAATGACTATTTTTGTAAACAACCACAGTAATGTTGCTCTACTTATTGCAGTGAATTGTATAATACATTTATAATTTCATAGCACAACTGATTTTTATTTCTACTATTTTTAGAAATCAGTTATAACAGGTTTTTTAAGATCTTTGCTCAGACCTAATAACTCAAATCTGTGTAACAAAAATTACTGTTAGTTGGTATTTAATAAAATATCTTCTATATGAGCTGATTATTTGCAAACTTCCTGACCTTGAATATAATGCATGCAAATGAGATACTGCTGGTTTTTTAAGTAAATTATATTTATACGAGGAGACAACAATAACAAATTCACCTGCTGACATTTTTGTATTGACAGACCTTGCTAACCTCAGATACATTCAAAATTCCAGCGGACTGAATCAATAGCATACATGAATTCCTGGGAGAATACTTGGAAGAAATAGAAATCTGCTATTTACTGTTCTATTATGAAAGACTTCTACTTTAGGCCAGCTCCTTTATTTGTTTAGGCAATGATGAAATGTAATTTACTTTAGGCCTATCATGCTGTCTTGCGTGAAGAAAACCAGGCAAAACTGTATTCTTGGTGTCTTGAGGCAAAGCCTTACTACATGCCCAGCAAGTGGCCAGGGAAGAGGTTAGTGCTCAGTCCTCTTTTATTTGTGATATCTTGTATCCTACTTTACACAGGGAGAGGAATTGATGTTTGCAAGATAATTGATTTCACTTAGCTATGTTTCAAACCGACCATACTGTTGCAGTGAAAAACATTAATATCTCTGTCCCATGTAAATACTAAGCTAGTTAATTCTCATCAACATGCAAATGTCACTAATTTTCATTAACATGGAGTGCTCTCTAATGGTGATTAGGACCCATTTTGTCACTGAAGAGAAAAACAATATGCCTTGGCATATATCTTGACCTTTTAATTGAGTTCATCGTCACCTGTAAGTCATACATAGCATTGTGATCATGGGCGTAGCAGAAAGTAGAAATATAGGGAAGGAAGGCACAGTGAAGACATGTCTGGTAGATCTATTTGCTACAGTTAGCTTAACTTCATCTTGGATAGCATAAGCCTATGAAGCATGAACGAAAAAAATGAATAGTAACCAAGCTGGTATTGATTTTGAAAGCTTTTTAGCTGGATACAAGCTAAGCATTAGTAAGGATAGCACTTCTTCCTTTCTAAAATGATGTTCTTTATTTCCTGGGTCTCCCAGACTCTTTTTCTAGTTTCAGCCTGGCCTGAACTTTTTCATAGAATATTATTTTATGTGATATTTTGAAAAAAAAAGTGTCTAAACAATGTCTGCTATAATTCATTCTTTACGTCCTTAGTGATGAGATACAAGTACACTCAGAGCAGTATATTGTAAATTCAAAGATATCCTACCCCCCTCTGCAGAATAACAAACAATAGTCTTACTAAAAAGCAAGGCACATCTTGCAGAAACACTATATGATTTTAATATGATCTTACTTCTGCAAGGATGATGGTGTGGAAAACTCTTATATTTATAAGATATTTATGTTACAGAACAGTCTTGACACAAAATGGAAGAGGCCCTCTTCATGTTACTTTAAACAGAAGATCCTACACAAGAGATTTTATCAGAGACTATAAAGTAGAACTGTCAAAGCACATTTCTTTCTTCTTCAGAAATGAAGTATCCCTTCAAACCAGTAAAAAAAAAAAAGGTAATGAAACTAATTAATTTTGCTTTAATCAGAACTTTAAGGCTTTCAACCATTAACTGAAAGATTAACATCTAGAAAACGCTTTATGGAAAATATTGGTTATTTCAGCATTACTTAGGTTTCCTTGCTAATTTCCTAAATGAAGATGAATAGAAATCTTCTCATGAATAAATTTCAGTGTAAAAAACTATCTCATTGAGTAAAAAATATTCCATTCCAAGTATCTTAACTTTGAAATTTTCTGAGTGTAAGGCAGAGTTTTCTCACACCATTTAAGTTTTCATTTTCAACTAATTTTGTCACAGAAGTCAGGCAGTTGTATCTGGCTTTGAGCAACCTGGTCTAGTGGAAGACGTCTCTTCTCATGACAGAGGGGTTGGAGCTAGGTGATGTTCCCTTCCTACCCAAGCCATTCTATAATTCTATGTGAAAGTAAGGATGCTAAATGATTTGAGAATGATGACAATCAAGCAGGGTATTCAGGTCAGAGAACCCTAATAATAACCCTAATTGCACGCTCATAGGGATTTGGAAGCCTGCTAAATTCCCACTAATACTTAGTCCTCAAGACAATTAGATTCTGTTCAGTATGAGAACTTATTACAAATGATTAGCAGTATAGGAAAAAAATTATGATAATACTCTCACTAATAAATGAAGAACATACTACAACTTAAAGACAGCTTTAAGGATGTAGTTAATCATAAAAGTTTATTTTGCAAACTTTTCAAATGTGTTGTAGCATACAAAAGTCTGGGCTATTTTAAAAGGGAATTTCATGATCTATCAGCCTTTGAAAAAAGTGAAGGAATACTTCTTCAAAAGTCATAAAAGAAAGAATTCACACTTTTAAATATTTAGAGGAACTTTTAGCCACAATGATAAAACTATTACAGAAAAATACGATGTTACTCTTTATCACCATTCATGAACTGAAACTGTTAAAACAAAGACAGCTCATGATGATACTGAACTAGTGAGAAGATAACAGTAACATTTAAAATATATATGTCTTCCAATAAAGGATTTCAATGAAGTTGGAGAAAAAAGATGATAACTTTTTGAAATGTAAATGCCACTTATTCTGCTGTCAACCCCACAGCACTCCTCAGCTTCTCAGTTTTGCTGTTTGCTTCTCTACTGGTCTTACTCAATTTTACCAAGGCTGTGTCAACAGTGTCTTGAAACACATTTCATTCCTTGCCACTCCTACCTATCCTAAGCACTTCTGTTTCTTACAGCTGTCATTTCTTTACCTTTTTACCTGAACCTTCAGCTTCTTCTGGCTACTGAGCTTGGACTTGCTATTCCCTGCTCCACCAGGCAGTGCTGGCTATTCCCCATCTGTCAGAAATGAATGGACTGCATTACCTTTTATAAGCTTATGAAAGTACCAGTGATAAATAATGTGCAATTAACTATTGTATTTGCGTATGAAGGATAAAGGGAACACTCACCTTTTCTGTTGTGTATGAATAAAATATTTTAAGCCTCACTGATTTTAGAGCAAATCTTAAAGATATAATATTTCTCAAAAGATCTCCACAGAGGCATATAAAGAAAGGATGTAATTAAAGAAGTAAATGTTTTTAGACGTGTTCTGTTCTACACATTATATTGGTTTTAATAGTCAAATAATCATTATTGATAGCTCTGATTTTACTTTTTGGGGGGGGGCCTGTGGGTAGGGTATTGCCTTTAAATGTGCCTTTAAATTGCCTTCCATCCTATGAAGCATGGAGAATAAATCTTCTGTGAGGAGACAGAATTTTTAGTAAGAGAAAGGAGTTCTCTTCAAATTCAATTTTTGTATTGCAGGACCCCAGATTTTTTGCTGATACCACCAGCACCTGACATATACAAACACTTCCCCTTGTCTGTCCCTTAGTAGTGAGAAAAACTTAGTAGTCTTAGGAGTGAGAAAACTTCTAATAATGCCTTATTATGCAGAGAAGATGACAAGTTTTAATGTAAATGATCTGATCACCATCTCTTGACTGCATCAGTCCACATCTCTTTCTATTATTATTATTTATTCAGTACCAATATTCAGCTGTCTCCTATTCCTACTGCAAATTCTTCACAGTTCTAAACCATTCTCTGGAATGCCTGCAGAATTTGAATTAACTGAGCAGATGAACCTTAAATAGAATTATTATGCAATAGAACTCAGGTAGTCTAATGTCAAGTACACACCACAGCTGATTTTCTCCTTTACTGCTCCTTTGCTTCATGGCAAAGCTGTATTTTCAACCAGAAATAGGGATCAAGACATTCAGTTCAAGTTTTAAAGTAAACAGCTTCATAAGATGCTAACACAACAGTTCTTCTATTTGATCTGAACCATTTCTAATTGCAGCAAATTACTTTGGTGTGTCACATTAGATTTTGTGTTGTTGAATTACAGTTATTCATTTAAAAGAAGGAAGCTTCACCAATCTTCAAATTTCTTGAATATCAAAATGAATGCTGCTTAGTTGTGGGATTGTTTTGTTTTGTTTTCAATCTGAGAAGCTAAGGGAGATAAGATTCCCTTAGGTTATTAAAAAAAGAGATAAAGCCAATGACATGTAAAAAATACCCTATACTCGTGCAAGTCAAGTCAGATATTTATAACTGGCACACCTCAAGTTCATTGCTAAAGTCATCTCCAGCTAGAATCTAGGTCTCTATATATATTTAATGAACATTTTGCCCAGTCTTGAACGTAATAAATAATTTATTCTCTTTGAACTTCCTATGGAAATGGTGTTAAGAGGTAGTCTTTGCCTATAAAATGGCACTGCTTTACCACTAAGAGAGCTGCTCAAAACAACACTGTTTATGGGAGAAACACAAGTTCCAGACATTTAAAGGTCTTTTACGTTTCAGAGAATATTCAAAAGTGGGGAAAGAAGCAGATGGTTATGCTACTAAATATGGTGTGCAACAGTGTGATCTGATGACAAAAAAAATAAAAATAGACACACACCACCCTACCCCATCTTCATCCCCTGCTCTCAGTTTCAAGCTCCTTTCCTCACAAGACAAGAACTTAATCTAATTAAAAATTGGTCTAGGAAGTAGAGAAGTCCAGTAACCATTCTTTTTCTTTTTTTTTTTTTTTCAGATATGGAGGAGAAAACAGCTTGAAGAAGCATGATGGTGTGGAATAAAATCTTACAAGAATGCTAAAGCAATGTCAGAAAGAATGAGGACAGATATGTGCTCAGAAGAAGTTATGTAGTGCAAGTGCACTCATCAAAGTGGTTTCAACATCTGCTGTAGCACACTTCATGTTCCTCAGCCATCCACACTGTGGATGATAGAAGGGGAGAGATTAAAGATTAATGTGACACCATGGAGAATATAAAGAAATATTGTATTTGCCCAATACTTTATTAAGTGTAAAATACAAGTTTATGGAAAAAGCAAGCGACACACAAACAGCTCAGAAAATATGTTAAAGAATTTAAAGAAGGTAACCTGCACATTAGAGAATTAAGAATAAAATGTCAAAAATTATTAAAAAAAAATTAACTGTGCTATATAGGGTGTCTTCTCAGATGTATATTTTTTCCTAGTACTTTCTGAAATATATTCTGCTGTGTAGATCTTCCACTTTCTGATTGTGTGGCACTGGTCCTGACTCAGCAACAGGCTATGAGAAATGTTTTTCTCTCCACTACTTCCAAGGAGCAGTGGCTCTTCCGTGGCATGCTGCAGTTTACCTCTTATATAGGCACCATGGCCAAGAAGATTCTTCTTACGTTCTTATAGATGTAGCTATGAATCTGAAAGGAGTCACATGTAAACGGACACTTTTGTTTTCCCACATTTTATAAGTAAAATTAGCTTTTTGGGTCCAGTGAATTAGTAGGACCAGTCGAAGATACGCCTTTTAAATGCTAAGAATAACAGACGGCAAACACAGTTTAACGAAAAAAAAAATCAGATTAATGGTTCTACAGAAAAGGAAGGAAAAAACCCAAAATACTAAATAAAGGAAAAAAATACTGCATACCGACCAGAAAAAATTGTTTTGGAGCTCTTGCTCCCAAATCACAAAGCTTCATACCTAGGGACCATCAGTCTTCATTCCTGATGTTCAGATATTATAAAGAAATAAACATGATCCTGGGTCAGAAGAGACTATAAATAAAACATTATATTATCATTACTAGGTAACACTGAGTACATGTTACACACAGCACTGTACCACAGACAAGGATTAGCCTTTCAGACCTTGATTGCTCTGTTGAGCCTAAATACTGCAGGATCCTCCAGACTCTGGGGTTATGTCACCTCCTGTCTATTGAGTGTGTCCAGACTCCTGCATCTGCCAGACATCATCTCACAGCTTGTTTCTTTGCAGAGTTAATCTTCTGGATCTTGATCGGAAAAGGAAATTTTATTCTGTAAGGTGTAAGCTTGCTTCATATCAGCACTTCGTATCAACATTTTAATTGTTATGCCTTATTCATCTGAAGTGTGGGATCTCATCATGCTACATTATTATAGCTTTAGGAGGGGCAGAAGAGTTGTGCAGCCTTTAGAATAGGTAGGAGGAATTTGCATCCTGTTCAAGCCTTGCAGAAGACAAGTATGTGTAATTTTGAATAAACACTGAAAATTTATGTGTTAAGTGTTCACAAAAAGAGGGAATCATGCTGGTGGAAGGGAATGAAGAACAGAATCACAAGGGAAAAAAAGGGCCGTACTAAATATAGACTTTAGAATTATGAAGAATAGAGAGAAAGACAAAGGAGTGAAAGCTGAAAGAAAATATTATTTTTAATTCTGCAATGAGAATGATCCCAATTATAATTATATTGGATCCCCGATAAAAGTAAAAAATAATTATTTTATTATAAACCATTATATAGTAAATTTCAAAAGCAGGCTTTATATAAAGTTTTTCAGTCATTCACCACTTCTTGTCCTATTACTACAGGCCCTTGTAAAGAGTCCCTCTCCTGCTTTCTTGTAGGATCCCCCTAGGTACTGGAAGGCTGCCTCCCCAGAACTTTCTTTTCTTCAGGCTGAACAATCCCAGCTCTCTCACACTGTCTTCACAGGAGAGATGCTCCAGCCCTCTGATCATCTTCCTGTCCCCCCTCTGGATTTCCTCCAACAGGTCGATGTCCATCCTGTGTCAGATGCAGCACTCCAGGTGAGGTCTCATGAAAGTGGAGTAGAGGGGCAGAATCACCTACTTCACCCTGTTGGTCATACTTCTTTGGATGCAGCCTAGGATACAATTTGCTTTATGGGCTGCGAGTGCACATTGCCAGCTTGTGCTCAGCCTCTCATCCATCAGTACCCCCAGGTCCCTCCATTCAGCCTCCAGCCTGTACTGACACTGGGGGTTGCCCCGACCCAGGTGCAGCACCTTGCACTTGGCTTTGTGAACTTCACGAGGTTCCCATAGGTGCACTTCAGTTTGTCCAGGTTCCTCTGGCTGATGCCACATCCTTCAGACATGTGTTACCTATCCTGACAGTCAGTAAAGAGAGCATATTAAAATGCTGTGTAAAGGGTCATACAGGAAATGACTTCTCTTTTAACGTAGTGGGAAAAAACTGTGCAATCACACAGCAAGCACAGTGGGAAGGGAAGAAGTGCTGTAGCAACAGCATCGTGCTCTACTAACCTGAGAAGAAGGAAACAAAATAAAAAAGATTAGCAAGAAAGTGACAAGCATGCAGAGGATGACAGACAGTGTAGATTTGGACACAAACTCTGTATGAAACTCTGACAGACTACAGAGTCTAGACATGACTTACAGGTCACACTGTTATCTTATAGGTGCTCTCAGCTAGCTATTTAAACTATGCTACTGAAAGCATGGACATGTGGAAAAAATCTATCCTGAGTAGGACACTTGAGACAGCAAAGTTTAGCATGAAACTGATTATCTTCCTTCGTATATGTTTCTTTATATAAGCATTGTACAGCCAGAACAATATCCTTTCAGCAGCAATGAAAAATTGCTGCCTGGTAACAGGAGGTAAAGAAGAAAAAAAAACCAAAAACTCAAAACTAAGCTCTAAACTATGGAAGACCCCAAAACCTTACATTTGAGAGGGACAGTACAGTAAAATACATCTCTTTAGCAAGAGTTTATGGATATTAAATGTGTCAACACTAATACAAATTTCAAATAAGTTTTATCTAGTGGAATTTTTGTTATCAAGGGAGCATGATTTGCTTAAGCGATAGCTTCTATGTATACTCTTTGTGAATATTCTTTTTGTTTTGTTTCTTGTGTCTTCAAATGGCTATTAGGAAGCCAACAGCTATGACCTGCAAAGCAGAACTGCAGGAAAGCAGAGTGCGTATTATGTGAGTAATACTTTCAGTAATAATACTGTGTCCCTTCACCAAATATTGTTTACTATCCAATTTAAAAAAAAATCAAAAAGTAATTTTATGACATTTTACTTGGGGTAGGACACAGTTTGATTCAATACAAAAAAAAAAAAAGTTAGCTAAATTATCAAAGATTAAATGCAAATTTATATAAATGATTAACACCTTTTTATTGGGAAAGACAGTGACATATGAGTAACACCATTAAGTTATTTTATAGAAGTGAAGCCAGAAATAGCTTTCATTTGCCTTTATTTATTCTGGAAAAATATTAAGTGTTTTATCTCTGAGAAGCCTAATAAGCATTTCCTGCAGATAAAGGTAAAATACACATAGTCCAATTCTATTAGTGCTGTGATCCCTTATGACTTTATGAGTAAACGTACAGTAATAGATGAAACATGCAAAAGCATCCTTAACATTTCCAAGGCCATGCTAATGAAAGTGTTTTCATGTTCAAAATATCATATCTTCCTGCAAATTTTCTACTGGAAGTTGTTCCCACATAATTTTAACCAGGTCTTGATATTTACTATGTGGAGGAATATAAAATAGATTGGGACAAATATTCATACCAACTGTTTACTAAGATGTGTTCTATGTTCTACCATAAAGTATTGATTGGACACATTTAATTCATGACTTGAAGCACAAGTCATGTAAGAGTCTACAGCTCAGATAGGATTGGGTTATTTTTTGCAAATCCAGTTCATAATTTGGTAAGAGAACCTGGATGAAGAGTTTTTCTCAAAGTTAGTGATTTGCAAAAATATTTTAGGACTGATTAAAATGTGTAATCTCACATGCAGCACAAAAATAAGCAAATTTATAGCTGCTGTTAAGTGCCTTCAGAAATTCTGTATTTCAAGAGATGTGAATTTGGCTTTGTTTTTTATGTTGGTTTTGTTGTTTCTGTTGGTCACTGATTTTTTCAAGAAATTAACATTTTGAGTATTCTGTTAAAAAAAGAGTAAATATGTAAGCAACTTTTAGTAGTGGCATAGCAGAATTTAATACTTAGAGGATATATAAAATGAAGACAGATAAGCATGTACACATACATATATGTAATGGTTTAAATTATAATTGCTTTTAACAAATTTACATTTAGATAATCCTTCTAAAGGTTTCAAACACATGAGAACAGAATTATTCCAACAGTGAAGATAAAAATCAAAGGCTACAAATACGAAATGTGATTTCTTATTGATCCACAACCTTACTTCTGATTCAGGCAATTACTTCTCTCTTGAACAACCTGTGTTCAAAAGTGTATCTCTTTTTATTTTTGGTTAGCAAAGAATCAAGTAAACTTCATGAACATATCTCTTGCTCAGAAGTCTATTCTATTTTTCCCCCTTTTCCCCTCCCTTTTTTTTCCCCTTTTTCTCCTTTATTTCTTTTCCCTATTTTCTGTTTTTCCTTCCTCTTCCCTTTCTTCTTCTCTTTCTCCTCCATTTCCTCATATTCTGGGGAACGGTTTTTCAGTTTATAATAAATATAAAGCCATGCTTCTCCAAGTGATTTTACATTTCATACATCTGCAACTGGCTGAACTCCAATTCTTTTTGAAAGTAACTTCAGGGTAAATTGTTCACATATGAAGAAGCAAGTTCAAAGTAAAGGTGAAAGGTTATCGTAAAAGACTTTTTGCTCAACAGGAAGGTCAGTTTACCTTTGCATGCTTTGGGAATTTGATAGGTACGCTTATTGATCTCCCTCTCCCCTTCACCATAAAACCACTTGCCATAAAAAAGTTATTGAAGTCTCCTAGATCGAAGTCATCACTAGGAACTCAGACAAACTGCAGGAAATGTTTTCAACCATCTTGATATCAATAGTAACATGACACATCACAGATATCTGAGCATGATCTCCTCTTTAAGCAAGTAATATTTTCCTTACTCTTCCCTTTTTTGTATTCAGGTCAAGATGGAAGACCTGTATAGCTTCTATTCTCTTTCAATAGATATGTAGGACTGTATTACACTAGATAAAATTTTTCAACTCATTGTAATGTTTAATTTCCCTGTATTTTCACCTTAGTCTTTCCTCTTTACAGTGCTATGAGTCATGCTTTGATAATAATAACAATTAATCAGACAAAAATCTATGAGATACATAAATTGTGTTTCATTTTTAGCACACCTGTAGCAGTGTTGAAGGAATTAATAACTACTTTAGTGGAATTTTGTAAGAATGCAAAACAACAATTGGGCAAAAATTGAAACATGAATTTTAGAGGTGTATTTATGGTATTTTATAGCAACTGAGAAGTTCTGTGGTTGTACTATTGTCTGGCAGAAAGTGGTTTTATATGCAGCAATGCATTAGACTATAGGAGTCTACATAGTTAACACATATTAAAAAAATGTTGAATGGGATCACCTTATCTGAAACTGACAGCTTTCCTCCTCCAACTTCTTACAATATAGGTAAAACTCACTTATGCATAAGGCAGAACCTCTACAGGGGAATTTTAAGACTGTGAAATGCATACTCATAGGACCAACACAAGCCTAATGAACTCCTGCTTAAAATACAAGCTGTTTCAATAAATATTATAGAGTATTCTCTGTTCAAATAAACTAAGAAAGTTTACATATGAAAAATACTTCATATAAACTGTTTAAATTTATGGGAAGAAAGTCTTGGCTTTAGTTAAGATACTGTCTTTCAAAAGAAAATACAGTCCTGTTAATGGTAAAGTCATTTCAGGTCTTTTGTGAACTCCTTAAAATGAAAAGCTTTTTTTAGTAGAAATAGATGGCCTAAGATGATAAAATAGCACTAATAAGGAAATAATAAACTGAATAATTGAAAGAGGTTTTTTATACCTTACTTAGGTCAATAGTAATAATAAATATAAACCAGTTTACAGATCTGTAGATAAAGCTGGAATAATCTCTTGTAAAGAGTTATTCACCTTCTGTGACAAACTGCTGAGCTAAACAATATTTAAATGTATTTAACATGGATAAATTAATAAAATGTTTGTTTCTCTTGAAATACCTGTATTTAAGCACTACACATAGTAGGAGGGCAATGAAGATGGTGAAGGGCCTTGAGAAGAAGCCATATGAGGAGCAGCTGAGGTCACTTGATCTGTTCATCCTGGAGAAAAGGAGACTGAGGGGAGACTGTTGCAGTGTACAACTTCCTTGTGAGGGGGAAAGGAGAGAGAAGCACTGACCTCTTCTCTGTGGTGACCAGTGACAGGACCCAAGAGAATGGCCTGAAGTTGTGTCAAGGGAGTTTAGGCTGGATATTAGGAAAAGGTTTTTGACTCAGAGGGAGGTTGGGCACTGGAACAGGCTCCCCAGGGAGGTGGTCACAACACCAAGCCTGACAAAGCTCGAAAGGCATTTGTACAATGCTCTCAGGCCGTGGTGTGACTCTTGCAGATGGTTCTGTGTAGGGCCAAGATTTGGACTCGATGATCCTTATGGGTCCCTTTCGACTCAGCTTATTCTGTGATTCTGTGGTTTAGTTCATACACACTACAACAAGAAAACAGAAAACTAACCCATTCATGAATGACCAGACTTGAATTTAGGCACACATAAGCTTTGTTACACATGACATTGTTTTTCCAACCATTCCTTCCTTGCATTATGCCTATACTAATATCTGGATGGACTTTTCTGTCATGGCATCATGACTAAAAAAAATTGGGTCTTTATTTTTCTCCTCTAAAACTACTTAGTAATTTCACATAGACGGCTTTTAGATTCTATTTCTTTCCATGAATTTCAATATAAGACATTCACTGAAAATATTGAGAGTTCTCAGTGTATCTATGAAGTTTCATGTCTATAACTTGCTGTAAATGTAAATTGTCATGCTGAGCTATTGTCTAGTGCAAAAGAAGCAGCACTTCACATCTAAGAACAATGATTTTCCTAAACTATGCTACTTCACTTCCATATCCTACTTTCCCTACACAAGAGGTTTCTGGAGTGCTTTGAAGACTTTGTCTAGATCAAGCAGCTGCCAAGAAAAGTATTTCATTAAACCTCTTACTTAAAACCAAGGCAGAACTGGTTGCAGACACAAAGGTTGGAGGCAGACTTCTGTAACTGTGAGTTGTGGAGTTGATGCTCATAAAAGGTGGGAGCAAGGCAAATAGCAATGTCACATCACAGGACCATCGGAGACAGTGACCTTCAGGGACCTTCTTGGAAGAATCCCCGAGGAGCATCATCTTGGAGAAAAGGGAAGAATTAGCAAGAGAGTTGGTAGGTATTCTAAGGGTCACCTCTTATCTCAAAAGCAGTCCATCTGAACATATGGAAGTCAAGAAGAGGTTGCAGAAGGCCTGCAGGGATGAAGAAGAAGCTCCTGACAAATTTCAAAAAACAGGGAAAAGAGAAGCGTGCAAATGGTGGAGGCAAGGACAAGAGGGTTGATTTTATCTATATCACAGCTGTTTCTGCTGTTAGGGAACTTGCCAAAACTCTTCAATTTTCATATCAGCAATGTCTCCTCTCCATTCAACTCAAGAACGGTCAGAGCAAGAATGCTTTTCAACAGATCATATAAGCAGGCTTACAATAGAAGCATTAATATATACCATACAACTCTGTTCAATGAGTTGTCGTATGATCTACTGCATTGGGTTTGCATGGCCAGGCTTTGGTAGCGGGGGGGTACAGGGACGGCTTCTGTGAGAAGCTGCCAGAAGCTTCCTCCATGTCCAGCAGAGCATGCCTAGCGGCTTCAAAGACAGATGTGCTGCTGGCCAAGGCTGGGCCAAACAGAAATGGTGGTAACTCCTCTGTAATAACATATGTAAGAAGAAGAAGAAAAAAAGCAAGTTATTGCACAGTTTTAATTGCAGTCAGAGAAGACCTGGATGAGAATTTGTGAGAGGAGTAACTCTGCAGACATCAACAGAAGGTGTGAGAAGGAGGGGGAGGAGGTGCTCCAGGCACCAGAGCTGAGATTCTCCTGCAGCCTGTGGTGAAGACCATGGTGAAGCAGCTGTGCCCCTGCAGCCCATGGAGATCCATGGGGATGCAGAGATCCACCTGAGGAGGCATCAGTGGGATGGACTCGTTGCAGCAGGTTGCAGAGATATGTTGCTCATGAGATGGACTCGCGTTGGAGAAGTTCATGGAGAACTCTATGGGAGGGACAACAATGCTGGAGCAGGGGAAGGACTCTTCTCCCTGAGCAGTAGGAAAAATAAATTGTGATGAATAGACCGTAAGTCTCGTTCCCTGTGTCCCTGTGCCACTGGGGGAGGAGGTAGGGCTGGGAAGGAGGGAGGGTTGAGGGGAAGATGTTTTTAAGGTTTTATTTTACTTGTCATTATCCTGTTCTGATTCCGTTAGTAATAAGCTCAATTAATATCTCTAATCCAAGTCTATTCTGCCCATGACGGTGTTTGGTGAGTGATCTCTTCCAGTCCTTTTCTCAACTCATGAACTCTTTGTTATATTTCCTCTGCTCTGTCCAGCTGTGGAGAGGAGTGATAGAAAGGCTTTGGTGGGTGCCTGGAAGCTAGCCAGTGTCAACCCACTACATCTACCTATCTAAAGCACTTATTACATTAAACAGCCTTTGTTATCTGCCATGAAATATCCATGTCTTTCAGATGGTAAATTTTTATGTTATTTATATTGACATTTCCCTTAAAAATTAACTTTTTTTTAACATTTACCAAATCTATAAGACAAATAAGCATCCATTACAGAAATCGTATTAGAACAAAATTCCATTAGAACGTAATTTTCCTAAATTTATTTTCCATTCTCATGACATCAATTCATTCTCCTAATTAAATTTTGTGCTTATTCTCAACTGCTAACAAAAAATTATGAATTTCACGTGTGATAATGAATTTAATTTTATTGCTATGGTGGGAAAACCTGATGCTATTCATGTCATTCATTAGACAAAATTAATATACAACATGCAGGTCTTAAAAGTGGAACTGAATTCTGCTGATAGAATGGAAGAAAAAACAAAAAACAAAGCAAACAAACCCAGCCAATACATTTTTTTCCTGGTTTTAGATAAATTACTATGGATGTAACTGAAATTCATGGAGTCTGAAAGATACACACCAGAATAATTAAATTTTTATTTCTGTGTATGGGGGTGTTCCTGAGATAAATTTCTTTGCATCATAAATTTAGTCTACAGGACACCTATACATTCCTGAGACAAATAAAAGTTTGTAGTCTGTTGAAAGAATATCCTAAGGGTTGTTCATGAGCACAAAATGTCTTTAGGGCTGGCAGGAACATCTAGTTATGTACTTCTTACTGTTATTGCCAATGGCATTCTAATGAACAGCTTGTCTTATCAGGAACCTGTTCTTTATTATAACAATAAATGCTACCATACAAGGCATCATTCTTCTCTGCAATAAGCATTAGGATAATATATTCCTTTTGTTCAAGAATCTGCAGGGAGAAGGAATTCTTTTCTTCTTTTATGTTTCAATCCAGGGTTGTTGACTATGCATAGAGAGCTGTAACAGCATTTAATGAAATCTTCCTTGGAAAAAGAAAGAATCCCATAAATTCTAAAGCAGAGCTATGCCAGAAGCAGAACACCTGCCACTGATTCCTTCCCATGGATAACAGTAAAAGGCTCACTGCTTGTAGGTAACAACCCACTGGCAGTGAGTGTTCAAAAATAGCTTTTGAATTCGATAGCTTTTTGTAACATGACCCAATACAGCCAGTTGTATGCGCTACATTGTACCACCAGCTTAAAGGAACGAGGTGCTTTGCGGTTTTGTTTGTTTGTTTTTATTTCACATACTCAAGGATGTTGTTTCCTGAATAACAAATTAAGCTTATTCTGATACCCACTTTTTAAATAAGAATTTTGGCTTGATGGATCATAGATTTAAAAATCCAATAATATTATTTCAAAACCCCAAATCAGTTCCAAAAGAAAGAATGCTTGATACAGATCAAACACTTTTCTGTACTTCTTGAAATATTGGACTAGTATATTTCTACATTTACTCAATCATGCTTGATTCTAACAATGTTTTCCTTACAATTATGCTCTGAATCTTTCCACTTCACAGCAGTATTTTCCAGTGTAGTTCTACAATGTACCTAATCTGTGAAAGATAATCACTGAAATGTAAAAGACGTAAACCCACTGCCTCAGCATACAAAATGAGACTTTTAAATTCTTGCTTTTCAAAGTGTATCAAGTACATTCAAATCTGATCCCATAAATTCTCTTCAAAATATAACTCTATCCATACACATAACACAAACACACCTTGTTAAAAAAGTAAGAAAAGACTAATTACCACAGAGCCTAGGATTGTATGTCAAGGAATGTACAGGCTTTTTTTGCCAATTAAAACTATGTAATTGGATAAGCCACTAACATAGATATCTATGAAGCAAATTGTGAACCACAAAATTACAAAAAGATACTAGGTTGGCACTGTTTCCAAAATATGAAATAGAAACCAGAGAACCTGCAGATCAGAGATCTCGTTATGACTGGGTCACTTTGTATTACTTTTTTTTCCCATTAGTTGCATAACATAGATAAAATTACCATTTGGAGCTATGACCAATACAGTTCTCTTTCACAACTCCAATGCTTAAGCTTTGCAGTCTTTTCTCTCAGCTATGAGTGTTTTCATAAACTTCCTCTTCTGATCCTCCCACATCAAACCTGCCTCCTCATGAATGCTGAACTTCTTCTTTCCAACCAAATTTCCTCTGCTTACATTACTTTTAACATATTCTAAATTTTTTTATTCTCTCCATTATTGATACTTTCTTCTTACCAGTTGATCCTAGCCGCTGCATCTGCAGTGGTTTTTCCTTCCCCTTAGAAACAGTATTAGTGTGCATTTGACTGTGACTATTTCATACAGGGAGTACGACAACTTTGCTCGTGATCCTAACATCACCTGCAGACATACTAAAATATTTCTTCTTCAGTGTCTTTATTTATTTCAGCTCCCTCAAACATCTCCACTTGTAACTTGCCTAAAAGATGTCATGACAACAAACTTTCAATCCTGTCACTTGTCGTCTGAGGACATTATGCCAGGTTATGCCAGAGACATCAGCTGATATACCACAAGAGTAAAATTCTAGTCTATTACCTGTTAATTACATGGCTAACCAGTAATTACCTGGTTAATTGTTTGCTGGTACAATTCACACTGAGTAAAATTTGATCTTAGTGTCTCAGTGTTTTAAATGTTTGTAACTTTCCGATGTACAGTGTAATGTCTTTCAGGAGATTGATTACAAACATGACTAAAAAACTTCTTGACGGTCTCCATTGCTTGAAGAAAGCAAAAAAACTGAGCAAAGTCTACAGGTGATGTAAATTACTGTAGTAGAAATACTTTAGTTTTCATTTTCTGCTGATCTAATCTCTTAATGAATGAACAGTCTGTGGTTGCTTTGTGTTGTTGTTTTTATTCCCCTACTATAACAATGGTAATTTTCTCCTTTTTTTCCCTCTCCACTTTTGAGAGAGATGTGACAAGAATCTGAGATTTCTCTCCCACAAAGGTGAGCATTTCAATAGGCATAAGGTTATGTAGTTAAAAACTTTATACACACGACTGTCAGTCTTGGAAATCTGTTTAATTGTTAATTATACATATTGCTTTCTACTGGGAACTTGATAAATTTGAGCTTCAGAGGGAGAATATTACAAGTGTGTCAGGATAAAATGGATTTTCAGAGTTACAGGACCTCAGCAGCAAAGTCAGCAGAGTCATGGAGGGTGGGACAGCCTAAAAAATTGTGAGTTTGTTTGCTTGATTGTTTATTTGTTTTTAATTTTGTTTCGTTTTCTTAGGTGTAGGATGACCACAAAGAATGTTGGAAATAAACTATTTAACTGTTATTGGTATAACAAGCTGGCAAAATAAAATATATTTATTTTAACTTTAATGGAAAGATTGAGGGAAATCCTTTTTTAAAAAATTCTGTACTGTCAAGGTTTATGTCTGCCTGTGTAGTTCAACTATATACAACATCTTAAATAACAATAAAAATTGTACGTATTTGTTCTAATCTGTTAGCTTTGTGAGAATCGCATGGTGGTGCAGAAACCCAATTACATAAGTATATTCATAGTTGTTATTAATGTGAGTATTTAAACACTCAGGTATGGGTCATTGTGTGAGAGTTATACAGTATTGCCTCAGTGAACTTCAGCACTTTGTGATTTGCCATCTGTGTTTTCAGAGGCTCCCTGATACGGCTGGCAGATCTCTAAGAAAATCAATGTGAAAGTGGGTGCACAGAGGGTGTAGAAGGTGAATTTCTTCATCACAGAGATTTGAGACTCAGACACTGACATAGCTTCTTCAGAAATTTCTGTACAGAATTCTCTTTCCATATTGTTCACTTTGATTTTATCCACTTAGGGAATCTTGCCAAACTGCTGTCAAAATTCTCACGTAAACTGTCCATTTGATATTTCACAAATTTTTCTGTGTTGAATATTTTCTATACGTAAAGTAATCTTCCTCACTAGCTGTATTTCCTATGCTTCAAGAATTACTATTTATTATTCTTGACTAGCAAGGATTCAGATTCAAACACATCTTTCTGTTGTGTAAAATGGCAGCAAGAGCAATTAATACCAAACCAAAAAGTCAGGATAACTGCCAATATTTACCTCAGAAAATATTTTACTGTTTCCCAGAAATTTAAAGTTATTTAAATTATTTTGTAACAGCTATTTCTTAGGAATTAAAAATGAGTGATTGAAAGGTTTTTATAGGAATTAAGTGTATTAGTCACACTCAATTTCCTCGTTGAAATGTTCTTTGGAGCTTTCGTAGTAATCCAAAAGAATCATAAATACACATAAAGTTTAAGAATTTATTGCTGTAAGGATGTGTTCTGTCCAGCTAATTTATATGCATATTTTGTGAATGGAATTTCATACAGAAGAACCAGACATCCAACAAAAGATAAAAGTTGGCCTACTCTGCAAACTAGGCACATAAATATCTCTGAGTACACGTATCTGAAGCTTAGACAAAAAAAGGAACTGTGAAGCAGTTAAGGTCAAACAAACTGAAGAGATTTGATTCAAACACTTCTGGCTTTAACAGTCTCAGAGAAATTGCTGTTCCTGGTACTAGAGAGCACACAGTCAAAATGTTAGAATCTGTGTTCCTGGAACTAAATGGCAGTTTCACGAAAGCTTTTTTCAAGTTACTCTGGGCTATATTTTTATCAGAATTTTGTTCCTTGGTAGGAAATGTAATCAACAATGTCTTGCATTTGCAATCATGCATACAGAATACTGATGAATGAGAATATTTGAAAATATGAAGGAGTCACTTGTTTAAAATTTCCTTTAAAAGACAGTAGTTTAGTAATTTTCCCTTTTTTGGAAAGGCTTCTTTTTTTGTCTCTGTTTTTAAATAATAACAATAATTATCATGATAAGAAGTGTTTTATTTACCCATCTTTTTTATATTATTTTGCAAGAGGAGGCTTAAAACCCAATAAAACTGTAGATTACATCTGCCTTGGTCTATAGAAGTCGGAGATTTTACCATGAAGGAAAGGTCATGTAATACAATCCAAATAATAGTGACTAGAGATGTTATATTTTCAAAAGGTATAATATTAAAGAATAAGTTGGAGAGCCTTACTGCTGCACAGAGATAGCTCAAGGTATCTTCGCCAGGGCACAGAGGTGAGATGAGTCATAGCCAAGTTCCATCTCTGATAGTCCATCAGTGTTAGATAATCCCATTGGAGGCACTTTCTGACTGCTTTTGCAACATGTTTCTGAGAACCTTTAGATGGATCACAGCTTCTTCCTTTTTCTAAGACACTGTCAGGTTTTAATATCCCATTAATTTATGCATCAAGGCTAACCATCAATTGGCCCAAAACCTGAAAAAAAACTTTCTAATTAATTTGAGAAATTCAGTTAATAATGATGAACTGAATGAATGAATAGCATATGGGGAATTTTCACAAGTAGACAGAAAAGAGGGAATGCTGGTGGGTCGTTTTCTTCTAGAATTACAGATATTCCTTTATAAAGAGCTTGGGACAGGCAGGCACTTCAAGACTCTGAGACAGAATTTTCCACTGATGATAAATCAGGAATGGATAGGATTTAAATAGGTTGGAAGGAAAGTGATGTTAGCATTGATATCAGAAAAGTGAAAGTAACTGCGTTATCAAGCAAATTCCTCAAATACAACGAGAAAATATTTTATTTCTCTCGCAAATGAATGCAGTAATTCTGCATTACTATACTGTAAAGTTTTCTATGTTTCATGCACAGCGATTTATTCCAGACTCTCTACTTGCAAGTGAGAATGAATTGCCTATTGAAGATATCCAAGGAAGGCATTTATTTTTAGAGATCTCAAGAAAATCTGATGTGAGGCTAAAGTTAATGGTATTTAATTTGAAGAAGGACTTACAGCTTTTGAACTTTGCTCTTATTACTGCAGATAATAGATAACAGATAGGATGATTAAATAATAGCAAGGAAACCTTTTTTCATTCCAGGTAGCAGCTATAATCCACCAGAGGTTTGGATTAGGCATGAATGGGAGAGTATTCCTTACAATTCAGCTCTACATAATCAAAAATTTATAAAATAGCTATTCCACTATGACTTAAAAGATGAACAATATTTAAAAAGGAATATTAAAACAAGTTATTCAGAGACCTTATATATGAGATCCTCAAGATAGATCTTTTATATGGATTTATTTTTTTAATCAAAAATATGCATCAAAGAGATTTTCAGCTATTTTAATAAAACTTTTTGAGGAAATTTACCTGAAACTGCAACAAAATAGGGAAATTGGTAACATAATTACGCTGCTTTAATTTTATTAAACAATCACCTCCTCTCATGGGATACCTAGGCAAGTTGCTAGTGCAGACTGCACAATTACTCAACTTTTCTATTTTTTTTTAAATGCTTTCAAATGAAGGCATTCTATGTCAAATTCCAAGACCTTTTCTTTCTGACGCTACAAAGTAACTAGTTGTATGCCTGTGTTGCTGGTCTGACACAATGCATAGGAAATTATAATTCCATGAAAATTTCTAAAGAAAAATAGACAATTTTTTTGAATTCAATTCAAGAAACTTTCATTTAAGACTTAATATCAGAACTCACAGCCAAGCAGCTGTTCAGTGGGAGAACAGGACACAATACCTCAATCTGGAAGCAGCTCAAAAAGTTTTATAAATTTTGTATAGCAAGCCTGGTATGTCTTAATAAATTGAAAATAAAATATTACAAGTTTTTTATAACAGAAATGAATTTTTCTTTCAATTTATATAATACCATGTCTTGGGGTGACTTTATGGTGTTGTATTCCCTGTCACCGCTCTATGCCCAGATATGATCCTGAGCCTTTCTGTGCCTTTAAAACTGGGTGCAAGGGAGAGAAAAAAACAAACTGAGTGAGCTTTTCAAAATAGTTTGTGCTTCAAGGGCACAGAGATTAGCTGCTGCTGCTGCTGCTGAGGAGCGAAGGAAGCACCCTTTCTGCTTCTCTCGGCTTTTCAGCTCTGTTTCTCCAGAGAGAGACTGAGAGTTAGATTCTTTCTGGGACTTCGGCTTTTCCCTTCTTCTCTTCTGGACTGTTTCAACATCAGAACACCAGAACTCGCTGGGAAAATTTCCACCTTAGGCCCGGAGGGGGCCCAGGCCAACCCAGCTCTGAGGAGGAGGGGAGAGACCACACCCAGAGAAGGACTTTAAAATCTTCCCAAGTTTTCTCTCCACAGTGAGAGGTTTTATTATTTAGCTTTATGATTCTTTTCCTGTGTGTTTGTTAAATAAATAGTTTTTTTCCTTCACTTTCCTCCGAGGAAAATCTTTTCTTTTCCCGAACCTGGCAGGGGAGGGGTGGCTGTAACCTGCTTTCCTTTGAGGAGATGTTCCTTTTGGATGTTTCCCCTGAATTTGGCCCAAACCGGCACAAATATAATGTTAAGTATTAACATAATTATAATAATTCAATACATAAGAAAATATTTGTTATAACTATTTTCAGGAGGTTTCCTTGAAATAATGATTTTGTTGGCAACTTCATGCATACTAGAGAGATATGTTCATTTTTTCTCTGTTTTATCTGCTGAAGCTTTTAAGCACAACTTATTTGGCTTCACCTCATGATGACAATTACATAAGATAAAAACAAAAAAAAGGTAGGCAAGTTTCTGCATGTGGGTTGAAATGGTCCAGCACAATTTTGTGTTATGTTCATGTGTTTCTGAAGGACTGTAATTTTCCCAGAATGGCTGTTTCTCATGCTTGATTAAACTGCTTTCCCACAGACTTACATCATCTTCCTTGCATTGAGACTTACACTGGTAACCTAATTCCAGCCTTATCTCCATATCTGTTGTTTCTTCTTGGTAGATTCTAGCTTTTTTTTTACATTTAGATAGCAAAAAACCACTAGATTGGAGGACAGACATATATTTTAGACTCTTACACCAGCAAATTTTATTACTTTGTTTATTTATTTATTTATTTATTATTCAGGGTCTGCTACTCTTGAGATGGTTATTTCTAGTTTTTCTCATGATCTTTCATAGCTAAAGCTGGATGGACTGAAGTTGATCTGAGGTGGGTTTTCTGTTTGTTTGGTTTGGATTTGGTTTTGTTTGATTGGTTCTTTACTGCAAGAAAGGTGTATTCAATCCTGTATATTTCTCATTGAAATTGACATTTGTCATGGCAACAAAAATGGCCATTTTCTCATGAACTCAGTCGCCCCTAGCAATGCCTTTCCTATGTGGAAGGAACAATCAAACAGAGCGCAAAAAAATACTTTTTCTTTCATCATTCAAAACAGAGAGGGAAGTGAATTATAAGTGAACATTTCAAAATTAATTTAAATAACACAAACCAAGTAATATTTTTTTGTATGATAGCAACAACCTTTGGGCTAAAAGGAATTGTAACAAAATGGTAATATTTGAAAGCTGATATTTAAGGAGACCTCTTTTTAGACTTGCATAGGGTCTCCTATATTTAGGAATATTTGGATAGAGATTGTGAAATAGAAACAGTATAGCTTGATATGCAAGGCTCCTGGTTCTTTTTTTAAAGTTATTTTTATTAACTTGGAAGTTAGAGTTCTCAGAAGTAGAATGATGATGTCCAAAATCCATTTTATTTTCTGTGCTGTATATTTTCACCTCTACAATCATGCAGGTTTTCTTCTGGCTTCTCAGCACTGAGCATATTTGTTAGCTAATTGTACTACTCCCAAAGCGAACCAGTGGGAGATCCCAAGCCAGAATTACAATTTAATAAGAAAATTAAGATACAAGCAATAATACAGAAACACTGGCTTAAACTGACAGAATCAGGACACAGCCTGACACCCTGTTGGTCAGGGTGGTGGTAGCAGTCCAACTAAATGGTGCCTGCAGTCCTGTTGAAGGGATAGATGTGGTTCTGTTGAAGTGGTGATCCTGTAGAAGGGTCTGGTCTTCACCTGAAGGCCCAGTGGTGGTTACGTAGCTATTGTCCTCTGGGAATCCAGTAGGTAAGGGCTATTGTAGTGTTCCAAACCTCATATTATATCCAGGTAGGAATGCCTGGTTCCTCCCCCGGGGTGGAGCATCTCACAATGGGATGATGTAATTTTATGAGTCATGCAGTGAGACTTCACGGCCCATTAACAGAAGATAGTCTCTGGAGGGAGTTATCAGGGATGTGTCATGGAAGAGATAAAGAACATAGTCCCACCTGTTTTTAACAGCTTATGAAGATGGTGATAGAATACATACTTTTGGTTACATCTTACATTGTAACCTAAGACACTAACATTACCATACCTAATTCAGGGAAGTGTTTTCCTGAGGTGGTGGCCCCTCTATACATAACTTCACAATCAGTACTATAGGACGTAGGTAATGATATTGTGGATTTCTATCACCCCACAGCCTCAGTCTTTCAAGTGCACAAGTACTAAAAAAAGTATTAAAAAAATTGATTTTGCATTTATTTGTAGCATAGTTTACTAAACTACATCTCAGTATTAAAACCATGAAGAAACCGAGCTTCCTGTCATGTACCTGGCTGGCAGCACTCCTCTTAAGAATCACTTTCCCAGCAGAAGGTCATAGTGCTAGTGCAAGCTTCTCTAAGTTTACATGTTTTGTGGAGCACTAAAATGAAAATAGGATTCCTTCTTTTCACTTTAGTAAATCTAGAATCACAGACAAAGAATTAATTTTGTCTTTTCAGGAATTTTTAACAGGAATGCAAGCAAAAAAGTTTAGTTGTCAGAAATGCAGTAGCTACTCTGAAATAACCATCAGCAGAGCAAATAAAACCCTCAGTAAGAGCATGTTATTCTTCCCAGAGGACCATGTGAAAGCCATGTTACTATGAAAAACCCTGTGCTGTGAGCTCATTACTGTACCTGGGCAGCCTGCTATCACTGACACAACAATCTTTACTATACCTGAACTATTTATTGAGAGAAAGAGGCATTGTGCAATAAATGACCTGAAGACCTTAAGAGAAAAAAAAAATTATAAAGACCATTTCTTACTGTTTTTTAAATAAAAATGTGTCTGTAAGCTGGAATATATCTAGCTACTGTTATGGTGACTATATGGAACATATAATTCAGAAATCTACTAAAATAAGTCAATAGTCATTAATAAAATTAGAAGGGTAAGACACGTGTTTAGCCCGCATTCTTTAATGATTGGTATCAGAGACAACTTTCAGAAAATAGCAGCGCAAGTCCTATACATGCCTTATAATTTCACCTGCAGAGTCCTCTTACTGTGTCATGCTGTTAATCTAGATTACCTTAATTAAAAATTTGAAAGCTGATTTTATTAAAGGGTATAAATAACTTCTTGGGAAAGAAAGACTTGAAAAGAGCAGGGTTGAATTACTGTCTCCAGCATGACCTGATGTGCTCTCCACTGCTTCTCAATGAAGCAATTTACCAACTTTCAAATAAGCAGTATAGGTGTAAATATGATCATAGATATCCTAATTTTAGCCAGAAGTGTCAGATCCGGGAGGTGTTCGGGTGCTATGACCTCCCGAACCGACTCCAACAGAAAGTCGCTCGGCAGCCACTGCATTCACACACACACGCACGCACGCTCCGGATAGCTTCTCAACAGGTCAACGGCAAAGAGGCAGGAAGGGTCCTCGTGTGGACTTTCCACGGCAGAGATTTATTTCAGATCCGCATGTGAAGGGAAGCCAAGGACAAAGACACCGAACACTGGAGAGTCCAGGGTTAAATATGGGGGTAGGGAAAGCATCAGGGGCAGGGGCAGTACATAGGCAGGATTAGGGTACAGGAGCCAATGGGAAAATCTGAGTGAGTGGCAGGGAACAAGGTCCAGCGGGAGAACGGGGAAGGGAGAATTTTCTAATGAAGGAGCAGATAAGGTATAAGGGGGCGGGAAGGCCAACAGGGGAAGAAGAACTGGGATACATTTCCATAACAGAACAGGGCACTCTGGGGGAGGACTTTTTAGTCACCTTAACCTGGGGAGCATTTCTCCACTTAGGGCACCTTTTCTCCAGGGGATTCTCATAATCCCTGGTGCCATGGGCTCACTGACCACCACCAGAAGTAACAAAGCAATGTGGGCATCTGAACCCCACTGAAGACAAGGCTTCCTTGGAAGCAGACAGAACTAATATACTAATGTCCATGCTGAAGTACCCTCTTCTGAACGCCAGGACATTTTTCAAAAAGATTGCCCTGTTTATGTCCTTTAGCAAAATACCCTGAAGTATTGTTAGCCCTGATAGTTAATTATCTAATAGATTCTTTTCCGTTCCGTCATTATTTTTTACCACTTTTATTTTACATCTTCATCAGACTAACAGTAACAGCAGAAAGATTTTTAAAGCTCTATAAAGAAGTTGAATTCGGTATCATGTCAATATTTTTAGGCTAACAGCACATTCACTGTACCTTCCATAAGTCACAAACTCCCTCAAGCCTTCAATGTCTGCAAGTGCTGCTCTGTCTTCTATCCATGGTCCTATGACTTCATAATATTCTTAATGGCAAATTTTGATTAATTTTACTCTATATGTTATTAGCCTATCTGGAAAAAAACCCCCAACTTTCAATAAATCTATAAATATCTATAGTCTCCAGCTACTTCTCTTGTTTTCAGGCAGGTGGTTATTCTTGTATTGTCAGAAACAACTGATTTTCTTTGGATCCACTTAAGGATGCCAAAAATGTTCTGGTGGAGTACATGTTATTATATCAACTGACATACCCTGGCTTTTTCTGATGTTTATTGGGCATAAATCTTAGATAAGAATACAGCTGTGAGACTGCTATGAAATAAAGCTGGATAGATTGATTTCTCAGCAAATGAAGTTTCTCTTGAGACCATGATATAATCAAGTGATTGGTGGGGTTGTCTGACAACCACAGGTCTTCTTTTCCATCTTTTATTCCCCTGGTAGTCTTTCATTTACCTTGTTATAGTTCATTATTGTATTTTCCTATAGCTCATATTTATTTCAGTATTATCTTTATTTTTATGGCAATTATAACACAGATAGATATAATTTTATTATGCGGTCTTTTTTTCTTGTTACTTGCCCTTGAGGACATGCTACACTCTCAGATAAAAATGACAGCTATTATCAGTTAGGCTAAGGAAATAAAATAGTGGAATAGGTCATGTCCTTTTCTAGAAATCTACTTTTTTCCAATTGGAGATTCTTAGCAACAATAAATCTGACTACTGGAACTTAAATCCTATGTCAATGATAATGAAACCACATGGGAAATTTTCATATTTGAAAATATTTGCCAAGTTCAAATTACTTCTGCATCTGCTACTACCTCTACAGATAAAGGAGAACTTGTAACAGCTGTTCTGAAAAGTGTATACTACAAAAGAAAATGTATTTAAAACCTTGCTGCAGCATAACATGACAATAAAGACATGCTTCATGTTTGCAACTAATAGTGTAGTAAACGTAATTTGGTGCTAGTTTCTTGAAAGACAGATGGGTGAAACTTTGTGTACAGTAACAAAATAGATTAACTTAGTTGCTGGAGGAAAGACAAAAGGTCGGAACAGATCATTCTAGAGGTTTCCAGTTTCTGTAGTGACCTAGGATATGATTACCAGATGTCTGCAATAATGAGCATTCTTTGAAAAATAACTTTTGAAATTCTTGTAAGTTCTGTTCACTTCAGTGTCCTCTGTATATAATTGCCTAAGTTGTTGCGTTCTCAATATAAATTTAAATACACTAAAACTGCAGCAACAAATTGCATAAGTGATTGCATGTGTAATTGGTTAATGTAGGATGATATAGCACAAATATGTAAATGTTCCCTAATGAAAAATTCCTAAAGAGTTGAATGGATTTAAACTAATGTTTCTTTGGAAATTTTATAGTGTCAAAAGGAGGAAAACATTTAAAGTCTAATCTAATTCTATCTTCCTTAGAAAGGGTTATATAGAATCTCATTTCATTACTTCTGTGTGGTGATTCAGAATATGAAGAAGACATCAACTACTGTAATAATTCAAATGAGCTTTCAGCAAATAAAGGCATGAAAATTTTCATCGATTTTGACACATATTAACTTTATTTATTCTACTCTGTGTGTTTACATTGATTACCTTGACCTTGATTGATTATATAGATGTTGAATATGAATTAATGAATATGTGAGTTGAATATATGAAGGATTTGGAATGTCAAATGGTTGCATAACTGCTAAGTATTATGACGTAAGTAAGTTGTAAGTCACTCGCTAAATGCTGCAAATTAATTCCATTTGATTGTGTACATATATATGCACATATATATGTATATATGAGAAAAATTAATGTTTAATGAAATTTATGCAATGCAACTTGAAATATTAATCCAGATCAAAGGCAAAGAATTAGTAACATATTGTCTGAATAATAGTTACAGGAGCAGAGAAAGGGCAACCATTTCCATGTGGCCAGCTGCGATTATGGCCTTTAAAAATATACTACATCCACATCAATTTTTTTGGGCTGCCTGACTTTTGGACCATCTGTTTGGATGGCAGGATGCCCATTCAGAAGTTGGTGGAGCTTTTGCCATTAGGCAGAGATGCCAGGTATCAATAGGATTGAGATAGGAAGACCTGCAGAACACTGCAAAGGACATCTGTTCTCCAGGAAAAGAGGAGAGAAGTCCATCTTCCGTGACAGCCCCACTACACTGACACCACATGCTTCCTTGCACCTATTGACACCTGTTCATAGTTATATGCCAAAATAACAAGAAAAAAATGAGCCATCTCTGAACAATGGAAAATGGGTAATTCGGGCTGTTAAAGGCCTCTGTGGCTGCCAGGAAAATAGGTTTCACTGTGGTAAGCATTTGGGAAACCAAGGTAGACCATATGGGATATCAGAATCAAAGTCCAGGCATTTTGTATACCGACAAGCCCCTGGCAAATAATATTTCTGGGAAACAACCAAAATTACAAGAAACAGTAAATGAGGAAGATCTAGACACAGCTTTTTTGCACTTTTCATTAGAAGTGCAAATTAAGGATACTAACAAATCACTAGAGGCATGTGTTATTCCTCCGAGTGCCTTGTAAAGAAACAGTATAACTTCTAACCTTCTGAGTTCATGAAAATTGTGGATTACATATAATAAAATAAGTAAATGCAGGGTAACGTTCTATCTTGTCACCCTGTCAGAAAAATGACATTCAGGTCCAGGGCAGGGCTTCCTCTGGTCACTGGAGGTGCAATTAAAAGAAGGCTCTAGGGAGCGCAGCGACCTGGAGCATGGTGAACAGGGGCGTGGCACATGTCTGAGGGCGTGGCACGGCAGTTTGCACTGCAGTTTGCGCAGGCAGGGCAAGCAGGCAGGGTTGCAGGCACCCTCCTGCTAGTGCCATTTTTATTTTATTTTGCTTAATTTTGGTTGGTTTTTTAGCAAGGGTCTCTAAATGATGAAAAGCTATAGCTAGTAAAAGTGTATCGAGTGAAACAGAACCCTCCAAGAAGGATATGTCTGTCCAGACTCCTTCCTGTATGGAGGGTTTGAGCATGTCAGTAGTACCAGGGGACGGTGCAAAAGACGCCTGCTTGCGGTGCGAACAGGTGAATGATCTCCTCTGTTTGGTGGCCAAGCTTAAGGAGGAAGTAGAAAGACTAAGGAATATTAGGGAAAGTGGCAGGGAAATAGACTGGTGGAGTTTTACACTTCCATCCCTGCGAGAAGCCCACTGGGAGTCAGAAGACTCCCATGCCTCCTACCAGCAGGTGGAAGGAGGAGACCTAATTGATAAAGTGGAGTGGATATGGGTTCCTCCTTGGTGAGGTGATAAAAATTCCTCCTGATCCCTATCACCTACCCAGCTGCCACATCAGAATAGATATGAGGCCCTGGATCTAGAGGGTCAGCCAGATGACATCGAAGAAAATAATCTGCCTGGAGAGCCTCCCAATTATACCTCATCTGCCAGATGGAGCACTACCTCTAGCATTAAGAAGAAAAGAAGGGTAGTCATAGGATTACCTTCTGAGGAGAACGGAGAGCCCCGTGTGTCAACCAGACCCAGCCCACAGGGAGGTCTGCTGCCTCCATGGGGTCTGGGTAAGGGATGTCACCAGGAGACTCCCTGGGCTGATTCAGCCCTCTGATTATTACCCACTGCTTATACTCCAGGATGACAGTGATGAGATTGAAAAGAAGAGCACCAGGGCAATTAAAAGGGACTTCAGGGCTCTGAGTCGAGTGGTTGATGGGGCAGGAGCACAGGTGGTGTTCGGCTCAGTCCCTTCAGTGGCAGGGACAAATGATGAAAGGAACAGGAGAGCCCACATTATCAACAAGTGGCTTAAAGGGTGGTGTCATCGGCAGAATTTTGGGTTCTTTGACCATGGGGCAACTTTCATGACACCTGGCCTACTGGAGCCAGATGGGCTCCATCTCTCTGTTAAGGACAAAAGGATTCTAGCACATGAATTGCAGAACTCATTGAGAGGGCTTTAAACTATGTTCGAAGGGGGAAGGGGATACACATAGGCTCTCCAGAAACAAACCCAAGGGTGGTAAGCCAGAGTCAGGGGTAATATTAGCAGCCCAGCTGAAGTGCATGTGTACTAATGCACGCAGCCTGGGTAACAAACAAGAAGAGCTGGAAGCCATGGTACAGCAGCAAAGCTATGACATAGTAGCCATAACAGAAACATAGTGGGACGACTCGCATAACTGGAGCGCTGTAATGGATGGCTACAAGCTCTTCGGAAGAGATAGGAGAGGGAGAAGAGGTGGAAGAGTGGCTCTTTATATTAGGGAGGCTCTTGACAACCATGGAAATTGAAACTAATGATGATAAAGTCCAGTGCCTATGGGTAAGAATCAGGGGGAAGGCTAATAAGGCTGACATCCTGGTGGCAGTCTGTTATAGACCACCTAACTAGGAATAAAAGGTGGATAACTTATTCTACAAGAAGCTGGAGGATGTTTCAAGATCACCAGCCCTTGTTCTTGTAGGTGACTTTAACCTACCAGATATCTGCTGGGAACTCAGCAGATAAGACGCAGTCTAGGAGGTTCTCAGAGTGTGTGGAGGACAGCTTCTTGTCACAGCTAGTGAGCGACCCTACCAGGGGAGGGAGTACACTAGACCTGCTGTTTGCAGACAGAGAAGGGCTGGTGGGAGATGTGGTGGTTGGAGGCCGTCTGGGGCACGGTGATCATGAAATTATAGAGTTTTCAGTATTTCATGAAACAAGGAGGGGTATCAATAAAATTTTTACATTTGACTTCTGGAGGGCAGACTTTGGCTTATTCAAGAGATTTGTTTGGAGAGTTCCTTGGGAAGCAGTCCTTAAGAACAAAGGAGTCCAGGAAGGATGGATGTGCTTCAAAACAGAAATCTTGAAGGCATAGGAACAGACTGTCCCTGTGTGCCAAAAGATGAGTTGATGAAGAAAACGACCAGCCTGGATGGGCAAGGAGCTTTTGAAGGAACTAAGGAAAAAAAAGAGGGTGTGTCATGTTCGGAAGGAGGGTCAGGTATCTCAGGAAATGTTTAAGAGGGTTGCTAGGGCATGTAGAAAAAAAATTAGAGAGGCAAACCCAGTTAAAACTCAAACTGACAACTTCTGTGAAAGACAATAAAAAACACTTTTATAAATACATTAATGGCAAAAGGAAGGGTGAGGACAACCTCCATTCTCTATTAGATGCGGGAGAGAATTTAGTAACTAAAGATGAGGAGAAGGCAGAGGTACTTTCTTTGCCTCAGTTTTCGACAGACAGGTTGTCCTCAGGACAACTGTCCTCCTGGGCTGGTAAATGGTGTCAGTGAGCAGAATAGCCTTCCTCTTATCCTATTATCTTCCTCTTATCTTATATGAGGAAGCAGTCAGAGACCTGCTGAGCACTTAAGTGCTCGTAAATCTACGGGACCAGACGAGATCCATCCTAGAGTGGTGAGGGAGTTGGCAGATGATCTTGCGAAGCCTCTCTCCATCATTTACCAACAGTCCTGGCTCACTGGGGAGGTCCCAGATGACTGGAAGCTGGCCAAGGTGATGCCCATCCACAAGAAGGGTCGGAAGGAGAATCCAGGAAACTACAGGCCAGTCAGCCTGACCTCGGTACCTGACAAGGTTATGAAACAGATCATCTTGCGTATCATCACACAGCACCTACAGGATGGCCAGGGTATCAGACCCAGCCAGCATGGGTTTAGGAGGGGTAGGTCGCGCTTGACCGACCTGATCTCCTATGACCAGGTGACCTGCCTGGTGGATGTGGGAAATGTTGTGGATGTTGTCTACCTGGACTTCAGCAAAGCCTTTGACACTGTCTCCCACAGCATACTCCTGGAAAAGCTGGCAGCTCACGGCTTGGACAGGGGCACTCTTTGCTGGGTTAAGAACTGGCTGGATGGCCGGGCCCAGAGAGTGGCAGTGAACGGTGCTGCATCCGGTTGGTGACCAGTCGCTAGTGGAGTCCCCGAGGGATCAGTGCTGGGGCCAGTCCTGTTTAATATCTTCACTGATGATCTGGATGAGGGGATTGAGTCCACCCTCAGTAAATTTGCAGATGACACCAAGCTGGGAGCATGTGTCGATCTGCTGGAGGGTAGGAGGACTCTGCAGAGAGAGCTGGACAGGCTGGATAGATGGGCAGAGTCCAACAACGTGAAGTTTAACAAGTTCAAGTACTGAGTCCCGCACTTTGGCTACAACAGCTCCTTTCAGTGCTACAAGCTGGGGACAGAGTGGCTGGACAGTGCCCAGGCAGAAAGGGGCCTGGGGGGACTGGTCGACAGCCAACTGAACATNGGCTGAGGGAGCTGGGGTTGTTTAACCTGGAAAAAAGGAGACTCGGGTGACCTTATCACTCTCTACACCTACATGAAAAGTAGTTGTAGTCAGGTGGGAGTCGGTCTCTTCTCCCAGGCAACAACTGACAGAACAAAAAGACATAGTATTAAGCTGAGCCAAGGGAAGTTCAGGTTAGACATCAGAAAAAAATTCTTCACTGAAAGAGTGATTGCATGCTGGAATCTTCTGCCCAGGGAGGTGGTGGAGTCACCATCCCCGGACATGTTTAAAAAAAGACTGGATGTGGCACACAGTGCCATGGTTTAGTTGATGAGGAGGGGTTAGGTCATAGGTTGGACTAGATGATCTTAAAGGTCTTTTCCAACCTAGTTCATTCTGTGATTCTGTGATATTGTTGTACAGACCTGTACATTTTAATTATGGAATGAGACTTTTATATATCATCTCCAGCTTTAAGATTAAGTATATTCAAATTTATTTGCAGTTTTGTCAGGGAGAGCACAAAGTCTCTTTGAGACTAAGTTGTGGGTACTGCATATGTACGCATAAAAACTGTCATTTTAATGCATAAAAAAGAAGCTTTCAGTCCAGTATACCAACCCTGACAGTTGTCAATAAAAATACTTTATTGTGAGTGTGAGAACTAGTGCTTCTTCTACAAAGTGATGTGTGTAAAGCAAAAATGTCTTTGATTTAGAGATATTAATATACAGCCAGCTGAAAACTATTACCTATCTGAGAGCTTAAAAATAAACTAAAAGATTTATTTTACATTCAAGAAGAACATCCTCAGTTTATGTTTTCCCTTGAAAACTAAATATACCTTCATTTTAAAAGTTAGGCACTAATTAGTTGATATGTGTTTTGTAGGGTTAGTTGTTTTCTCACTGAATAATGGAATATTGTATGTTTAGGATGTACTTCTGAATCACAGGGAGCAATTAATATAAACCCATCAGTTGAAGACAACAGTATCATTTATTTTTATGGGTCCAGGATATAAATCTACATCTTACTGTAATGGGTTGCATGGAGCTGTCTTGGGAGGTATCAGGAATCAATTGAGAGCTTATGGATCAAAATCAGAGGGCAGACCTACACTGGCACTGTTGCAGTGTATATTTGCTACAGACCTGATGACTAGGAATAAGAAGTAGAGGAGCCTTTCTTCAAATAGCTGAAGGAAGCTGCAAGTTCTTTGTCCTCACTGAGATTTTAAGCACCTTGGTGTCTGTTGAAAGGATAATATAGCAGTGCTCAAGACATATAAGAGATTTCTTGACTGATGACAGGATAACAGCCCTGGATTTCAGCCATTTCAGATATTTGTTTGAAAGAGTCATATTGGATTAACCTGGAGAGAAGAGGGGTCCAGGAGAACTAGTTGATATTAAAAGGTAGCCTCCACCAAGCTCAAGAAAGGTGAAGTCTAAAAAGTAGGAAGTCAAACAAAGATGGCAGGAATCTATATGGATGAGCAAGGACCTCTTGTCTGAATTGACACTTAAAGGAGGTGTACAAGAGATAGAAACAAGGGAAGTGGACTCAGAAAGAGCTTAGAGTTTCGGTCCAATCATGCAGAATTATGGAGTTAGAAAAGCCAGATGAACCTGAAGGTGAATCTGCTAAGTCTTGTGAAGTATTCTACAAGTGAAAAAAGAGAGAGGGAAGACTATGGAAAACAAGAGCTCTGGCCTCGACAAGGTGGGGACTCTGGTGACAAAGGACACCAGAAAATGCTAAGGTCGCTAATAACCTGAATGATGGGACAAAGAGCACTCAAAAAGTTTGCAGATGATAGAAAACTGGGAGTAATGGCTGATACATCAGATTGAGCTGATTTCAGAGGGATACAAAAAGCCTGCAGAAATTACTACAGAGGGCCCACATACATCTAAACAACAAAAGGAGCACCAAGTCCCGAATCTGGGGAGGAACAATCCTGTGAACTTGTATATGGTGGTGACTGATCAGCTAGAACACAGCTTTGCAAGAAAGAACAGCAAGGTGACCATAAGCCAGCAATGTGTCCATGTGACAAGGAAGCTTAACAGCCTGGGCTGTATTAGGAAGAGTGTTGACAGCAGGTCGATGGAGGTGATCCTTAAGCTCTACTCAGCACTGATAAAACCACACCTGGCATGTGTGCCCAATTCTGCACACAAAGGAGATATAGGCTTGCTGAAGTGAGTCTGGCACAGGGCCACAGGGAGGATTTAGGGGCTGGAGCATCTTTTGTCTGAGGAGAGATAGAGAAAGCTGGGATTTTTCAGCCTGGAGAAGAGAAAGGTCAGGGAGAATCTTATCAATACATATAAATTATCTGAAGGAAGGGTGTAAAGAAGGTGGAACCAGGCTGTTTTCAGTGGTAGACAGTGAAAGGAAAAGAGCCAATGGACACAAATACAACTGCTTGCAATTCCACCTGAATACAAGAAAACACTTTTCTGCTGTGAGGGAGATAAAACTCTGGAACAGGTTTCCAAGAAAGGCGGGAGTCTCCACTCTGGAGCTACTCAAAAGGATAACTTTCTCTAACTGACCATGGTTGAGCAGATAGTTTGGGAGAGATGATCTCCAGACACCCCTCCCAATCGAAAGATTTCTGTGAATTTTTTGATTCTGTGATTATTACATTTTGTGAATGGAATACATTGTTAAAGGGTGTGTTTGACAAAAACAACTAATCATCTGAATTTTATTCCATAATTTTTTAATCTCATTGTTAATGTTTTTAAAATGTTTGATATTATTATTATTTTAAACCTTAAAAGATTCCACATTCTTAATTCTGATTATTGCCTTGACATATTTATAAATAGGACACTATTATTAATAATAATTATTAAAATTAGATATTATTAAATATTATTTTCCCTCCATTTTATTAAGAAGAGAGATTTTCAGTTGGTTGACTGAAGCATCTTAAGAAGGAAGCTATTAAACGGCATATGGTATTCTGAGAGAAATTTTCAGATGAATTTTACTTTGTGTTATTATTTTGGAAATGTGAAATATGAAAAAAAAGACAAACTTGAGCTCTATATCCCTCATTTGTGAACAAAAATATAATGCGGTTTTTTTTGAGTATGGAAAATCAAATTTTTTCAGAAAATGTTAATATTTAGTCCTATATAAATTGTTAGCATTTATTGCAATGAAGTATTAATATTTATATTTAACTGTATATAGCATGAAAGAAACTATTTTTAAGGTCATAGAAATGTTTTTCTAATAAAAGTGTGAAAATTTCTGCAGAACTGCTGCAATGACTACTAACTTAGTAGTGATCAAGTTGTCAAGCAGAGTTTAAATCTTGCATGCATGTGGTTATTATGCTCCAACAAGTCTTTCTGACTTTATCAGATTAGACAAACTTCCACCTTTCAGAAAAACATGGCTACTTGTGTGACTGTCAGTAGGATTCGTGAGAAGTTCTTTGCCTAATTTCTGGTCTTTTCCTCACATCATGTTTCAAACTGACAGAGATGTTCATGAACTCTAGATCTTTGCACATATTTATCATGTGGAAACGAATTCAAATAACAGTTGTATGTTCAGCTGTTCATGTTGATAGCTTTCGTGCTTTAACAGGTCTCTCTTGATTCCAATTTCTTATCTCAGGAACAAATAACCTCCAAAGGATACTTGTAGGAGATTCAAGATGACAGGCAATGTAGTAACAACATTTTAACTGGCTGAAAAGCAGGCATATTTCTCATTCCAGTGAGTTTCTAGACAGAACTTGCATCTCCCAACTGAAAGTCTAAATTTGGTATATAGTGCATCTCTATTAAGTTTTTATATTATATTACGCAAAGTTAATATGAAAAGATAAGTTTTTAAACCGTATTAAGATCACTCTTGTAAGTAATGTGGATTTTTTGCTGTTAATGACAATAATATCTGCAATGTAAATATTAAGGAAGTCTATTTCAAATGCAAGCCCATTTTATTAAATAGAAAAGGTTTTCTTTTCATATAATAAACCTTTAAAAGAATATTTTTCACTGCATAGTACATAATTTACTAGAACTGGTCAGAAAATATTGATTGTTCAACATACAGTTTTTGTTCTGGAACTAAAACTGCATCTTGAAAAAATTCAAACATGAGTATCTACAGTAATAAAGAATTATTATCTCTGCTGCACTCAACATTGTATAAATTGCTGGTTATTTTATTTCACTCTTACACTAGAAACTCAGTGCTACATGCAAGAAATATTTCCACTGAAACATATGCAGAGAGAATTAAAAATCTGTAAGGACATTCTGCTTTGAAAAATCAGGCTGTTCATAGGAGCAAATAATATTTCCATTTTTCTAGAAAGAAAAATAAAGCTTCCTGAGAAAGCTTATTGTTTAGTGCTCCTTCATTCTGACTCAAGAGTTACTTTATGTATGTGTAGGATTTTTTAATTATTCTTTCACAAAGGAAAGACTATACAAAAATATTTAACATCATAATTAATATTATTTTCATAAATACAATGTGCAGGAAGGAAATTAATGTGGAAAAGGACATGTTTCTAAATTCCTAAAATGAGCTAAGCACAGAATATTTACCTTTTGCATTATACAGCTGATATGTAGGTTCAACATACTATTATTAATCAATTAGATTTAGAGCTGCTCAGTGAGGCAGAAGAAATATAGAGTTTAATATATGTGATGAATTGCTAGCGAAGTATTAAATAATGTTTCATATTTTTAATAACACATTTATAAAAAAATTCAAAATTATATTATGTTTACATCAAAATATTGCCACCTATTTTTAGCCTACATTTAATTAAATATATAAATGATAAGATGCAAGGTAAGAGTACCTCATCTTAAGTTTTAGCTGGTGATCTACTGTTTTCCTGTGGTGGATCAAGAAAGGAGATCGAAATTAATTTGGGCCAGAGAGCAGGATAACACACACAGTAACTAATTGTACATTAAGAAAGAAATCTAAAAATGACCATTTAATTAGCTGTTTTTTCAAAGATGGTATGTCTAAAATGTCTGTTACGTATTAGATATGCAGATAATGAGTACAGCAGTTGAGCACTAGTAGTTGAGAGTTAACTAGTAGAATTTTCTACACATTTATAAATTAAACAAAAGCCACATGTGATTTTGATTTCCACCAGATGACTACACCTCTCACTGCTCACTTCTTGGTCGCTTTGGATACAGGGATGACCTGGAACACTGAAAATATTCCTTCGCCTAGTTATCCTTCTGTGCAGTTAGATTTATATCTTTAGTGAGTAGCAGGTTAGGAAATGGGACTTTGAAATGTGACCTCCATAGCTGATTCCTCACATATTCCTCCCTTGAAATTCTACCTTATAGGAAAAGGAGTCAGATATCAGTAATTTAACCAACATCCTTCTGAATAATACTTACCAGTTTTTCTCTGACTTGGACTTATAGATAGAGAACTTTCTTGGCATATGCAGTAATAGTATACATGAACATGCTAATCAGATATAGAGAAATTATTTTAATATTAATTTTTCATCATAATAAAAAGAAAAAATATAGATTTATTTTTCCTGTGGATTGTTTTAAAACTTGCTACTTATTTAAATAAAGATGTTTAGACAAGATATCTACTGGGTTTTCGTCAAATTTCTAATTAAATGGTATTTGTTTTCCTTTATTCTCAGGTTCAGAGCTATCACTAGAAAACATATTTTTTCAATGTCAAAGTTTGGGCTTTGTTTTAGAATGGCATCAATTTTAATTACAATGGTAGATTTAAAACTCTAGGTACTGGTTTAGGATAAAGAATTCTTAAAATATATCTTTTTTAGTTGCTGTTTTTAAAATATATCGTTTTATTATTACTTTTGCTCTTCCTCTGTGTAACATATTTATATGAAAGTGTGGATAATAAAAGATCAACGCAAATATCAAATTTCTGAACTATATCACCTATGCTCTGCAAAATAATCTTTCTGTAATTGAAACCACGAGGAGAGCAAAGATTAAGAACAATGTGGCCACAAGCCGGGTATACTTCATAAAGCATTAATGTGATATTATATTAAATTACTTAGATTTCTAATAAATATTTTTTGGCCTTTTTAGGGTCAATAAATAATGAACACAGATAAGCCAGACCAAAGCAGAACTTAAAGATTAATTTGACTTAACAAAATTCAAGGGGAAAAATAGTTAAATTGTTGTGCTTTTGGAGAATTTCAGTAATATTCTGTACTTAAAAACAGTAAGATATTTCTTAGAAACAACGTTGCATTAGTCTTAAATATTGAAGAATAAATTAAATAAATAAATTAAATAAATTAAATAAATAAAGCTTCTTAATTTAAATATCTGTTTGTTAAAGTTAGTATCACAGTTTGAATAGCTCTTCAGATAGTCCTTGGAGAAAGAAAACTGTGTTTCCATCAAAATACTAATTTTTCACTTTTGATTGTTTAGGGAATTTAGAACAGCTTTTCTACTGGCTGAGACATAACAGGTGCCAAACATTTGATAAAGAAATCCAGACATCAGTGACTCTTTATATAAATCAGAAATTACAAATTCTCTTTCCAGGAAACAAACGGTCTTCTATTTCTTTGTGGTAAAGCGGGATGATTGTTTCCTTAGCAAAATAAAGTTAAAACACAATATGATTAGTAGAATAAATGTGCATTTTTATAATAAAATGACTAATGAATATCTTATTTACTCACACATTCTTAAATATCTCTGCAATAGTTTTGTAGAAAAACAAAACAAATTATTTGGGAAAATAAAAATGAGGTGGTTATCAAATCTTCATCTCTGATGAACACTTGTCAGAGTTATGAATGATGGAGAAGATTGTGTAGTAGGAAAAAACAGATAGATTTGACAGAGAGTAGCAAAGCACAGAAATCAAAGTCTTCTAAAAACTGTTGCAAGAAATCTCCATTCTGAAAAAATCATTTACATATTGAAAAAACAAAATGTCAATTAATTAAATAAATGCTTTCTTCATTATGTCCCCAAACACACTAAGAAAATACTAGATTAAGCCTTGGGAACAAATTTTATTATGAGCATGAAAAATGTTACAGTTCTAATGCAGTTTTTAAATGACAGCATAATATGTTATGGATCATTTGATTTTTTGTATGAAAACGCTATTCAGCGCCCAAAAAGGCATATGCTGCTAACGGCATGTATTGCAGTCCTTTCCTTATGACAGCTGGCAACTAGCAAATGCCAGTCAAAACACGAAATGTCAAGCAGAAATTTTTCTCAGTAAATTTATTCGTTTAGATAATAGTACCTATGTAAACTTTGCAAAAATGTCTCTATTATTTTTGGATGCGTTGTGCAAATGATTGACTACATTAACCCTTCAATAGTACAAAAAAATATGTGATTAAAAAGCTTATAAATATATACCTTCCTTTACAGGAATTGCTATTCTTTGCATTATTATTTTTTAATGAACACAGCTAGAACTTTCCTAGCCAAAATACTTAAGGTGACCAGACAACATTGCCTTTCTTTACATAATAATATAAGAAAGTCTCATTTAAGAAAAGATTATGGCTTTCATAGATTATTACTACCAATACTTTTGCTTTCTTTGAATGTAGTGAATGATGAGCTATTTAGTTTAACAACAATTTGTACAGAAGTCAGCATTTGTCTTCATCAGAAGGGACAACCTACTCATTTTACTTTGTTTCCTACAAGGTAACTTGTCATGGCAAAATCCATTGTTCAGAAAATTACATTTTTCACCCCTATAGTTTTCTGAATTTTTTTACTCATGAGCAAGATTTCAGTGTTGACTTTTTTATTCTGCTGCATTACATAGTTCCCTTGTCATTTGGGGTCTGTATATTTTTAAATGAAGATCATTAATTTTTAAAATTTATTAGGGATAGAAGGAAGCAGTTGTCTTGGGGTGACTCTATCATGTGTATCCCCTATCATGCCCTATGCCCGAAAAATAATATTGTGCCTTTTCTGTGCCTTTAAACTGAGCCTGAAGAAAAAAAAAACCCAGATGAACTTTCCAAAGCAGCTTCTCAAGGACACAGAGATATACTCAGTGTTTTTTCTGACTGCGGAAGGCACGAAGGGAGCACCCTGCTTGCTTTTTCTTCAGCCAGCTGTTTTTTTTTCCCTCTTGGTGTGAGATGGAGAGCTGAATTTTGTTTCCTGGGACTTTGGTTTTTTACCCTTCTTCTCTTCTGAACTGTTTCAACAACATCAGAACACATCAGGAGAATTTTCTCCCCGAGGCCCGGGGCTGGGCCCACGCCCTCACCGACCAGCTCCGAGGAGGAGAGAGACCACACCTACAGAAGGACTCTGAAATCTTCCCAGGTTTCTCTCTATAGCTAGGGTTTTAATTCATTATTCAGCATTATTATCCTTTTCCTGTGTGTTTGTTAAAATAAATAGTTTTTATCTCTTTCACTTTCCTTCGAGGAAAAATTTCCTTTTTTCCCAAACCCTGTGGGGGGGAAGGGTGGTTGCAAGCTGGTTTTCTCTCAGGGGCTATATTCCTAGATTTTGGCCAAACCGGCACAACAGTAAAAGTTCGTTAAAAAAAAAAAGAATAGTCACCTTTTTAGGAAAATTGCACATCAAATCACTTGATTGAAATTTTAAATGATTTTCAAAAAAGACAGAGAGAAAGGCTGACCACTAAAGAGAAAATGATGTAGAATGCCATCAACTTAATTTAAATATTGTTTGTGGACATATATACTTCATTTTAAGCTTCCTGACTTAGGCTCAGTAAAATTTTCTAAATTGACCCCTGTTCAGAACTGAGCAATTGTTTTAGTGATATTTTTCATCTAGTGTCAATTAAAACTGATTAGCATGTTTTTGTAGTCGATGAGAAATTTTTGTGTCAGTCAAAGATATCTAAAGTAACTATGAAAAACTACAATAGTAGACTTGAATGGTTGGACTTCAAACATTATCAGCAGGAGTATTTTCCAAGCTGAATACAAGAATTAATAATTACATTAATAATTGCATAGGATAAGAAGTCAAATATATACATTCAAAAGAGTAGAAAATTATATGGGGATATGCAGTCGTCATCATATAGAGAAGCTAGCCCAGAGCACAATGAGGCAGACTCACATGTGATTGTGGTGGATTAATCCCAGTAGGCAGCTAAGCCCCATACAGCCTCTCACTCACTCACTCCTCCACAGCAGAATGGGGGAAAGAACTGGAAGGGCAAAAGAGAGAAATACTTTTGGATTGAGGTAAAGACAGGTTAATAAGTAAAGTAAAGCGGCTTCTACAAGCAAAACAAAATAAGGAATTTATTTACTGCTTCTCATCATCAGGCAGATGTTTAGCCATTTCTTGGTAAACAAGAATTCATCACGTGCAGTAATTACTCGAGAAGAAAAACACCATAACCCCAAATATCTCACCTTCTTCCTCCTTTTCCCTAGGTTTCACTGCTGAGCATGATGTCATACAGTATGGAACATCCCTGTGGTCAGTTGGAGTCAACTGTCTCAGCTGTGTTCCCACTCTACTTCTTGCATACCTTTGATGCTCTGTAAGGACTGTTCAGCAATACCTAAAAAACTGATGTGTTATCAGCACTGTTTTGGTTACAAATATGAAACACAAGACCATACAGGCTGCTATAAATAATATTAACTCTGTCCCAGATCTAGTATTCCAATGAAAGGAAAAGAGACAATGGACACAAAATAAAATACAGGAAATACATGAAACATGAGGAAAATTGTTGCAGAGATTGTAGAATCTCCATCCATTGAGATGTTCAAAACACCACTGGGTGACATGCCGTGCAACCTGTCCTAAGTGACCCTACATTAAGCAGAGAAATTGGACTAGCTGATCTCGAGAGGATCTTTCCTACCTTAATTGCAGTATGGTTCTATTATTCTACTGAGCAATATGTAGTGCAAGAGAAGAATGAATAAAAGGCAGTTAAATTATTTTTAAAGGAAATTTTCAAAATTTTATTTTAAAAATTAAAATTTGAATGTGAGATCTCTGAATAATATTTAAAAGCATAAAGTGTTTTACAAGTGTGTTTGCTCTGTGACATGCCAGTAATAACTACAACTAGCTTAATTATGCACAGGCTTTAATTCAATGCAGCACTAACTTTTAAAATAGGGCTGCTTGACTTGTTAAAACAAGAAATTTTTCTCTAGAAAAGAGCAACAAAGCTGCTGAAGGGTCTGGAGAACAAGTCTTTTTTTCCTATTATGAAGTTATTCTTTCAGTTTCAAGTGGCTGCAGTTCTCTTGGTTTTTTTGTAAAACATAATTTACATACTGAAATTATTAGAAAAATCATACCTGAAAGTTTCAAATTTTTCTAGTAAAAGTGTATGATGTGTAATGATTACTCCTTTTTGAGATATAATGTTGTAATTTTTGCCTGATACCAATTGATTTGCACCTGCTTAGTGTAGGTCAAATATCAGTCAATCCTTGGAAAGTATAAAGTATAAAAACCACCCAAAAACCCCAAATCCAACAAAACCAGCTAACAGTTGTTTCCTAATATAATACTGTCCTGATTTCAGCTGGGATAGAGTTAATTTCTCCTCAGTATCTGGTACAGGGCTGTGGTTTGGATTTGGTATGAGAATAACGTTGATAACACACTGATGTCTCAGTTCAAGGACATTTTTGTATCTCATGCTCTGCCAGTGAGGAGGTACAAAAACACTCTGGAAGCCATAAAAGGTGACCTGAAATGGCCAGAGGGATATTCCGCATCATAGGACATCTTGCCCAGTATACAAACCTGGAGAGTTACCTGGAAGAGGGAATGATTGGTGGGTGGGGACAAGGTCTGGTATCAGTCAGCGGGTGGTGAGCAATTGTATTGTGCATCACTTGTTTTTCCTTGGGTTTCCTTGGGTTTAAAATTTTTCCTTTTATTACCATCATCATTATTATTTACTGTTATTTTATGTTTGTTTCAAATATTAAACTGTTTTTATCTCAAACTGCAACTTTAACTTTTGATTCTCCTCCCCATTCCACCGCGGTAGAGGGGGTGAGCAAGCAGCTGCATGGTGCTTAGTTTCTAGCTGGGCTTAAACTGTGAAAAAGAGCTATCCCAAATAATAACAAAATATAAAGCAATATTCATACCTGAGTCTTAGTTCACTCTTCCTCTGCACTAGTGTTTAAGGTTTAGCTCCCTTTAAAGATCTCTAAAAGTATTTTTTTTTTTTTTCTCTTTTTGTTAATTTCCCCATTTCAATGTAGTACAAGGAAAGCCTGCTGAGGCAAAAATGATTGCAGTCTTTTTAAGAAATGAGTGAAATATGCAAGGAGGAAGAAAGAATTTCTAATTTCTCTTTTAATCTCTGTTGGAGAAGTAACACCTAAAAAAAAGAAATTCCTGCACATTGAATACCTCACCAATCCTAACTAAACCGTGACTTGAAAGGTAGAACTAGTTGCAGCTTAAATTTCAGGATTTGGTTTCTAACTATATACAAGTTTAAAGAAGATTAATTTTAAGGAAAAGGGAGAATGGGAATACTCCAAACTAGGAATGGGTAGAAATTTATGGAATCAGTTCATAAGAGCAAGGGCACAGGGAGATTCTAATGGCCTGCAGATGTTCAGTTGCCCAGTAGCCTTTACATTATCAGATGGTCCAAGTAAAAGACTGAATGTCTTTACCTGTGTTTAAAGAACCTATTCATCTATGTTTTAATAATATCAAATCCTGCAGGTAGTAAAAAAAAATTATTATCATAAATGACATAATTAATGATGATGCTCCAAAAGTGGTCTTCAAATGTTTTAATGAATTTACAGAACTGATCCAAGCAGTGAAAAAAAAAGCCCAGAAAGCTCTTATCCCTGCATTGGTAAAGTCATTAGGCACTTATATTAATTTGATGCTCATACATTATTATTTAGAGAGCAAGGATGCCCAGTCACGTATGAAAAGACCCAATACATGAGCAAGTTTTGTAACAATCTGAAAGGATGAACAGAATAAAACTTCTGATTGTATATGAGAAAAGGTCTCTGATGATATATTGAAATGAAACCCCTAACAACTGTTTCATAAAAAGCTCACATTAAGAAAATAATTAGGATATATTAAGACACAGAAACAAGGTAGTTTTGAAATAGAGAAGATGCATCTGTCAGGTAACACAAGTTAAAATAAAGGGCTTGTAAGCCAGTCTTTCTCCTACCCAATGTTTCTTTGTGTCATGGGTCATTCATTCTGACTTGTTCACTCAAGCAACTTTGAGTAACTGTTGGTTTGGAAGTAACTTCACACAACTCTCACTAGGTTCCAGGAGAAATCTTTACAATAGTCTAAAGAGCTGAATGATGAAAGGCTATGTGCTCCATTCAAATCACCTACATGGTTCTCTGTAACTATTTCTGTGCATTAGCAGTGTGAACTAACTTAATCATGAGCTAAAATAACCACCATACAGAAAGAAATTATATCATGATTATGCTGAAGCCTACCTTTACTGTTTGCTCCTTTCATGGTTGCCAAGTTCAGTCTTTCCACGGAAATGCATCGGTGGAGCATTTTGGTTTCTGGACATGTTACAGTCTCACTGAATGCTGTGTCTTCTTACTGGCTGCCCTTGCTTCTCACAGTACAAACATTTCACTAACTGAATATGCTCAGTTACTTTCAGGGAAAATCTCCTCCTCCTGCATTATGATTCTTATAATACAGTGCACACCTGCTATGACAAAATAAACTCAGCCTTCAGTTCATACAGTAAACTACTCACAAACAAAACAAATAACATCTCTCATAGAATGCTGGAGCATGCTTAACCACATCAGCATCCCTGATACAATATAAATCACAACAGCCATGACCACTCTCCTACTGAAAATGTAGCTGAAGGAATGAAAAACATTCCTTTTATATTGAATCTGACCATTAGACTATGTTCTTCAGTAGTGAGTAGGGAACTTACATTCTAGGTCCCTGCAAACTAAGGATAACAAGGGGATTTGACCTGTGATATCACTTGTAAAGGTATCAGAAATGTATTATAGCAAAGTTAGCATCATAGAAGAGATTACATTTGATTTGAACTGATCAGTCAATTTTGGAACATTAAGGGATCAAATCCCTAAAATGAGCACACGACATGAAACAGAAAACTCCGTAAGAGATCACAGAAATGGACCTGTGATGAAGCACTTCAAATTTCCCCAAGCAGATGTCATCAGGTCCAGAGAGAATTTAATGGAAAAGAAAAAATAATCTGATACAGAGAGCAGGACTGAGAATAGAGAGCTGAGGGATAAAGGCAAGGGAACTAAAATGTCCTTCAGATCAAATACAAAACACATTATGTTAGTAAGTAGATTATCTGTAATACCTAGAAAAAGCTGTGAGAATGTAATTAATTAAATAATATTTATTGTAAGAAGCTCCACAAAGCAACTGAATGTGATGGTGTTCTTTCTAGTCATGTCATAAATGAAAGTCTCTGCTGAGCTAAACTTGGTTGATTCTTAGATGGCTTCCACATCCTTTAGTCTCATATGGTTTCAGCACGCAGTCTGACGGTACAGGGAGTTACCTTCTTACTCTTTCTTAAATGGATTACTGCTCATAGAATGGTGTTTAAAACGACATGTTATTATGGTATTCCAGTCTTGTTTACCTGAAGGTAGGACATCAAAAGCTTTGGCCCTAAACCAAACATGATCAAAACTATCCTCCAAGTGTCTTTATGGGCAGATGTGCTGTGTTTTTTTCTATATCCTATTTCTCCATATAAGAATTATTTGGGGATTTATCTGTCACTTACGTTAACTATATACCCAGCCCATCACAGCTGAGCATTCACTATTAACACCTAGATAGATATGCAGTCAAAAGATCTTAAGAACTGGCCAGCTTGCCACTTCATCTCACATAGAGGACAGCACAGCAGAAAGTATATAAAGTTTATAAAGGTGAATTATTTGTTGAAGACCTTCATAAAAACAAATTGAGCAAAAGAACTAAACTTGAACTGCTGTGCACAAAGCAATGTATTGTCAGAAATACTGAAACCCCACAGATTAGTAGAGGTAAATAGGCAAATCTTAGGGACTGCAGTGATGTGCTTTTCTCCTTGCTAAAGAAATCTAGCTGCTTGAGAAAATAATCTGAGCATATTACCATGTAAAATTTCACATTGACGAAAGGGCAGGTTTAAAAAAATGGAATTGAAGAGCCCAATCCTGAGACTGTAGAGGCAACACAAAGGCAACTTTATCTTGATAACTTCAAGCAGCAGATTCTTCCCCAAAAATGACCAAATATTTGGACATTCAGAAAAACTGGATGTGTATGTGTTTATAAAAATATTAAAAAAAAAAAAGGTGCTATTATCTTATGAAACAGATCACAAATAACTATCATCAAAGGTATAGGTAAAAGACCTAACTCTGTTCCTGAAAATGTGTCTTTATGGCCTGTTTTGAAATGAAAATGTGGAAAAATTGTTATTTTTACATCTCCTGCATATAGCACAAGCTACTGATATAAAGACATGAACTGGGGAAAATCTCTGGCCAGCTCCTTGCTCTAGAATAATTAGAGAAGCACTTATTTTGCATAATTTAAAATAAGTGGTGTCATTTACATTAATTTAGACTACAGAAGGCATAATCAAACTTACTTAGTATATATGAAGTATGACATATTCCTTCAAAATCATTAAGTCATGGAATGGTTTGGGCTGGAAGGGACCTTAAAGATCATGTAGTTCAAACACCTCTGCCATGGGCAGGGACATATTGCAGTAGACCTGGTTGCTCATCACCAGAGCCCCATCCAATCTGGCCATGAACAACTCCAGGAACTGCGCATCCAACAGCTTCTCTGGACAACCCATTACAGTGCCTCTCCACTCTCACAGTAACCAACTTCTTCCTAGTATCTAATCTAAACCTACTCTCAGATGGAATCATTCCCCCTTTTCTTGTCACTACATGCTCTTGTAAAAAGTCCCTCTCCATCTTTCTTGTAGGCTCATTTCAGGTACGGGAAAGCCACAAACAGGTCATTCTGAAGCCTTCTCTTTTCCAGGCTGAAAAAACCCTGTTCTCTAAGGCTTTTCTCTTAGGAGAGGTGCCCTATCCCTCTAATCATCTTGGCTGCCCTTCTCTGGACTCAGTCCAACACATGTCTTGTTTGTGCTGAGAACCCCAGAACTGGACACAGCACTCCTGGTGGGGTGTCATCAGAGTGGAGCAGACAGGCAGCATCCTCTCCCTTAACCTGCTGGCCACTCTACTTTTGATGCAGCCCAGAATAGGATTGGCTTTTGGGACTGCAAGTGCACATTACTGGCTCATATTCAGCCTCTCATCCACCAGCACCTCCAAGTCCCCAGCAGTGCTGCTCTTGGTCTGGTCATCCTCAACCTGTATTGACACTAGGGATTGCTCTGATCCAGGTGCAGCACCTTGCAGTAAAAGTCAGTGGGCAAGTGCATTTCTCTTGAAAGGAGTCATCATCCTTTAATTGTACATATTGTCAGGTACAGGTAAGGCTGGCTGCTTCTCAAGGAATGGGAATGATCTTTCTTTAAAACATTATTGAATATTTTCACTGATAATGTACAATGAATGTATAAAAGTTGAACACAGTGATGTGGGAAAGCAAATGTTTCATCAACACAGAAAAGTATTATTAGGGTACTACTTAAAGAACTGAATAACCACAAAGATAAATCAGTAGAAGTGGCAGTAAGTTTGACATTGATAAGATAAAGAAACTGATGAAAACACAACAATAAAGTATCAAAATGAAGTCTAAAAACATGCTGGAAAATAACCGGGTAACAGGAGAGGAGATGAGAAAAGAGCTATTTCTTTTAAAGAATTGTGTAGGTACAAAAGCAAATGAGTGAAATGATCTGCAGTGAAATTTACCCTAAAAAAAATAAGTTGTCTTGAAATGTCAGAGGAAGAAGGTCCAATAATAGTAGAGGGGAAGCAAGACTAATTATTTTTAAAATAGATTTTGAATGGTAACTTTTCCTAATCTGCAAGAACAAGGAGGTCACAAAGTCATTTCCATTCCTACATCATTATTATTTATGTATAAATAAGTAATACACAGAGCACAGATGTATATGTTAGAATATTTGTCTGTAGCTCTTACTAAACATCTCCAAGATGGCAATTTTTCGTATAACTGCTGATCATATTTTAATGATTTCATATCTTGCTATACGTCTTACAATCAAAGTCTAATTTTTTTTTACAAACATGGTATTTGGGGTTTTTTTCCTATAGTAGTTAGACATTTTCTATTGACTTAAGTGAGTTGGGATCTTATGGTAATGTTGATTTGCGTAAGTTATAATTAGAAGACTTATGCAATAAGTTACTGTGAATACAAATCTCAAGTTTTACGTGCAGGTATAGAGTTCTAAATGTGCCATTCATAGTATGAAATAGGGTTTCTGATGAATTATAAAATGCAAAAATTCTTGCTTTTCATTTCATCAGTCTGAAAAAGAGGAAAAGTACTTTACATGATTCTATATTGTCACTCTATATATTTCCAGAGTCCTATAGTGCTGCTGCTTTTTTTTTTTTTTTTTTAATGCTAAAATCAAATTTGGTTTTACCTTCCTCACAGAAATGAAACCACAGCATTAAATCAATTTTGGCCCTTATCCAGGGCAGACTATTAGAATCTTCAGCTATTAATTCATAAGCTTGAGTGACTCCAAAACACGTGTTTTCCATTTTAATTCAAAGTGTTGCATAAAAGGTGTACCAATTTTTGGAAACAAAAAGCCATTTTGAACAGAAGAAAAACTCATTCAGTATGTCTGAATCCTACTCAGTTGTGTATGGTCACCAAGCATGTCTCCTTTTTATCCTTCAGTAAACGGTTATTCTGTAAGACATGGAAGAAAAGGAAAAAGGTTTAAGGATCTTTGTCAATTCGCTTGTGAATCAATATTGTTCTGTTTCTTGTATTATTTATCTGCCTTTTAATTGATTTCAACTCCCTAGACAGCAAGGTTCTGTGATAAACTGTGTAAAATATCTGGGTTATATCTTTCCTCTCCACCATTCCCTTCTTGTTATTAATAGTTTTGAAGATTTATAGGTAGAATATCTGTCAGAATGCCGTCAATGTTTGAGCTCCTGCATTAGTCAAAATTTGCATTTTTCCATTGTGAGGCTGATACTGTATTGCTACATGCCTTTAAAAACACTAAAGGAAGGTAACTACTCATATAAATGAAGTGATGCAGTGTAATGCTTCTACAAGCTATTTAACAGCTGGAAGCCTCATTTTTGAACCACTGTTACTAAAGAGACAGACGTCTTATTTACTGTTATTATTTTTTCATCTGAGAAAAGGGTTTAGATTTTTCTGCATTTACTTGACATGCCCCAAAGTTTTTAAATAAAAATTTAAAAATATTTAACTGTGTTGGCTGACTTTTAGGAATTCTGACATCTAAAATACGGGGGAAAAAATAAAAGAAAGAAGACTTGTATTATTTTTACATCATGCTCAAGCATAGATTACTCTGTAAGTAGCATTATCCTGTTGAATTACATCATGTCATGTTGCTTTCACTTGATTTGTCCCATCTTTAGCTTCTCTAATGTTGGCGTTTTTTGTTAGTATGCATAGCAGTTCTTAAAATTCTGTGCCAAAATTCTAGTTGAATATGCAAATGAACTGTATGTCTGCCATAAAATTTTCCTCTAGGGTACCTTTGAATGAAGCAAGCCAAAAATATCTTGTTCATTTTTGCTAGGGAAAAAATGAAACCAAAAGGAAGAGTTTAAATGTGCATTTCCACTGCTTAAATAAAGAAAATAGAAGAGGTGCAGTCCAACACTTGCTTTTGGGTATACACCTTGGGAAAAACTCTGTAAAATGCGTGCTTTTAAACTCTGTAAAATGCCTGCTTTAGTTACTTTGCAATGCAGGGTTTTTTTTGATCTAATACATGCAATACTTACCGTAGTACATTCCATTCTTACTGTAATGATGTTAAATTTAGTTAGAATTTTTAATCAGTCTGGTATGTTACGATATCTCCTTCTAATACTTTTTCTCTAGGGTTATGGTGTTATGACAGAGTAATATTTGGCAATTCTTGACAAAACAAGTCGTTAGAAATACTGAGTTGGTTTCTTTAGTGTATTATATTCCCAAATATAAAACTAAACCAAGAGACACACTCATTTAATATTATTATTGAGCATACTTCCAACACACAGGTTCTAATAGTGTCACAGGGGTTCCGGTGCTGATCAGCCCCAGTATGCCGCGACCTTTCTAGAGAGAGCATCCCGCAGAGAACAGCTCTTTCCAGGGGGCACTGGCAGGCCTCCCTGAGTGACAGGCGATTTCAGCAAGTGTAGTAATTTCTCAGCTACAAGTGATTCTAGCTCTTGTGGTTCAGCTCTTTGTGAAATCGCCCAAGGCAGCCTTGTGGACAGAGGGACAGGAGCCTCGTACGGCAGTTCCACAGAGGTAGTCTTTATTGTCCAACCACCCTGCAAAAGGGAGGCCAGGGGCAGGTGCTCCTGTGCCAGAGGCAGAGGCTTTTTTATGGGAGAGGTAGGGGGTGGGGTAGAAATCAATTAGCCAACGGGGTACCGGCTATTACCATAAAGAAGCAAGGTATGTTGGGAGCGGCTTTTAGTCACCATGACCCAAGGTTGCTTATGTCTGGGGAGATTCTTTTGGCCCTCAGGCCTCTCATCTCCAAGAGAGTGTAGAGGGCTCCTGCGCCAAGGGCTCACAGCCCTCCACACGATAGTATTTGTAGTTTTGTATTTTCTGTATTTATTCTCTGAAGCACAAAGCACTCACTTATTGAACTGGACAGTTAGTTGCTCCCTCTGTTTGTCCAAGACTGCCTACAGGCTGACATAAAAAAGGTACCATGGTGAGAGAGAGGTTGGTGAGATGTTAGAAGAGTAAGAGATCCAGCAGACTGGGGAAAAGGATGCAAAATAATTAATTTTGAAAAATAGACTCTTTTTGAGGGATAAGAAAATAAAGAATCTGTTTAACAAGAGAATGAAGCCATATCCTCTAAGGACAAAGTGCTATAACGTGACAGATAAATACAATAAAGTCCAAAGAAAATATTTTTCATAGACTTTTTCTGGATCAAGTCCTACTCAATCCTTCAACAAAAGCCAGGCAAGCAATCTATATGACAAACAGCACCAGAGGTAACTGTGAATTGTCCAAGCTCTTGATGGAGAAACAGAAAGCTCTAGTACATTTTGCTCAGGAAGAAAAACCCCAAAACCACCTAACATTTTGCTCGAACATTGTATGTCATTATTTATCTTCATTAAGAGCAGCCAAATGTAGAAAGTTATGTGGGGACATGTATCCTCTGAGGAGCCCTGGCTGGCAAAGAAAATGTGACAGGAGGTTGTAGACTAATTAACCTCCACTGTTCATTGTACACAGGAAGAAAATCATATTCATACAGAAGACCTTAAAGAGATAAAACAGCTGGAAAAAGAATATTTCAATGATGAGATAGGTTTCTAACTTGTCAGTGTATCACAGGGCATTCAGAGCATTTAGATAGACCTAAAAAGGCTTTTGCATGCAGATATTGATTCCCTCTGCCCACACTCCATCTTGACCTGAACTCCCAGCAGAACAGAGTAACTGCTGTATTATCACAATCCAGAGTGCAAGCTACTGTACCTGTCTCTCATCAGGGATTACTAGATTCATGTATGATAACACACTGAGGAGAGCTATGCAGTTCTCCATCCAGTGAGAGCTTTATTTGCCTTTCAGAAAACCATGTGAACATACACAAAACAGATTTAAAAAAATAAATTGGTAAATCCCAAAAATTTCTGAAGGGATCTGAGCACTGTGTGAAATTTCCAGGTTAAATGATCCATACAGATTTTTTACCATAGTGACCTACTGTTAAGTTTTGGCAATTACAGGTCACTGCTTTCATACAAAGTTCAAGCCTGATATCATATATCTCAGCTCATTGGCTTTAAAATGAGCTGAATATATTAATAAAGGTTTACTAGCTGGTTTTAGGACTTCCTCATAGGGTTTTAAAATCGTATCTGACTCTATAGATATAACAGTAGTATATAGATAGATATAATACTAGTATTATAAATACTAGTACTAGTACCACATTCTTTATCTTCTTAATGTGTTAGAATATAGTTGAAAAGTTCTGTATATTTTTTTGGGGTATCTATCAGGTATTTTCAAGGTTAAAAATGCTGGATTGTAGGCTTCAGTGTTAGTTATTTGGATTGCTCTTACTTCTTCCTTGATATTGTTGGCAGGGTATAACAGGGAAGTGACTTTTTGATGTATTATTATAATTATTAAATAGGATCTGAACATTTACACATATGTACTATTTAATTAAATAACAAAAATAAAACCTGAGAGTAGAGGATTCATACTTTGTAGAAATGGAAGGTAAAATAATAGACTCAATAAAAGACAACATAAAGGAAAATGTTGCAAGGCTGGTTTTGTTAGTTCAACCAAGATTATAGCCTGTCATCATTTAAAAAAATTATCAGATGGAAACCAAGAGAAATCAAAAGTTCAGGAAAGAATCATAAAAAATTCTCTACTGAAAGGAAGGTGTTCAAATAAGAAATTTGCTGTAATCATCCTGGCTCCTTCCCTGTTTTTATGCAAGAGCTGAACCACCATTGTAATGACTAATTTCATTATATGGAAGACAATAAGGAAGGATAGCATTTGTTTTATGCAAACTTCCTATGCCCATCCGTGTACATGACATGCACAGATGAGCTGAACCACTCCCATCCTACCTTCACTTAAGAAGCTAATGATCTCATTCTTATCCAAAGTCTATAAAAATAAAACTCCATGGACTAATGAACAGAGATGCTATGAGATGTCTGTGTTTGGCACATGTCCCTTAAATAGCTTTATGTGCTCAATCTCCAGTGGCCTGAGGAATGTTCCTTGCATGCACAGATCAGCTCCTGCACAGAAAACTGTATTAATATGCAGAAACTGTGCCAAGGGGATGGCCCTTCTCCTTTATTAATTTAAACATTTTAATATTCTCTATATGAAAAACATAATTAGAATTAATGGACTTTAGCACTAATGCAGTGCCTGAAGCTAGCTAGAGCATCTATCTTGTGCATATGATAAACATGAATTTTGAATCCCTTACCACCAGCAAGGCTGGGAGCTCAGCTCAGTCTGCTGATGTAGTTTGTGTCCAGATAAAGATCATATCAACTGACACAGAGGGAATTATCATCCTTTTGATGAGATAAGCAATTGGTCCTCCAGGGAGGAAGTAAACCATGACTGAGTTGCACTGATTGTTAAACAAGATCTCATTATTAATCTATAAAGACAGTGTAGCTGGGCTACAGTAACATATATCGGACAGAGAATAAATGTCAGATTTTAGTCTGTTGTGCCCAAACTCTTGATAATTTCCTTGAAAAAAATCACAAATTCCACACATGACAGAACAGAAAGTAGAATTTACATTCTGTTATTTCACATTCACTTAAGAAACAAAAATTTATCAAGGAGAATATGAGAATATTTGATTTGAAATTAAGCATGAAAATACGTGGTAAACAGAAGCAGAAATTCAGGATGTGCTGGACACAAATTCTGAGAAATTACAGTGACTATTATTAAAAAGCCAGAACAACTCATGCACTTTTTTAACTGTTTTTTCTCAACTGAAAACAACAGTAAAATATAAGAATTTGGTTTTGCCAGTAGTACAGCCTGAGAAGGAATGAAAGAGTCTTGAATCTCTCGTGGTTATTTGCTCTCCCAAATGTGTTCTACTATGGATTGGTGGGAAAAAAAAAAATCCACCAAAGCAAAAGTCTGAATTCAAGAGCTTTTCACAAACACCTTAACCTACCCTAAGTCTTCCTTTACCTATGTAAAGCAGGAAGCTTATCCCAACAGAGCTGCTCACTCATTCACCCTCAGTGGTATGGGGAAGAGTATTTAAAGGGTAAATGTGTGAAAACTCATGGGTTGAGATAAAGACAATTAAGTATGTAAAGCAATAGCTGTATGAATAAGCAAAGCAAAATAAGAATCTATTCACTGCTTCCCATCACTAGGCAACTGTTTAGCCATTTGCGGAAAAGCAGACCTCCATCATGCATAACAATTGCTTGGGAAGACAGGTGCTCTAATTCCAGAAGTCTTTCTTCAGCAGTCCTCCTTCCTCTTCCTCTTTCTTTCCCTGAGATTTTATTGCTGATCATGACTTCACATAATATGGAATATCTCTTTAGTCAGTTGGGGTCAGCTCTGCTGTGTCCCTTCCCAACATCTTGTACACTCCCAATCTACCCGCTGTCTGGGTAGTGTGACAAAGAGAGATTGGCTTGGCATTGTGCACTCACTGTTCAGGAAGAGCTAAAATACTGGTGTGTTATCAACACTGTTTTGGTCACAAATCCAAATGATAACACCATACCAGCTGCTATGAATAAAATTAACTCCATCCCAGCCAAACCCAATAACCATCATTTTTGTTATGACTTGACATAAGAGACCTGGCCTCTGTTTCTTGTAATGTTATCATACAGGTTTTAAGTGAATTGCCGGTGTTTATTACCATTTCCCCTCTCTGACATGGTATTTGGAGGACAACTGTACAAAGTACTTTGTGCATATGAATGGTTTTAACTCTTTATTGTAGTAATATGCTAGACAATGCATGAATTACATTCTTTCTCTGGATGTGTCTCCAAAAACATCCTATTTCTTTCTATGATTAAGGTTTTGGCATTCCAGTGACTGATCTTTCTGTATGTCCTTGTCCTCAAATCTTTAATGAGCACAGTCATGAATTTATTTTATGCCAGTATTAAACACCTACATTGATATTTCCATAACTAAATGCAAGCTAGAAACATGTTCAATATGTCAATGATTTTAAGTAAAAACAGTATTTTTTCTCTAAATCATTAGGGTAGTGAAATATGAATTCTCACAAATTGTAGAAAACACATTTTGCTCAAACCTTTTAAATAACTGTCAGTGGGCCCAAACAGATATGTAGAGCAGCATGAGGAAATACTAATGCTGAGCTTTAGTTTATGTGTACCTGATAAGCCTGATACACTACACAGAAAATGAGATGAGTGAAAAGGATTTATCAGTAAGGAAGAATTTCTGTTCCGGTTGTGGTTCATGCTAGGAACTTGATGTTTGTCTCTGTGAGGTCTTAAAGAATGCAGTCACATGTCTCAAAGCACTCTCAAAGCCACAGAAGGAATTTCCCAGAAGATAAGCCACCAGACAAATCTCCGCTGAGATAAGCACAGACAGCAACCATAGCAAGATGCTAGTTCCACATGTGGTGAGGGACATCTGGGTAACCTATCCAGACAAAACTGTTGGAAAGGAAGCAAGTGCTTATACATATGCCAGCCTAAGCTGTGGTAATGGCATCTACACCCATGGATACCAACTAGGTATCTCCAGAAAAATGACTCTAGGACCCCCACCATCGAGAAGACCAGGGGAAGACCACCGGGATTCTGTGGGATCCATGCGTTGGTGGTATCTTTCTAGTTAATCTTTCTCTTGCTCTCTATTTCTTCCCCCTGTCCCTCTCCTATTTCTTTCTATCTCTCTACCTCGCATTACTGTTAAATAAAATCTGTACTATTGACTTCAGTATGTGGTGTCTTATCATAGAATCTTAACACTCTTCAACTCACATTTTTAAAAAAAGTATAATAATGGTCCCTGTAAAAAACAAGAACTGCAAACTTGAATAAAAAGCCAGGATCCCTGCTGCAAAAATGTTTACTCTTTCTTCTCATTAAAGAAACGTGTAGATCTGCTGTAGTTGTGCTGCTATTGTCAGTTCTAGAATTACATCTCTCTCACGTATCCATCCCTATTTGATACATGATAATAACCATGTGAATTAAAAATATGACAGAATAACCATTATACCTGTGTTGTAAATGAGTGGCCTGTCTATTAAAAGAAACACTGTCAAAGACTAAAAGCTGGGTTTAATATGAATTTGTGAAAACGCGACTTTGCAGAGTTTGATGGCAAGGTTCACTCTATTACTTAATACACACGTTAAAACATAAAAACCAAGATAAAACTAGAAGAAATTTTGAATCATATACACAGAAGCCAGGAATTCCAAAGAGGGCAAGAGTGCAAAGCATAAGGATTCAAGACAAGGGCATGAAAGGGTTTAGCAGCACTTAATCACTGAATATTTTAACATTTACAAAGTGGTTCAGTATGGTTTACTAAAATTATAACAATGACTTAACTATAGATTTGAGGTAGTAACATTCATAGCATAATCAATTCACACACACATGAGTAAAACAGTGTCTACACCTATTTCTATGCGTGTAAGGGTACCTATCAAAAATTGCCCTTAGGTTCAGTGAAATACAAAAAATCCCTCTGTGTTTCCCAGCAGGCAAGGGCTTCATCTCAAGGAATGCAGAGATGTGGGGGAGGGTGTATCAGGCTAGACTTCATCATCAGTGACGGTTCTTTAAGTATCTCAAGCCTGAGTTTTTGTGAACTCTAATGTGTACAGCTCATAGGGAGGTGCTGACGCAGCCTGCTGCAATCCAGGTGAGTTCAAGGGGCCTTGCTTAGGACCACTGTTTATAGGGTCACAAGATGATTGACTTTGGTCATCATTAAGTTTCCATCCTGGCCATAACCCAACTCTATTTCTACTGGACTTTTTTACCCAAAGTGCAGTTACCATGGTACTGTTTCACTAGGGTTACAATTTAAAGTGGTATGGCTTCACCTGGGCTACAATTCAGGTGAGTGGTTTACCATTGTTTCCCACCTTGAATGAGCAGCTGATGTTTCTGAATGTTGTCAGCTCTACTGTGCAAGAGCTCCTAGTACGATCAGGGAGTTCCTCACAGCTGGAGTGGTACAGTCAAGGGACACTTCATCTCTTGGACAGTTCAATCAAGACTTATCAGAAACTTCTGAGATCAGGCCCAAGGATCTCAGGATGGGGGAGCAGGGGGCAAAGGGGGTTGCAGTGTAAGTCTAATAGAAAGAAAGAAAAGAAAAGAAGAATCGATACAAAAGTAATAAGAAATGTCTTAGAGATATTGGAAACGTGGCAAGACCTTACACAAATATCAGATTGAAAATTATCTAGCAATATTTGATATAGTACATAATAGTATTAATTCCTCAGTCGTGTAGTCAGTGTGGGGGGGTTGTCCAACAGTTTTTTCCTTCCTTTTCTACCAAACTCATTTTTACTGGTAGCCCATCACTGTGCCCAAATAGAAGAGGTAAGAGCTTGTGTTCTTAACAATTGGAAACTTTGATCTGCTTTCCTGTTTCTCAGCGTCTTAAGGTAATATTTTCAATGACAATTCACTTTTCAGCATTGCTCAGTCTTGTGCTCATTCTCACAGGATGAAATCTTTCCCAAAACATCTGTTCCAAGAAAGAACAGTCTACAGTAAACTTGGATACTTGCCAGTTTTCCAGAAAGTTATCTGTTGTGCTGTCTAAAATATTCTATTTCCCACTTGACTAAGTGAAAAAATCTCATTACTCAGTATAATAATTTTGTGGATAATTAGTAACTCTCCCATTTCCTATAGCTCATTTTTCTCCTTGCATTGTTAATGTTGCCAGCTATAACATCTACTGCAATAGATTATGATCTTGAAGACAGATTTTGGATCTGATTTAAGTTTTCTGTACCCTGATGATTAAGCGAACCCTTTTAGAAGACTGACTATTTTTCAGGTAGAAATACAAATGTGCTTATAATATCAAGTGGCATATTCCTGGATCTTTCTCTATTTCAAGTTCAATTCTCTTCAGTAGCCACACTCAGCTTTAAACCTTGAAAGGTGTTTTCCCAGAGCATCAATTCAGAGCCAATTTTAGCTCTGATGACAGTTCTTGCTCACACAACCACCCAACACTAAGTTGCACACATTTGAAACCTGTCCGATCTGGGTTTATTCCATGGCCACAACACTGTCTGTACATCAACTGTTTTCTTTTCCTATGCTACTTATGACAGTGAAGGAAAGGCCAACAGCTTCCGTCCCAAAATTAGAATTGTAATCTATGCTTCCAGCAAGAACATTTGAATTTAATCAAATGGCATCATCACCCATCTTGAATGAATTCCCATTTAGAACATCAGAAATACAAATTCTGTGATATTGCCATGTCTGACTCTGCGATAATTTCAATTTTTGAAGGAGGAAAAAACCCAAAAATTTCAATTTTTGACTAGGAGGAAATACTGAGATACGGACAAGGAACTGCAACAGTAGGTGGCTCTGTATTGTTTTGTCTAGAAAACACTCTGTAAAACCATATTTTTATATATATGGGGGGGGTTTTGTTCTCTTTGAAAGTCAGAGATCTTAATTCTTTACTTTTTTGTACTTTGCATTACAGACCACTAAATTCCAAAAGCCTACCTAAATAATTTCCTTCTACAATTATTAATCCTGTGAATAGATCTTATCTTCTCAATAATAATTGTCACATAGATTTCAGTGTCAAATTGTAGGAGTTTCATTCCTGGTCTTGCATACAGCTGTCTAACTCTCTCTGCACATTCAGATATATTTCAATGTAGCAACTGTTTTGGATATCTCCTCTACTGCTCATCTTTATTTCTTGAAGTAGTATCTGCCATGGAGACAGGAAAGATCTTCTGCACAGTTTAATTCTTGTCTCCTTTGATCCTGTAAGCCTGCATGATCCCCAGTGCATGTCTGTCAACCACAAAGTCTGAATCTGGCATCCCATCTTTTCCATTGAATGAAAGGCTATTTCACTAACTGAAGATTTGTACAGTACTCAGTATCACTTTCTGGTTTTAATTAGACTTTGATAACAAATTGAAGAAGAAGGAAGCAGATTGATAGCTGCAAAAATATCCACCCTGATGGTACCATCCCAGCTATGAAATTGAAGATTTTGAAATTCATGCAAAAGTAATAATTCTCCAGCTTTTCTCATGAGCTCTCGAATTGGTTAATAATTCTGCTGCTTTATTAACTGTAACTTGCAATCTAATATTTTGTTTAGGCATTTCGGACACAAAAAAGGGTCTCATACTTTTCATTAGCAGGTAACACTTCCAAATTGCCACCCCATCTTCAGCAATATAGTGGATTTGTTCGCATTTTTTATATTCTGTGAGATAAGAATTAGGAGGAATGCAAAGCAGGCTCTGAACTGTAAAGAATATGAAGAAGTTTATTACTAACAGAATTAAAAGTAAAAAGAAATAATAAGGATTAAAATAAAACCCCCTTTTTCCTCCAGCACCTCCCCTTTTTACCCAACTCACACAAAGGATAACAAACTATAATTTTGGTCAGTATTACAGTTCTTAAAAGTCTCTCCAGTAGTTAAGGAAAAAAGGTTTTCTTTTGCTTCACGTGGTTTCCAAACTGCTCAAAGGGCAGCAGACCCACCCGGAAATTCTGCTGCCGCAAAAAAGCATCTCTGCCATGAATCCTGCAGTCTTCCCACAACTGCCAGCATGGGCCACACATGGGGTTTTCTTTTTAAAGGATAGGCAAATTCCAGCCTAAAAGCAACTGCTCTCTTCTTCACAAAATCTCTAAAAGTCTCTTATAGCTCCAAGGTGACCTTGCATGGTCATGTTTCTTTTTCTCACAGGCTACACACAAAATTTTCATCTCCCCATGTCTTTATGTGGATTAAAGAGAAAAGGACAGTTTGTGATAATTACAGTTTTTACCACGGCCTGCAAAAAGTATTTTTAAGCCTCGCTCTGGGCGCGACTCCGTCCTCTTTTCCCGTCGCCATCTTCAGCTCCGTCTCCCGTGACTTACTTTCTCTTTCCCTCTGACCTTGAAATTGCCATGATGTTCTTCAGGCTTTATGTTGGAGAAAAAAAGCCTCTTTCTCTTTATAAGGCTGGCTCCTCTGCTCGACTCTAGCTACGTTAGTTGCAGGAAGCTCTATCAGCTCCCGCCGGATCTTCGCGGGGCTGCCTGAGGGGGGAGGGAGGGTCTCCAATCCTTAGGAGCTGTGCCGGGTGATGTCGGCTATGAAGCAGCTTAATGGTTGTTTCTTAGCTGCCTGCGGCTCTGAAGGGGTTCTTCCGCCACTATCTGGGGCAGCGGCCCTGGGGCCGAGGGAGGGGAGGCCCAGGGCCGCTCCAAGAGATGGAGCCCGGGGGGCCCATTTCCCCCCCCTCCTCGTGGGAGGCTCGAACACTAAAAGGAAGTTCCAGCGTCTCCACGCTGTTTAAATATGTAAATTTCGAGAAGCGTTATTGGTCTAAACGACTGTCCATCAACTCAGGTTCAAACCACCACAAGCAAATAGACCTGTATTCTTCTGAATAAACCTCTGCTGCAAATGAAATTGTATCCTAGTGCCATACTTCCTGAAAAGACAAACTTAAAACAGTAGTTAATATTAACAAGGATATTCAAAATGCTGAAATGCACAATGGGTATGAGCTCTAGTATTTTCTGTTATTGTAGGCAGACAAAACTCTGCCCCTTAAGCTCGAAAGCAATATTTCCTTAAGCTGCTCAAAACTCATTTTAGCCAGCAGTGTCTACATGTCCTTAGACTATTAGAGAACAAATGATAGGCTTTTAAAGAAGTGATATTAAACAACTAAAATTCAAGATGTTGTAGGAGATATTGTAAGCAGTAGATGGCCATACTTGGAGAGACTTTAATGATGAGTTCCAATTTTTTTGCTTGTGCTTTGAATCCTTCAAATTATTTATTTCAAATAGGGATAACTGGTCTTTAGAAAACTCGTTTACTTCTGCTTGTTTTTAAGGTAAAAAACCAGAATCACAGATAATAATAAAAATACAATATTTTTTTTTCCTTAGCATTGAAGAGCACTATAGTTTTTACCAATGGGCTCTTCAGCCTTGGTCCATAATGACTGTGAATCATTATAATCAATACAGACTAAAAAAAATTAATTATTTTGAGCAACAAAATAGATGGTTTTAGAGGCATGAAAAATATTCTGTTGAAACTAATTTTCATATATTCAAAAAAATTGAATTTCATATTTCTTACTTTATAGAATGGTTCCTTAATTCTTTATGTGTACATTTTTATTTAAATAGTATAGAAACATATTGTCTCTTCCAAAAGAACAGCATAAAGTAGTATTTTTCTTTTTCGCCATTTCTTGTTTCCTCTATCTATTGAATTCTTCCCAAAAACTACAGCACATGATATTCATTGTTTCACAGACCACTTATCCTTTTCATAATGTTGTTAACTCCCCATTTTCCACTTTTTCTTAATGGTATACAAGCAGGACTAGAGATTCTTCTAACTGTAAATATAATACATCCTCCTAATTAGTCTGAAATTAATTGTACATGTTGGTATTTCAAAGGAATCTGAGGAAAACAAATTTCTCTCAGTTCAAATTAGTTCAACTAATTAAATAATAATAATTTTGGATCTTCTTTTTTACATACAATAAACACGTTAGCCTCTATACAAACTAGACCATATGTGCACCTATAATTAAAATATTACATAAATATGTATGGATTTGTTTAATAAGGCTAATTATTAAGAAACAATGGTGTTATTAAGAGAAGGTTTTTTCATATGCTGTAAAATCTTGTATATATGTAAATCTTGTAAAATCTGTAAAATCTTGTTTCATATGCTGTAAAATACATGATGAAAAAATATACATCCATGTCTTCAGGTTCAAAACACTGAAAAGAAAGAATAATTTAAAAATAACTAGAGAACTTTTTCAGGTACAGAACACGAGTAATATAATCAATATTGTTTAATTAATCTAATGGGGAACTTCTTTTTGATTTCATATGTTTCTTACACAAAAATTTTAAGAAACATCCAACATTCATTTTGTAATTATGGAAAAAAGCACTGACTACAAAAAAGTCTTTCCAAGGCTTCCTACAGACACAGGCTCTCGGGTGTTGGGGTTTTTTTAATGGCATTAAGAAATTAAAAAAAAACGAAAACTAAAAATAAACCCAATACATAATCTATGATCAAATTTTATGTTTTTTTCAGAATCATAGGAAGAATATTAATGCATATGTTACAGCCACAGTTTCACATGAATAATCTGTTTGGTGTATAGCATTATTAAATTACGATCATATTAACATAGGATAGAATTGTCTTTAATAATGTCTCTGCATGTTACAATAGGGACTTAGAGAATGAGGAAGAAAAATAATTGTCAGAAATTTTTTTTTTTTTATGCCATTATAACCCAATTCTCTCCTTCCCCTCATCCCCATTCATTTTATTGTGTAAGGTCTCATTTATGAAACAACTGCTCTTCCATAGTTTGTATGTGTTTATTTCTATTTTGTCTTTTTTTTTTTAATCTGTTCTCTTTTACATTTTCATAATGTATGCTCTGTGTAAGATCCAAGCAATTATTAAATGACAATCAGTCAGTAATCATTGCAATACTTCTTTTAAACATCTATTTGAAATATTTAGAAGAAACTTTTGTTCTTCTAATTATTATTTGTGATAACTCATATAAGTTATTATTTTTTTTAGAAAGGACTATGATGGAGCTGTAAAAATTGGAATATTTCTTTGAGTGACAGATAATACAGTTCTAATGGATGTTTATGTTATTTTTGAATGTCAACACCAACATATAAAATTATAGTATTTTAAGGAAGTTTAATTTCTAGCACCTTAAAATATAGATATTGCAGATATTTTAGACATTATTTTTAATTCATTTTTCATTTTTTATGTTGTTTTGCTACTTGCAAAATTTTCAGGTTAATCAAATTATGTCACAATCTAAGATTCTTGATTTTATATTGAGTTTTCCTGTGAACTTTTTGGAATGACTTACATGTGAATCGGCATAAACCTATTAATTCCTAGATTTCATTTTAGTAAGGGTCAAAGCATATCTAATTTTCATCTTTTAATCATGTAAATGGTTTCCTAAATCACCAGAAATATGTATGAATAAATGTGAATATTACAGATCTAAGTAATTTAAAAATTATATAATTAGACTATAGTTTATTACAGATGGGCAATAATACATCAGAACAATTATTTCATTTCTTCAGTTGTTAGTGAAGTGGGATTCACAATGGCAGTGGAAACAAGTATTCTACAAAGAAGCCCATTTTCCATCTTCCCCCCTCATCACTTAAAACACTGTTAATTAAAGAAGTTGTTTTAGAAATCATGTTAGTAAAATTTTCGAAATCATAGGTAATATTAGTAAAATTTAAACATGAAAGTGCAAACAATTACAAGAGCTAATTCTAAATAAACACAGTCCTACTCTAATTATAAGGCACAGGTGAGGATATATTGCAGGTATCTTTAGATGGATAGGACCATGTACATGCACATATACACAAAATGATCTGTAAGGGTATCTAACCTTAAAAAGCATGATAGTAGCTACAGGGTATAGCTGGCAGATGAAAATTTAAAATGTTATATATTCCAGGAATCACCTATAATTCTTCAGCACTGTAGTATGGCACGAATTGCTTTGGTGTGATTTGGATGAAAAAAACCAAAGATAATGAAGTGAAAGATGCCTGAAAATAGTTCTGTAATCATCCGGATGGATTTGGGATGTTGTTATTTCGGAATGCCTTGGATTTTTCTTTCCGATTCTTTGGAAGGCAGGTTATCCGATGACTTTTTAACTTTGAAGGAGAATGCTACTGATCTTACACACACTGTCTGCTGATGACAATCTAAACTTTTTAGGTTATTATGTTGCAATAACCAAAAAAGCTCTTCTATAATTACATTCTTTTTCTATAAGAAAACTTTTCATCCATCCGAAGATTGGTTGGTGGTTTTTTTCTCCCCCTTCTCCTTGATCAAACCCCTTTAGTAGCTGAAGAAAATGTGTTTAAGTTCTTTTCAACTATTAGATGTAAACTTGCCTAGTAAAAATTCCCAAGTGTTTACAGTAGATCTTCCCAGGTAATAAAATTTGATTTTGCCTTTTTAACTGATTCTAATGCTTATAATTCAAAACTTCTCAATACCCTAATCAAAATTTTTAATAAATCACTACTGAAATTTCAGATCTATCACAGGAGAGATGAGAAAATATGTTCACAGAATGATATATTTTTACATACCAAACTTTCATGCACTTTTCTTCATCCATTCCTTCTCCTACACCTATGGAAGCAATGACAATTAATAGCATTTCTACATCAGCCCATTACTGCTTTTCTTTGAAAAGATTTTTGTCGTATTCTACTAGATTTCTTCAGTGAAAGAGGGGTGACAAGAATAATGAACTTGTTTTTATTGCTGGTTTTTATCTGTGAAACAATTACTTGAAGCATCTGATATACCATGTTACCAATTAATAGCAATTTTGACATTCCACATTTAAGTCTTGAGTGTTTACAAAAATAAGCTAATATAATACGAATGTAGGAAAAGAAGAAAAAAAATTAGGATGCTAATGACATAATGACACAATGACATAATGACGCTTGATGGCATAATCTAAAATGGAGGAAATGGTAATTTTTTAAAAGACAACCAAACTTATGTGACATTGCCAATATTATTTTAGAAGTGTTTGTATCCATTGCATCTGATACAGAAGAATCCTTTGAAGTGTGAAGTTGTTCTTTTTAATATATTGCTTCCGTCTACTGGTTTTGACTGTGGCAGGGCCTTCTGAAGTAATTTTAAAGATACCAGGTGGGGGAATAAGCAGGGAACTCTATATCTGCCTAAACAGGTCAAATGAGAAAAGGAACAGATGAAGGAGTATGATACAATTTCTAAAATGATCTCTGTAGTTGTTTGAAATATCAGATTTTCTCTGCACATTTAAGGACGCACTGACAAACACTGCCCGGACTCCCCTCTCTTTCAATGCAAAGACATGAATAAAATTAGAGAGTATAAAAAAGTAGATGGAATTTTTTGGAAATTTTGTCTTTTCATTCTGCCACCTTCTTTTTTTTCCCTTACCCAAAACCCTCAGTGGCTATATTTGAGCATAATAACACTTCAATAGCACTGAAAGTGCATGCTTTAACTAAGGTGCAATTTATGGTACATTTTAGAGAACAGCTACTGAGACCTGGGCACAGTTCCAGTGCTGACAGTGCAGTGAAATTGAAAGAGACTGAACTGTCACAGATGTTGTTTCTTTTCTAGTATTGATTATCAGAAGATCTTCTAAATTCCAGGGAACTTCTTGAAGTGAGGTGTCCTAATAAAATTCCCTTTTTTAATAAAACAGATTGTACTCTTTCAAGGTATGTCTGAGCTATTGTTGAGTATTTAATGACTTTATCATTCTCCAATATATTTGCATTCAAAACTGCACCTAATTCATTGCTTTGGGAAGCTTGAAAGTTTCTTTATGCCTACAGTAAAACAAAACTTAACCTTTTATAGATAACTTTCTGTAACATATCTCAATATTTCACAGGCATTTTTCATGGCAGTATGAATCTATGTTTATTTCATTATGTATGCAAAGCTACATATCAATTAAGAAAAAAAAAAACAAAACAGGATGAAAAGAAATCATTTATTTGATGGATATCAATGATGGCCATGTAGAGAACGACCCCAAAATAAAAAGTTCTAAAAGCAAGTATAAAAACTGACAGGAATCATCATAAGTTTCCTTTTCTCTTTACTGTACCTTGGATGTTTTACTGTTTGTGATAAACTTAACACTTTCTTAATAACTGCAGAAAAACTTGTATAGACCTAAAGAGTAATTTATACATGATTCATTGAATTTATGCTATTAATATTCGTTACTATTTAGACAATACTATCATTCATTGATAATTTCAACTGTCTCAAATATGTTTAACAGAAGAATGGAAGCGTTCAAAAAAATCACAGTCTTCCATAATTTGGAATTAATTTTCCAGCATATAAAAGTATTATTGTCCCACCTGCTCTGTGCTGTGATAAACTGTTAAAGGAAGATTAACTGAGTCAGAGCCACAGCACCAGTGCCTTGGCCAAAACCAGCACCCAAGGAGATGGAGTTGGCCCTGGCGTCAACATCTCCACAAGGTGCCAAGGAGGCCCTCTCATGGCCACCAGCAGGATAGGGCTGCCCTTTGTCATGCTAGCACTAAGCACTCTCCCAGCTCTGGCAGCCAAACTCTTGTGAGTCTATGCTTAGGAACCTTTCAATAAGGTTGGGGGGAGGGGTTCATCCTGCACATTTCCTATTCTATTCTATTCTATTCTATTCTATTCTATTCTATTCTATTCTATTCTATTCTATTCTATTCTATTCTATTCTATTCTATTCTATTCTACTGTAAAACTTCACCAGTAATTTCCTCACATCCTATCACTTATTACTTGGGAAAACAGACTGACACCCACCCACCTCTTTCGGAGGAAAGTCCGAAATGAACGTCCTCTGATAGAAGGCAGGTTACAGCCACCCCTCCCCCACCAGGTTCGGGAAGGAATTCCTCAGAAGAAAGCAAAAGGGGAGAAAACTATTTATTTAACAAACACAGTGCACGGCAGGCACAGGAAGAGAATAATGCTAAATAATAAAACCTCTTGCTGTGGAGAGAATCTGGTAAATTTTCAGAGTCCTTTGTGGGTGTGGCTTTCTCCTCTGCAGAGCTGGGTCAGCATGGACCCCTCCGGGCCTCGGTGGAAAAGCCTCCCAGTGAGGTTCTGATGTTCTGGTGTTCTGAACAGTTCCAGAACAGAAGAAGAAGAAGAAGCCAAAGTCCCAAGGCAGCAAAGGAGTTTAACTCTCCATCTCTCTCTTCCGAGAAAAAGGAGCCAAGAGCTGGGAAAAGCAAGAAGGTGCTTTCTTCCGCTCTGCAGCAGCAGCAGCTACCTCTTTGTCCTTGAACACAAAACAGCTTTGAAAATTTTGCCTGGCTTTTTTGCTTTCTCTCAGACCCAGTTTTAAAGGCACAGAAAGGCACAGGATTCATTTCTGGGCATAGAGCAGGCGATAGGGGATACAACATCATAAAGTCACACCAAGACACACTACGAGCTTTTGTTATAAGTCTCTATCTTTCTAATAAGTGCCCTTTAAAGATTGAAAGACACAATAAGATCTGTTTCCTTTAGCTGGCACAACCCCAACTGTCTCAACCTTTATTCACAGCACACATTTCCATCCCTCTGATCATTTTTGTGGCCTTCCTCTGAAACTGCTCAAGCAGTTCCATGTCTTTGCTCTACTGAGGAATCCAGAGCTGGAGGTAGTAACCCACACTGGGTTTCAGTAGAGCACAGCAAAGAAGGAGAATCACAGAATCACAGAATCATTAGGATAGGAAGGCACCTCTAGAGATCATCCAGTCCAACACTCCTGTCAAGGCATGGTCACCTAGAGCAGGTTACACATCCAGGTGGGTTTGGATTGTCTCCAGACAAGGAGACTCAATAGCCTCCTTAGGCAGCCTGTTCCAGTGTTCTGCCACCCTCAAAGTAAAGCAGTTCTTCCTCATGTTAAGATGGAACTTCTTCTGTTTTAGTTTATGGCCATTGCTCCTTGTCCTGTTGCTGGGCACCACTGAAAAGAGTCTGGCACCACCCTTTGGCACCTTTGAGATATTTGTATGTATTGACAAGGTCCTCTCTCAGTCTTCTCTTCTCTAGACTAAACAGGCCCAGTTCCTGCAATCTCTTCTCATAGGAGAGATGCTCCAGACCCCTCATCATTTTTCTAGCCTCTGCTGCACCTTTTCCAGTAGCAATTTGTCTTTCTTGGACTGTGGAGACCAGAACTGAACACAGTATTCCGGACGTTGCCTGCAAGGCATAGTAGAGGGTGAAGATCATCTCCCTAGACCTGCTGGCCGCACTCTTCCCAGTGTACCTCAGGATATTATTGGCTCTCCTGGCTGCAGTGGCATTGCCAGCTTGTGGTCAACTGGTCATCCACCAAGACTCTCGGGTTCTTCTCTGCAGAGCTGCTCTTTAGTTGGTCGTCCCCTAACCTGTGCTGGTACTTGGAGTTATTCATCCCCAGGTTCAGGACCCTACGCTTGCTGTAGTTGAAGTTCATTAGATTTCTCTCCACCCAGCTCTCAAGCCTTTCAAGGTCCTGCTGAACAGCAGCATAGTCTTCAGCTATATCAGCCGCTCCCCCCAGTTTTGAATCGTCAGCAAACCTGAGCTCTGTTAGTCCAAGCTGCTGATAAAGAAGTTGAATAAGACTGGACACAGTACTGATCCCGGGGGAACACCACAGACTATAGGCCCTCAGTTATATTCCTCTGATAATGACCCTCTGATCTCTGCCATTCATCAAGTTCTTGATCCATCTCACTGTCTATTCATCTAACTCACAGTTCCTGAGCTAAACTATGAGGATATTATGGGAAAGAGTGACAAAAGCCTTGCTGAAAACAAGGTAGACGACATCCACTGCTCTCCCCTCATCAACCCATACTGCCATGCCATGATAGAAGGATATAGCATTGGTCAGGCAAGATGTCCTCTTGGTAAACTCGTGCTGACTACTCCCAATGACCTTCTTTTCTTTTACATGTTTGGTACTGACCTCCAAAATTATCTGTTCCACCACCTTTCCAGGGATGGAGGTGAGACTGACTGGCCAGTAGTTTCCCAGGCTCTCCTCTTTTCCCTCTTTGAAGATGGAAGTAAAATTGGCTTCCCATCAGTCATCGAGCATTTCTCGTCACGTTCTCCATTATTTTTCAAAGATGATGGAGACTTAGCAACATTTGCCAGCTCCCTCAGACCCGTGAGTGCATCCCATCAGGCGCCAAGGATTTACGGGTGTTGAATCTCCCTAGCCTATCTCTAACAGAATTTTCTACCACTGAGAAGTCTTCCTTTCTTCAGCCTTCGTCTCTTAGCCTCAACGTCCATGATTCCTGAAGCTGGCCTCAACAGTAAAGACTGAGGCAAAGAAGGCATTAAGTAATTCCGTCTTCTCTTTGTCTTCCATCACCAGGATATGACCTCCTTGACTTTCTGGGGTGAAAATGCACAAGCTGTCTCATATCCAACTTTTCATCCGCAAGATCCTCAAGTCCTTCTTGGCAAGGCTGCTTTCAATCCATTCATCCCCCCGTCTGTATTGATACTGGGGACTGCCTCAAATCTAAGTGCAAGACCTTGAAGTTGATGTTGAAATTCTTGAGGTTAAAAGAAATTTACAAATGATCAGCAACACTGGGAAGTTTTTTGTTTGTTATTTTTCTATTATGTTTTGCATTTTAAAAACAAATCCTATGTAGATCATTGCTGACATTTGCATACTTTAAGACTTTATAACACCATATGATCACTTTAATCCACCTGCTTACAATGCATAATTTCCTAATACAAAGCTCTAGAGGCATGTTTGACTTGCATGTTATTCCAAGGTCAATAAATATTTAGTCTAACTGCTCCATCGTTGCTGCTATGGTCAGTCAGCAGTGTCATTAGAAAGCAAGAATCAAACTGCTGGAAATATTGCAACAAAATAATGTTGGATGATTTCCAGAAAGCCTTTTCCAAAAGCCATTAGTTACTCCATCTACTCTTGGACTGGCAGTTATCCAGATAATGTCCTATACTCTGTATGGTGTTACCTAGTGACTCACTGTGTATTATCTATGCCCCACTGCATCATGGACTGTCCTTGGTATCTGATAGCAATCAACTAGAAATCTCATAATGATTTTGTTATAGATTCTTGTGCCATTTTTATGTCTTCAGATACGTGAGAGGGTTTGCTTAAGACTGTATTTTTATCACAAGCAGATTCAGAGAGGAATTCCATGATCCCTGCTTTTCTGCAGGTCAAGATTTGGGTAACGAAGAGTTGTCTCAAGATTTAAAATTATAACACATCAATCACTCACCACCTGAATAACAAGAAATAGTATCAGAGAAAGTTTTAAAGAGAAGAAGTGGAGATAACTTTGAAGAAGATTAAAGTAGTTCCAGTTGTATTCATGAAATGAGATAGAGTTTGATTGACTGTTTGCAGGAAAGCACTGAAATCCTGAACCCACTCTTATTTTAAGAATTTTGTGAGCTTTATTGCACATCCTTTACTTGGATAATATAAGAAAACAGTTGGTAGGTAGCTCTTCAAATAATTTTTTCCTTTGTTTAGGGCATTTTTTGTCACAGAGAATGAGAATTTTTACCTAAATGATGACTCAGGAATAAAAGCTATATATTTAAACTAATGAACTTTATGCCAATCAGCATAATAGCTCTTTTACTGGAACTGCATCAGAAATAAATTGCTCTCATGATTCTCTCTGAACTAACTCCAAGAACAAATTCATTTTCTGTTGTGTTCCAAAAATTCTGTCCCTCTGCAGGGTAGAGTACCCTGTGTAAAATTACATAGTGGAGTTTTGCAAATTTATTTTTCTTCATACAGTGATTTAGAAAATTGATTTTTTTCTTCATTCCTTCTCCTTATCTCCTACATTTTCTTCTAATTTCTCAAGTTGTACTTTCTCTGTTTTTTTCAAATTACAGATCAAAGGATTCTGTGGTCATTGGAAAGAGCAACATATTTCACAGGCTTCCCTTATTTTCTTCTTCTTATAAGTTATATACATATTTTTTTAAGTACCATTTTCACCACTGAAGCAAAATAACCTGCAATTATTTTAAAGAACAAAATTTAGTGTATACGTAATACTTAACTTTTTAAAATTTAATTAAAAGAATAATTTTTTAAAAAATATTATAAATTTATACAATGCATTTTGATGAAAGAAAAGGTAATATTTTTATGATCAGTTGCAGTGTATGAATTCACATTTAGGTAAAACAAACTCACCAGCCAGCTTAGAAAATGCAAAAAGGATCAACTAAAGTTCTAGATGACAAGGAATCAAGTGCAATTCTTTGAAGTATATTATATCTTCTTGACTTTCGTTTCAGGACACGGGTAATTTTTTTCATCTGCACTTGTTTAATGTGGCTACACAAATATGCAAATGAGGTCTACAAACATACTTTTAAACTATCTGGCTGTGACAGAATCAAAAGACTACTTCTGATACCTCGTTTTAGAGCTCTATGCTTTGTTAATCAATCTGACCCTATAAACAAAAACATAGATTTTTAGGTCTTAGCATAGGTATTTTGTTGGACTAAAATATCTAAAAGCATAGGTGAGAGGTATTAGCAAAGCCATGTTATGTCTGAGGTAATTATGCTGTGATACTTACATGACTCTGTTTGGTGATCACATTGATGAAACTCATTTAACAATTCTATGTTTGGTTGGTTTTCTTTATAAACTGCAAGAATGATCATTTCACTTGGTTCAAAAAAACAGACTCATAAAATCTTTGACTAATTTTTTTTACATCAATTAAAAGGGGACATTTTAGTCTTTGAATAAAATGCAGCCTGGGTTAACAGTTGAGGTAAACAGCAAGCTGAATTCAGATCTTCTTTTCACTTAACCAGGAACCGTTTTCAGCAATAAAAATAAGTTAGTACTTGGATCAAATCAATTTAGTGTTGATTTTGCACAGATAGTCTTTCCCAAAATTTATGGTCAAAAAAGAGTACTGAGGGGAAAATCCTTTCTCTTGCTTTTTTTCTTTTTCATCATCCTAAAAAACCTTGTCCCTGTTCATGGAATATAAAAATTAAATAATTCAAAAAGTTTGCTTTATATCTGTTTTAGTTTGCTTTGCTTATATACAAATGCAGAATTTTTATGATCCCATGCACAATCTTCATACCAAGTCATGGCTGCTGAAAACATGGAATGAAGATTGTTGTAGTTACACAGTTTTAGTAAGGATTTTTTCTTAATATTTAATTAGCTGTGAAAGTACAGTTCTCCCCTGGAGATTCTGCTGTTTTCCTAGACAGGACAAATCACTGCTTGTCCTGGATATTGAGCATGGTTCTTACTTCCCTGATTCTAGCAATGTTGTCTCTTCATTTACACATTTGCACATGGAACTGTCCATTTTATGGTATTTAGAGAAATTTGCACAAAACGCATTTCAGCCCCTGGATAAAATTATGGAAGATTTTAACAGTATCTGAAGGACTAGAAAGTGACTGAAAATACATTGTGGTAAATTAACCAACCTGATACTTTTCTATGATGTAACAATTTGTAATATAAAAATGTGTAACAGTAGAGCTGTGGATGTCATCTACTTCATCTTGATTTTAGCAAGGTGCTAAACTGATAAGATATTGACTGACAATAGGTGAAAAATTGGCTCAACTGCCAGACATAAAAAGGGATGTTGTGAGTAAGAAGAAGTAAAATTATGGAAGGAAAAGAATTCTCACATGTGTCATAAGCTGAAAAAGATGTTCACATTTAGGAGGCTCAAGGGAAAAAGAAAATCCACTGTAACTGTCAAATTCATAGGACTGTGTAAGAATTCTGCACGTAAAAACAGGAAAAAGTTTGGTGAGATTAGTTAATAGAATTTAGCATCACCCTTCATCTAAGGGTTCTGTCTTACACAAGAAAAATACATACTAGTTTCTTGCTGCTACTATTACAATTTCACTATAAGCAAACATGAACAGTGCAAAATATCTGTTCAGCTACTTTAAACACTTTTTCAATGCTTTAGGTAACAAGTGAATTTTGACTGCTATAATTGCATAGTTTCAAAATTAAGATTATTAGATCAGCTACACTTCCTGATGAAAGTGTATAGAAGACTACTTTTGGCCAGATATATTAACAACTTATGTATTTGTTAAACTTAGAAGTTAAATTTGTAGTTGAAATGAGAACATAATGGGTTTTGGTTTTACCACTCCTGGAAATGGCACGAATGTGGTTGTAGAATCATAGAATAATTTATGTTGGAAAAGATCTGTGAGATCATTGAGCTGTAAACTAGCACTGCCATGTCCACCACCAGAACACTTTTATGGCACCTGGGGATATGTGCCTGTCTTTTGAATACTTCTAGGGATGCTGACTCCATCACTTCTCTAGGCAGTCTGTTTCAATGCTTGGCAACCCCTGTGGTGAAAAAATATTTCCAAATATCCAGTCTGCACTTCCTCTGGTGCACCTTGAGGTCGTTTCCTCTTGTCCTTTTGCTTATTACTTGGGAGAACTGTCCAACCCTATTTAGCTGTAGACAGCAGTAAGGCAGACCCTGAACCTCCTTTTCTCCAGTCTAGACAACCCCAGCCCCCTCAGCTTCCCCTCGCAGGACTTGTACTCTAGCTTTTTCATCAGAGTCATTGCTGTTGCTGTTATACCAGTCTTTTGCACTTTGGTACATCCTAAGGTATTTACAACACTGTTTCAGGATATGTACTCATCTTTCTGAGATCTGAGAATTTTATTTATGAAAGCACCGTTCCAGTGTTCTCGGTGTGTTAGGGAAAGAATTCACTTGGATTGCTGTTACCAACCTGCATTTTTCCCTTTTAAATACTTCATTGTTTCTAAAGTCTGTAAACAGCATAAAAACTAGGCCTTCTGTCAGTCACTGAAACCACTGTGTCTCACTGCTTTCAAATTCATCTTACATATATCTAGACCGGATGTGCAGATTAATTGACAGTACCTGGTCTAACATGCATTTTCAACTTTGATAGTGAAAGGGAAATTGAAAGATGTTCAAGGTACCACTACTCTAAGCAATAAGTGATACAGCAACTGGAAAATTCCCTTGCAAATCTTCAATGTATTTAGAAAGTGCCTTATTCTTTTAAAGATTGTCAGTCATCTAGTTGCAAGGAAAGTAATAGTTTTATGGGTACAAAGTCTTTCATTTTCATGACATCTCCAAATGCTTCATGTATTAAAAGCCTTATGCACATTATCACAAAAATGCTGAACTATCTAGATGACAAGACTGCAGATACTGTCACACTGTATATGTGAAAGAGGCATTTGGTTAAGGGCAAACATCCATGCTAGAGACCAGACTATGGAAGAGATACTGTTAATTCAGCTAGAGACATTGTTAATTCAACCAATATAAGGTCTTGGATTTTAAAGCTAAATCTAATACGGCATATGAAATATTCCCAGCAGCTGATTAATCTTTTTTAAAAATATTTTAATTTTTATTCACTTTTTACCAGTGAAATCTCTTCCCTTTGTTCTTTTCATCAAAGATGCATTTAAATGACCCTTTTGCTGGTGTCTGGGCAATTTAATTCTACTCAATTATCATAGGTATATGATTTTCACAATGAACTGCTTCATGTATACCTTGAGAACTGCAGATTCTAACCTTTGAGGCTTTCTAGTCAGGATATTAAAAACTTACCCATAATTACTAATTTTCAGTGACAGTAGTGGTATCATTCAATTCATTAGATATCTGGCCTTTCTGTGCAGCAGGCAAAATTTATTCAGAACTCTAAGATTTAAATGAAGAAAAGCATAAAGAAGTAGTGGCAAGAATAACAACTATATATATATTCTCGTAAATAATTTATCAATTTTTCAAATTGCTAAAAATAATTTCTAAGATGGTAAACTATATTTTAATGCTCTTGAGAACATTGCTCTACATGATGCAGTTAACACTGCAGTTTTTTGTTTTTCAGGTCAATTTTTCTGAGACTGTTGAAATATAGTTTTTAAAGTTTTGAAAAAAAATCTTTTAAATATAATCTGGATAACATATAATGGTGTCCCTTTAATTCTTTTGAATATGATCAAAATATCAACATTTACAAGGAATGACTGAATATTAAAACATGCACTATTATTAAAGGCCATATTTACAGTTTTATAAGGCTAAAATTCCAGAAAACAGCACACCTGCAATAATGAAAACATTTAAATGTAATTCATAAAGTATTTCATAAAAGATTTAATTTCCTATGTTACACAAACAGTGAGTGTTGGCATACTAATATTGCCATGGTGAGTACACTACAGTCAGGTAATATGAGATAGTAATCAGGAATATAGTCAAAGTACCTTCCAGCTGAAGGCATTTGCTGTGGGAAATTCACTGTTATGAACAAATAGTAATATTTCTAGAAGGCCAATGTGAAATATTCTTTGAATTTTCCTTCAAGAGAATGTTCTGGTATTTTTATAATTCATCGTATGGTACAGAAGCAGCTTATATATAGCAGCTTATATATAAACCAAAAAAAAACAAAACAAAAAAACCTCCCAAACTATTTTACGCATGAGGTATCTTTTTTATTGAAATCTCTGAAAGTATTTGGTCACAGGTTTATTTTTCTAAGGTGGGGCACATTTGGGTTAATCAAAGCACCAGCCTTTCTTGCATGGGAAATAAAATGTAGGAATGAGATTTTAAACAAGGAAGCTAAAAAATTCAGCTTTACTGAACTTTTAACAGTTCTGAGAGTATTCAGAGGTTAATCTAGTCCTTTGTGTCTTTTTGCAGCCTGTCTTGCCCAGGTCAGAAGTTAGAAGGAATACTGTTACAAGCATTATTTTTAGAAACATACGCATCATCTTTAAACCTGCTTGAATAATGACACTTTTTTTCTTGAATCAGAAGGGAAGTTATTTTGAAGTCCTTGATGAACCAGAATCAGAAACCAACATAACACCCTTGTCCACTTACTGATTCAACTAAAAACTGACATCTCCTGGCAAGATCTGAATCAGCATGAAGTCTCTGTGTTTACTACAGCCTGCAGGGCAGCCTCATGTTCCGCCTGCCTTTTCATCCAAACATCATTTTCTCTGTTTTACTGTCAGATTTGCCATCATGTGCAGTCTGATCCTTCTGTTTCTTTACCTTAGCCTAGTATTGTATTGGTTTTGTTTCTAAGAAGATATTTAAGTAAAATATTCCCAGTGAGTTGTTATTCTTTCTCAGTGGACAGCTAGTTCTGTTTCTAGCAGAAGGCCCTGGAAATGCCTGATCAATCCAGGGTCTGTCCTAGATCTCACAGCAGTAAGCATCACTGTGTTTATACATGCATTGCCAAATTCATGTGCTGTGCAAAATGCAGAATGTGAAAAGAGATTTGCCTCCTCACTCCCCCAAGCCCCCAGTTCTGTTGATCACTACTGTGGTGTTGATAGACATGTAGCACTACAGTTCAGCTTTGTTTATATTCCAAAATACTGTGTACTGGATTTAGAAAACTGGAAAGATGTTGAAATATTGTTTTGAGAAATATTGAGTTCTTGTACTCAAGCACTGATGACCCCCACATAGGCTTATCAAAGCAATTAAAAGAAATCCTATTGATGTGAATCAGAACTCAGCCAGGCCAGCTTCAATTAGAATCACCTTAAATCAGTACTGAAATGAAAACAAGTCCCTAAAATTCACAAAAAGGTGGGAGGGAATCTCTTGGAGAAAACTACTTTCAATAGAAGCCTCTTTTTTATATTAGTGAGCCAGCAGAGTATCTGCTATAGAATGTTTAGGGCATGTTAGAAAATTTAAGCTGGCTATTGTTCACTTAGTAAGGATGTAGGCATCTGAAACTAATTTCAAGTCCAAAGAAAGATATCAGTTTTATTTTTTAGAATTCTCAACTTCCAAATTCATCAGGCAGTTCTCTTAGATTTCTAGTTTCCAAGGTTATTATGTGCCATGTGTTTCCTGAGTAGCTTGGTCTTCAGACTAGATTTATATTACAACTCAGGTTTAGACAGACAGCTGCCCAAATTCTATCTCAAAAAGTAAAGACAAACAAACAAACAAAAATCCCACAGAAAAACCAACCAATAAATTAGAAAATTTCATAACCATAGTTTTAGTTTTTTAATTACGTATTTATTATAGTTTTGATGAAAGTGTAAGCGTAAAGCATGTAGGTAGGTGCAAATAAGATGACATTGACATATACATCCACTCTAGGGAATTTTTTTACTTGTCTGTCAACATTAAACCTACCTTTTAAATAAAGGTAATGCATCTTTATTTGTATTTGGTGTAACAAGTGCAGATAAATTGAAGATGTCTGTCTTCGCAGTTAAGCCTACAACTTCTTACACTGTACTGAAATATGCCTGGTGCTGTGCCATTAGCCCAGTTGATATAGGCCGGGAAAGCTACTTTGAATATATATTTTTTATATCATCTATTCCCTTTATGCCCCTTCGTTTTCCTCCTTTAGGTTACCTCATTCCATTCCAACTGTGAAATTTCATTTGTCACCTTTTAAATGCATATTGTACTAAATTAACTTATTGAAGGTACCCATAAAAAAGCAAACACAATTTTTACAGTGAATTTGAACATAATTTTCTGGGTGACTCACTATACATATAAGAACAAAAAAGAGTGCAAGAAACTTTGTTTAGCTCAACAGCTATTTTATTGGAAAATTTCTTTTAACTTAATTATCTTGTATTTTGATTATCCTGATCATCTTTGACTTCTTTTTTAATTTTCTTTTTAAGATGTTATCATTTGCTTTTATAGCTGCTAAACTGTATTATACGAATCAAAGACATTTTATTTTTAATGCAGGTAACAGAGTGACATCAAGGATAATATGGGGTAATATAAGATTGGGATACCAGCAGGATTGAAGCCGATTATTATGTCATTTTTTCATAAATAACTGGATCTATACCAAAAGAAACAGAAGACTGAAAGTCACCACTATTTAAATAAAATTCAAATAGCTGCAAAAATGGTTTTCACTGAAATCATTGAAACACAATGATAAATTGATAATTTTCTGCAGAACCTGAGTTTTTGTTGAAAAACAAATAATAGCAGCACATGAAAACTCATTATGAAGTTTGGAGCCTGAGTTTACCAATGGCATAGCTATGATCACTGAACTAAATTAGGAAATTTGGGTCCTCAGAAGACAATCCTTATGGTGTGATATGTCTCTGAAGGGAAAGATAAGAAATAACAAATAAGCAGAAAACACGAACATTACTTTTATACCCATATACTTTTTGCTGTCTCTAATCTCCTGCTCACACAACTGTGTAAAAATAGTAAAGATTTGTACAAACTCTAAGCAAACATATTGACAGAGTCTACAGGAAATGCCTTTTGACAAAGCTTTATTCTCATGAGGAAAATGAGTGTGTTTTACAAGAGTTCAATGATAGTTATTGCAGTATCTTTCTTGCATTTTTGAGATTAAGCATCTTTCTTGCATTTTGAGATTAAGCGTGACAACAACAAAAACAGGAAAAAAAAGCTCAGAGCCCGTTTGTCAGAGCCTGGAGCACTCGGCACTCATCAGGTACAAACACTACATAACTTACTGTTGTGAGCAGTACTGAAAAATGGCCCTGAAGAATTTGCAATCTGATTGCTAAAGACCAGTTCAAACTCAGGTGAAGTGCCACCCACTCATTCAAAAATCCAAATTACATGTGATATTAAGCCTGATGAAGAATAAATTCAAGAACAGTTCCAGAAATTAAAACCTACCATAAATACCAGCAAAGAGCCATCAATAAAATCCCACCATGGTCTTCTTCATTCAAAATTAAAAAAAAAATTTTACAAGTCAAGTTTAGGAATGGAAAGCAAGTGGTATATAATATAAATAGTTCTTTCACAGTGTAGTTTTTAATGACTGTGATGGTATTTAAATTATTTCTTTTCTTGTAACATCTCTTGATTTTCTTCCTTCTCTCTAACTCAGTATGATGTAAATTAAGAACCACTCCTTTTCTTTTTAATATTCCTCTAGTAGTTGTTCTGCTTATAGACACAAAAAGGTCTAAATGGATGTCTGACTTAGGACTATACAAGGACTTTTACTATCCAATATCTTACTCTATCCTTTTAGTAATTATTATATACATTCCCTATTCTCCTTATTCTTATTGAAGCCCAGGGACTTGGACTGGAGTCCAGTGACATGAAAAGTCTTATTAATTCCAATGTTTTATAATTAAACTCTGATTACTCTACCTGTGTGGATTCAACACCTTTCTTATCCTTACTTAATCATTTCGCTCTACGCCTTTATTGACGCATTGCTATATGTCAGTGAAATTGTTATTCACTGCAGAGTATTTTCTTCAAGAGGTGATGAATACTAGGGAATTATCATATTTTTTTGAAAATATAAGCTGAAGCTTTTTTAATACCTCAAGTAAAAATTCCTATTTCAGGAGTGAAGTTTGATGTTAAACCAAAAATACACCTTTCAGCTGAAGCAGGAGTGCTTCAAAGGTGTGGTTTTACTGGTAAAATTATATTTGTGTGCTCATCGGATATTGGTTTACCCAGTTTCTCTATGTAGAAAATGCTTACTTAAATTGATCATATGGTAAGTAATATCAATCAAAGGTCAGATGCATGTTGACTTAAATTATCATGAGAAAGGCAAGCAAAATAATGTAGGTTCTCATTTCTTTTCTAAGAAAATAAGGAAGCAGAAGTTTATGAAGTAAATGAATGGCAAATGCAGGATTTAATTTAATTTAGTCTATGAAAGAAGTAGCAAATTTCATTTTATGCTTTCATCTTCTTAGCACTTAACCAGTTCCTATACAATAGTACTGGCTTCTGAAAATATATTACCAACTTGGTGGTTGATCCATGTTAGTTTATATCACTCAATTAGTGTGACTAACTTATAAGATTTCAAGAGAGCTACTTATATTTTCACTTATTTTCTCATGGGATTTAGAGCAATTTGTGCATATTTACATTGCCCCCTCCCAATATCTGGAGTCTCCTACTAATTTCATCCCTTTTAAAGTCTGTTGAATTTTTGCAATAGGATATAAACTGTCTTGTGTTCAAGTGTTCTGAACACCAAATACTATTAGTGATTAGTTTTATTTTTGACAGTCGTTTGAAGTAAACTTTGGATGGATCATTTATCTAAGAATCTTATTAAAATATCCCAGAAAAGCAAAAGGAACATTTGCTAATGGCATAGTCAACTTGTTCTAGAAAAAAAAAAATCATTCTACTAAAAATTACCTCTTAAAGAAGTAAATAAAGATGACTTTGTAAGTTTAGGTTGCTATTTCTCCCACAGAGTTACAGAAATTAGTCACTTCTGACAGTTGCTAAGTTTTCCTTAAGACTATATCCAGATGAATTCTTTCAGGACACCAGATAATATCTGGGAATGGAAAAGAAAAGGGCCAAAAGCTAGAATTATTAAGTGTGATCATGGTACAAGCACCACATCTCTCTTGTAAACTTTTAAATTATAATTAAAAATTATCACCAGCAGAGAGTCTTTGTTACCAGGCTCTTGACAGCTTTTTTAAAATGAGGGCACTTAAATATTGAATTAGAGACACTGGTTGTTTACCACCCTATCAGAGAAATATGATCTCATCTTCAAATCATGCAGTGTATTGCTGGTCTACAAAAGTTTTCTATAGTAATCCATGAACAGGGATTTTTTTTACTGATTTTTAAGTGTTAGCATTATTAGTGTTTAGAGAGCATTGAAGATTTATGTCATCATTCAAAGTATTTAGAATGAAAACTTAGCAACACATCTGAAATGGTTAGTATAACAATGATTATGGAATTCTGAAGTGGGAAAAAAAATGGAAAGCTTTTTCAATAAACATATAAGTAATTGCTCTCTACAGTTTCATGAAAGGAGGTTACAGTGTGTTGAGTGCCAGACTCATTAAGTAACAAGTCATGGGATAAGAGGTGATGGCCTCAAATTGTGCCAGGGGAGATTTTGATTGAATATTAAGAAAAAATTATTCACCAAAAGGCTTATCAACATTGGAACAGGTTGCCCAGGGAAGTGGTTGAGTCACCAGTCCCTGCAGGTATTTAAAAAACTTGTAGATGTGGCACTTAGGGACATGGTTTATGGTGGACTTGCCAGTTTAAGCTTGGACCCAGTGACATTAAAGACTTTTCTAACTAAATGACTCTATGTTTCTATAGTATAAGGTGCTTCTTTTCAGTATATTCCTAGAATCATGAGTATCATACTGTGGTGATCTCTCTCAGCCTTTGAGTCACCACATGTAACCAAAAGACACAATAATGTTTTCAGTATGTAATGCGTGGTTGGTTTTGCCCTTTTCCCTCACTCTCACCTAAAAACAGCTCCTAAGCAAGGTGTGAAATATAGTATAGTAACGAAGTGACAATTTGTTTTATCAGGTGGAATCTGATCTGCATGAGAGCAATTTAAATTTTATTTTCTCTGAAACTTCTAATGCTCACATATTCTCAGCAGAGCCTAAACCAGTACAACTTCACTGCAATTGCTTATCATTTATGGTAAAACAATAAGACTCCAAACAGTTTAGATAGATTGAATAAATACTGAAATATGAACAATTTTTCCAGCTGAAAGACCAGATCTACCAGGAGAATGACTTTTGCTTATTGTCATTGTGCTGCAAAGTAGCTATTTAAATTAGTTAATAGAAACTTTGCATCATAAAAAGTTAATATTCATTAATCCAGTCTATAATAAAAACAAACCTGGTTAACTTATTTCTCCTGTAATATATTAACAAAATTATGATTGCTTTCTTTTTGCTTTTTTATTTTATTTAGAAGGCAAATAAACCTGATCTCAATCAATAGGTTATTTTATCTTCCCTAAAACTGAAGGATTTTTCAGGTTACAGATAAAAATGAAATTATGAATATTTTTTGTTAGCTCCTGCTGAGTACCATTTCCTGTGTTACTGCACTTCTGAATATATGAGTGACACTCTACTGCTATGCAGGAAATCTGCTGTCACAATTATTTTGGACTGAGTTTCAGCAACTAGTTTCTAATTTTGTTAAAATAACCGATGTAATTGTTAATCCTTTGGCATCTTCTCAAATGACATGCATGATTTTGCCCAAAAATCCACTCTATTTAAGCTTGTTACACTGCTCAGCAGATTTAATCTAAGTATTCTATATTGTTTATTATTTAATGTGCTATAAAAGTTTTGTCAGGAAAATACTAGGAAGATAATATATTAGCACATTAATTCTTTACAGAATATTAAGGATCAAACCAAAACTTTTTCATTCTACTGTGCTTGCTATAAATATTGCAGGAATACCCAATATAGGAGTACTACCCATTCAAACTTCTCCCAGGGAAAGTTGTAAGACTTCACTCGGTGCATGAATTAAAAAAAAAACAATACAAATAAAAGTCCAACCCAGTGTAATTCTTAAGGACCTATGCCTCAAGCAACTAGCTCTCCCAAATCGTGGTTAGTACCTTAATCCTCAGGAAAGGCACTAGGCAGACTTTCTTAAATATTTCTGACTAACATTAGGAACTGTTTCACTATATATCCATGCAGAAATAAGAAAAACCTGTACTTCTTATTGTGGAGGTTTGAACCTGAGTTGATGGACAGTCGTTTAGACCAATAATGCTTCTTGAAATGTACATATTTAAACTGGGTGGAGACACAGGAACTTCCTCTTGGTGTTCGAGCCTCCCGCAGAGAGGGGGGGGAAATGGGCCCTGGGCTACGTCTCTTGGAGCGGCCCTGGGCCTCCCTTCCCCCAGCCCCAGGGCATGGGCCCATGGTAGCTGCGAGAGAAACCCCCCCTCAGAGCTGCAGGCAGCTAAGAAACAACCATTAAGCTGCTGCATAGCCGGTACCACCCAGAGCGGCTTTTAAGGACTGGAGAACCCTTCCCCCTCACACGGCCCCCATGCAGGTCCTAGCAGGAGCTGATAGAGCTTCCTGCAACCAACGTAGCTAGAGTCGAGCAGAGGAGCCAGCCGCATAAAGAGAAAGAGGCTTTTTTGTCCAACATAAAGCCTGAAGAACATCATGGCAATTTCAAGGTCAGAGGGAAAGAGAAAGTAAGTCACGGGAGACGGAGCTGAAGATGGCGACGGGAAAAGAGGACGGAGTCGCGCCCAGAGCGAGGCTTAAAAATACTTTTTGCAGGCCGTGGTAAAAACTGTAATTATCACAAACTGTCCTTTTCTCTTTAATCCACATAAAGACATGGGGAGATGAAAATTTTGTGTGTAGCCTGTGAGAAAAAGAAACATGACCATGCAAGGTCACCTTGGAGCTATAAGAGACTTTTAGAGATTTTGTGAAGAAGAGAGCAGTTGCTTTTAGGCTGGAATTTGCCTATCCTTAAAAAAGAACACCCCATGTGTGGCCCGTGCTGGCAGTTGTGGGAAGACTGCAGGATTCATGGCAGAGATGCTTTTTTGCGGCAGCAGAATTTCCGGGTGGGTCTGCTGCCCTTTGAGCAGTTTGGAAACCACGTGAAGCAAAAGAAAACCTTTTTTCCTTAACTAGTGGAGAGACTTTTAAGAACTGTAATACTGACCAAAATTATAGTTTGTTATCCTTTGTGTGAGTTGGGTAAAAAGGGGAGGTGCTGGAGGAAAAAGGGGGTTTTATTTTAATTCCATATTATTTCTTTTTACTTTTAATTCTGTTAGTAATAAACTTCTTTATATTCTTTAAAGTTCAAAGCCTTCTATGCATTCCTCCTAATTCTTATCTCACAGAAGATAAAAAATGCAAACAAAACCACTACACTTAATCAGCGTTTCTGCCCGGTTTCAAACTGAACCCGCTACACCTATAAATGAAAATTTCTATGTTTTATAAAAACCAGAAAATAGAGAAAATGAATTATGGTATGATTAACCTTTATTTTATCTCTAGAATACTCTCAAGACAATTAATTAGTAAGAGTAATGTTCTGGTGACATTGGTAAAAGAAGTGAAGGGGTTTAGTCAAAAGCAAATATCAACACAGTTGAAAAATTCATTTTGGTATCGATGTAGGTGATTCTCTGGACTTGTTCCCAGAATTAACATTATCAATTTTTTCAGAATGTTGGGGGAATTTCAATGAAATACTACATTTCAAATGTCTTTTTATTTTCATTTCTGCTTCTTGGCATTGTAGGCTCAATATAATTCTATTTCTTAGAAAATTCCAGTGAAAATTTACCTGTGAGAACTATCAGCTTCTTCTTCAGCACTTCTCAGCTCTGAAAGCGACTGGTAAACAGTTAACACAATCTCAGTATCCACTTTATATGGAAAAATTTAACTTTGAGCATGTGTATTGAATATTTATGTCATGCTCCAACAATTTTCCAAAAGGTCTATTGACATTCACCAATAGATATCTTTATTATTTTATGTTCTAAAATTCACTTTTTCTAGTAATCTTGAGATTTGAGTACAAAGATTTTCAGACAAAGTACTTTTTTCTTTCTCATTCTAAGGAGAATGTATTTAGTCCTAGTGATTTCTTGTTCAAATTCATTGTGCTAGCCGAGAGACAACCCATTATAAATGGCTCCCAGTCTGTCTTCTTTACCAGACTCAGGTAAAATGAAAAACGTCTCAGACAATATTGGGTTTGAGGCATGGAGGTACCAGTGGGAGTTTAGTCATGCAATTTTAAAAAATGAACAGATTTAAAATATTCACCGTCTCATTTGAGATGCAGAATTTATTCTAATCTTATTTCAGTGCAATTATTGCATATGCTTCAAATCAGCAGTGTATCTTTCCTTCTACCCCATGCTGATTATCCATTTCTGCGTTTGTTTTCTCATTGGACTGTAAAACTTGTTTGATTGTTGCCCTATTAATCCAAGCATTTTTAAAGCCTGAAACTTTTGAATGTCTGCCAAATTGAAGCTCTATTCTCTTGATGCCTTTCGCCAGCAGAAAAAAGAAAAGACCTAATCTTTCTCAAAGCTAGATCAAGAACGTAGGCTCTCAAAAATTAAAGATGACAAACCAGAAGGGGGTTTTCTCTGAATAATGTTGATAAGACCCATGGTACAGGACTCAGAAGGTGAATCATTCTATTGCCTCATTTAATAAAACAAGACAATTCATAATATAAATTGTATGTTATACAATATAAACTCATGTCATCCTCTCATTTGGATTTTATACTATATCGTTCTGATCTAAATTCACCAATCAGCAACACATACTTGTACAAATATATGTTTTACCTATGCATATATGTCTTTCCCCAATGACTAGAGCTAAGAGAAAATTAAACTGACTGCTGAACTGAATGCACGGTTCTAAAAAGAGTAAATATCTATAATACAGGCAGAAAAACTAAGTCAAATGAAAAGTTTTTTGTAGCATTGTACTTGTTGAATAACTAATATTTAACAGTAAATTGCTATGAATCACAAAGATGTTGAGTCTCTTGTGAGAATGTGAGGTGTTTTCATTTCTTCTGTCAGAAACAATGTGGATTTTTTTTTCTGCTTGTTGATGTAGTAATTTCCTCTAAACCACTACATGAAATTTTTGGAATCAAAGTTTTACAGTGTGGCAACGGAAAAGAGCCAATTGTACCTTTCAATTATTCTAGAATATACCCAAAGTAATCACAATATAACTTAGAGCAGAATTAATTATGAAATCCCATGGTTGTGAGCAATATATTCTTATTTTTTATGCAGTTGAATACATTTTACCCTGCATTTCTGAAAACACTACTTTTAAAAACAGATGCGAGATGACCATTAGTCCATATTAACGAAGCCAGTATGAATTATTATAATTATTACAAAGTATTACTTAATGATAAGTGGTCCCATAAATAAAAATCCATGCTGTAAAGCATTAGAATAGGATAAATTCAATCAGCATGCTCTTTTTGGTTTGTTTTCTTTTTCTTGAATCATTAGCCAAATATTGCTATTAAGTTCTCTGACTGAAAATGTTGATGACAAAAAGGTTGGATTTTCTGCTTCTGAGTTACACAGGCAAATAAAAATGCCAAAAAATTCCTCTATAGAGAGATAGAATATTATTTTACTTTTCCCATGACAGGATCAGAGCTGTGATTACAGACTGGAAGATTCAAAGGCAAGTATTCAAAAATCAAACCTCAGGGCAACCAGTAACCTTTCATTGTCAGAAAACTAACAGCCAGGTTATCAGAAAAGAAAAGAAAAATGTTAAGAATGGAAACAAAATAAACAAAAGAGTTTTAAACATTTTTCCTTATATGCATAGTAAACAAGAAGATATTTATTTGTAACAGTTCTAGGAAGAAACTTCTCGTATCCATGTCTTTGTGAGTGCAACATTAAATGCCAACATTAACTTGGAAAATTTTTATACTAATTTTATTTCTTTCAAGAATAACAGCAGATCTACTACTTGAATGCTCTATTTTTAGATGTTCTCAGAAGTATACAGCAATAAATGCTTAGAGGGTGTAGGTTTAGCTTTGTGGGGAAAAAATAATCAGTGATCATAAAAGACATATGGTGATCCATTTTAGGAAGGCTCTTGATGCTGTGACACTACTTTATGCTTTTTATGCATGCTTTGATATTTCACAATAAATTACGTCAAATTATCTACACCACTAAACTATATAATTTATTACATAGAATTAAGGAACACCACTTCTCAAAAACGTAACTGTAAAATGATGACAAAATTGTGCTGCATATTAATTATAAATGAGTGAATATTGAAATACTCCTAACTTTAACCCAACCCTTTTGTCAGTGACTGAAGTAATCCTTAGATTAAGAACTTTAAAGAGATGATCCCACAGAGTTTAATAGATACAGTAGTTCTACAGGGGCCAGAAGCAGAAGGCCAGGGTCTCCTCCAGTGCAGGGCTGAGGTTTCACTGGGATTTCTGCTGTTGGGTGGGGGTGAGGATCAGTCCCACTGCAAGGAACTGGAGTCAGACACAGCCTTGGGATGTCCAGGCTGAACTGTGGACATAAGGATGGGCTGGGACATCAGTCCAGAAGTCACTTTACTCCCTCTTAAACATCTTTGAAATGCATCCATGCCTTGTGGTACTCTGTAATTTTTGTGAAATTTCCCCGTGTTATTTGTTATGCTAAGAAGTCTCTCTTATCATCTGCAGAATTTTCTCACAGTCTCTTCCCTTAGGTAAACCTCAGACAAGGATATAAACATAATGATATATTGTCTTATGTTAGTGTGGTATAGTTGTCTAATAAATGCTGTAGAAAAATGTAAGCGCTAAAGGTTGCCTTCTCAAGTACCCTAAAAGTACATCTGTCTTGTTTTATATTTCATATAGAATTTCTATTTGGAAATGCATTTGAGCTGGTTGTTTTCTCATACCTATACCAAGTCCTAATATTTTGTAAACAGTTTCTACATAGAAACTATGACTCCATCATTTTTCATTTATTTTTTCCATAGTTACCATGTTTATACATCTTGAGAATATAAGAAGTGGAAATTTAAACCAGTTCTGTTTTTCAAATGGCAAAATAAGTGGAAAAAAAACTTATTTATTTATCAGTACAACAATATGGAGTTTAAATATAAAGTCTGGCTTATTCACCTCTTTTCCAAGAACATAAGCAGAATTTGTCTTTATCTTTTCCCATTTCAGAACAAAGCATAAGCCTGTGTATTAACCACAGCAGGTTTTGTACTCTTTCCTTACAGTGACTTTAAATTTTAGCATATGATTTGATCTTTGGAACAAACTAAGGGAGCATACTGATGTCACTGAAAGAGAGATTAAGTAATTCATTAACTGTGGTTTCAAAGAGTGGATGTCTAATTTTTGTAATCTTCTTAAATGTAAAGAGACAGAAGTCCAGTTTCAGTAATGCTGTCTTTCTTTGCAAATAAGCATTCTGTCTTAAGACTTCTTGATGTACATCTGCTTAACAAGCAAGGCAGAACTCATAACCACAATGCAACAAAAAAACCATTCAAACATTTGAAATCTTTTCTTTGTTTACTGTGGGGGGGGGGAGGAGGCATATTGAAATTTCAGTTTCAAATATTATATTTACTGAGATTTATTGGTAGCAGAAAAACAATGTGAAACAAAAAGCTGTTGGCTTTATTTTATTCAAAAATATGTAACCTTTGCCAGAAAGCAATTCATATAATATAGAGAATGAAGTATTTTATGGCAATAAAATTTTTCTTTTAAAAAAATGGTTCAGATATATATATATTTTTAATAACAACATATACTAATAATTAAAGTATGTAAAGGACTAAATCTACTATAACTTTCCCAGTAGAAACATAGGTTTAGGATCTATGGCAGATGTATATTAGCACAGAAATTACATATATATAAATCTGTTAAAGTGCAAAATTTCTTCCCACACCTGTTTTAATATCAACATTTCGTACTTAATATGCCATGGAAAAGTCATGCATTCAAGTGTCCCAGTACCTTTGTAGGTGTAATTTTTCCAAATTCTCACATAGGTGAGCCTTTATGTATTCCTCACAGTAGCAGTTTGTACTATTCTGGTGGAATCCATCTTCAGTTCAGAAGAATGGATTTTTTTTTTACAATTTTTTAATGTCCCTTTTGCTTTATTTGTTCACTCACTATCCATACATTATATACCTTATGTTTTACATGCAATGTATTTTGTTTTCATTGATCAGACCACAGAAGGTGCGAGAAAATGGAGTCTTAAAAACGATCAGCACATAATTTTCATGAAGGTTATCTATATTGTAAAAAAACTCCCGAGTTTGGCATTTCAGCCTTTACACACATAAGCAACTCTGTGTACTGAGAAGACAATTAAAAGTGCTGAAAATCCTGGCTTTCAGTACAATAAACAAAGAACAACACTCTATTTTGCCAGCTGTGATCATATAATGAAACTACTAAAAACTAAACTTGTCCAGAAAGCACTAGATGTGCAATTTTTATGATTTATTTTTTTAAAAAGCTGAGGAGAGATTCTCAGCATAGGACACGGAAACACAATTTCTGGATTTTCAACTGCAGCTTAGCACCTCATATTGTTAGAGAAATCAAGAAAACTCTTTGCTCTTCTATTTTCTTCTCTCTCTAAGTTTAGTGTGGAAAAGTTCCTAATTGACCAAAACTACAGGGTTAAATTCAGTTCTTCAAGGTAGTTTAAGATTTTGTGAAAAAAAGAAAATATTTTGTGAAATTTATATTTGAAAAGCTCAGTAAACTTCCTAAACTACTTCTTACTTGATTAACAACCAAAATTGTACCACTTTTGAAAAATATACAGAAGAACATACAGTGTAATAATCTTCAGATAAATTTCAGTGTAAATATCCGTTCTCATGAACTCTACTGATGATACTGAGAAAAGTTCTCTACCTTTCTGGTAACACACTTTACATTGCTTCTAAGTGTTCTACTGATTGTTAAAGGCAGACTGAATCAAGGAACAAAGGGCACTTCCTGGGATGTTTACTGAAGTGAACCTATCAAATTCACACAATAACTGTACACTTGAAGATAACGGTTAATTCTTACGCATTATAAATTGATATCACTACTTACACAAAACTGTCTTTGGCAACCATATTATAAATTAGATGTGAATATACAATGCCATGAAACTTAAGCAAAACACTTAGCAGTGGCAGCTAGAGTCCTGGATGGGCCTGGTAATCAAGGCCCAGATGACCAGGCTTGAGTGCTCCATGAAAGAAAACCAGGCTGGGCTTGTCTTCTTTCTTCTCTCATTTTCTTCATTTAATTCTGATGTCTAATGCCTCCCTTTCCCTAAGCCAAAAAATGTGTGTTTTCTGATTCCAGCATAGCTTTTTGGTGTGCATGAGCCAGGATATCCTGCCTCTTTGTGGTACCTAGTGCTTATCTTGCATTTGTCTGGCAACTTTTTATCCCTTCATTGCTTCTTTGTGCAACTACACAAAAATCTGCCACTGCTATGGTCACATTACTCTCATGCTTATATAAAATGCTTATGTATTGTGTTTGGCTATTCCACAAAAATATTACTAAATTCTGTTATTAATTGCAACATTTTGGTCACACTTGGATTTAAGGAAAGCTGATATTAGCAAATCTAATTAAATAAGTGATTAACATTTTAATTGGAATATCTTTAAAACATTCAGGTGTCAGAAGGCCCTGCTTTGACTACATTGTCCAAATGGGAAATTACAATTGGTGGTTTCTAAAAGAAGGATATTTTATTGTGATGTTAGAAGTAATTTAAAATATGCTTATTAACACTAGCAGAAAAGTCTTTAGGTTTCATTGTGGACCTACAGTAGATTATTCAATGTCCTGCTGAGTAACAGAATTCTTTGTCTGTTGTGGGACTGCAGGTTTCATGCTCCAGTTTCTATCACTAAGGGTTCTGTGTGATGCCTTGATCCAAAAGCACACATAATTAAAAGGAGTCACCCACCCCTGTCACATATGCCATGTTGGATTTCATAATTCTGCAGTGCCCTTAGGCACACAGCAGGGCTTACTCTTCAAAACCCCATGTCCTCTATGTTATTACTTATCTAATAAGTAACATCAGTGCTGAATTCTGCTCCAGGCTGCTTTATATCGGAGAGCTACCATTTCAACACAATGGCAAAGTGGCATATCCTGAGTTAACAATAATAGTTTCTAAGTAAGGTAGCTATTTCCTTCATCTCTTCTCATGCAAACAACAGTAGGCATGATGTGATGGTGCTGTTATTACTGTTCTTTGTGCTGCTGTAAAAATGTGTAGATACTGTGAAAAAAACTATTGAAGTACAAGTAATAATAAAATAGTACATTTTTCCACTTTTCAAACCAGAACTCGAAGCTTTCTTCTGGAAGGTTAACTGTGCATGTTTCAAAATGAAATTCTGGACTAAATTCTGAAATATACAAAATGGTTAGATAAACTAAATAAACAATTCCCTTATTTATCACAGCTCTCGTTAACCAAACATTAAGCCTAATACAAAGAATTCTGCAAAGTCACCTAGGATTAGTGCTACAAGAATGTGCAGTTACCAGGTCCAAATTCCCTGAAAATGTTTTTGCTTACTTCTAAGACAGAAATTGGACTAATACTAATTTAATACAACCCTGAAATGATTTGAAGATTTCTAGAAATCTAACTTTGAGCCACAGATAGAATTCTAAAGCCTTTGACAACTAGATGACCAAAACCAAATTAAATCTCTCTCATGTAAACACTTTGATCATGCCTGGGTTGCAGTTAATTTACATACAAATGGACTGACTCCTATCTTAATGTGTTTTATAAACTGATTGCTATTTGAGTGGTAAAAAAAGGCACGAAGTAGCCAACATTTTCCACGACCCATATCATTAGATCCCTTGCCCCACTGTGCCACAGGTCTGTCCATTTTTCTCCTGATAACATACTTACAGAAAGCTTTTTTACTGCCCTTCACTTCCCTTGCTAGTTTCAACTCAAAGTGAGCTTTGGTTTTCCTCCAACCATTCCTACAAGAAGGGAAATGCCTTTGCATTCTTCCCATGTAGCCTGTCCCCACTTCTGTCATCTGTGCGCTTCCTTTTTTGTAGTTGAGCTGAGTCTGGACCTCAGTCTTCGTCTATGTTGACCTTTTCCCAGACTTGCCTGACAAGAACAGATTATTTTTGTGCCCTGAGGAGGTTGTCTTTGAAGATCAAACAGCACTTGTATTCAGCAAATGTTCATCTAAAAAATATGAAAATTATGTTTGATTTAAAATAGCAACTTTAACATACTTTTTTCCTACATCAGTTGTCTGTTTTTTGGTTTGGTTTGGTTTTGGTCTGTTGTTTTTTTTTTTTTCTGGAAGCTTGATACCTTGCCATCTAATTTAATTTTCAAATATGCCGGTAGATATCTAAATATTTGTAGATCTAAAAGATTGTCCTCAGCCGTCTCTTCTATATTCCTGCTTTCTCAGTATGGGAGCATGATAATCTTTCTTCAGTAATGAAGTACATGTAAATACTAAGAATGGTGGATAGATTATACTACTTCTTGTGTGTAGCTTCAGTCTCATACTCTAAAACCCAGTTTATTACAATTAACCCATTTGTTAATTGTAAACTGTGTCCCCAGTTAACTCATAAATGTATCACCACTTGTGCAAATGAAAACATTTAAATGTTAAAATGTTTCTAGATCCCAACTTTGCATTTCCTTTTTTTCCTTATTAGATAATCAAACTTAAAAATCCTGGAAAACTTACCTAGGATTAAAAGCCAATTACACCTTCTTGTCCTTCTTACATTATGAGAAAGTTATGGACAGATTTAGAATCACAGCAGCAAGCTGTGAATAATATATGAAATGAAACATTCCTGCTGATTATACTGCTGTGCTGTTTGCTATGACCTATAGATGTTCAGGTCCACAATATTCATATTGTGGACAGAAGAATAGCCATGGCAATGAAAGACTTTAGAAGTAAAATATACTATATTTGTGTGTGAGGGAGTTTTAAACTTTCAATGTATGCTCTATTTCCCACTTCACATTCTTTCCTTTAATTACCCTGTTTCCAGACTAAAGCCCATGAAGAAAAGATAAGAGCCTATTCTCCAAAATAGGCTACTTAGCATGGTAAAGACTCATTACAGGTTAAAATTTTTTTCCTCTTCTCATCCCTAGGCAAGACATGAAATTTTGTTTCATGCATGAAGATGAATGGAAGCAGCTTGCAAATGGAAACAAAAATAGCATACAAGTGGTTTTATTTGCCTAAATTTGAAAGCTCTTATCACAGAGACTCTATGGATATTATCAAATACTCAGACTTGTCCTGTGTTATCCAGTGGGCTGGGCTTTTGTTCTATGCTAAGTGAACCATAAAGAGTTACCTCCTGATTGTGCAGTATCAATTAAAGAAGAATCAAGCCTATAGATATGCAATGTTCATCAGTAAACAAATAATCTCTCACCAGAAATTACCAAATGTGTGCTAATTTTACTTATGATATATGTTTATTGATAGTTTGATGTAAATTTTAAACTTTGTGCTTAATAAATAACTTCTTTCTAAATTCTTTTAAAATTTCCATCTCTTCAGTACGGGTTTTCAGACAGTGTAGACAATTGATAGGTAGGAAATACATCTCTCTCCCTAATCTCTGGATCTACTCAATTGCTGCATTGCAACAGCAATATTCCTTTTAGTGGAAAAATAATTTTAATTTGTGTGGGTTTTCCTGATTTAAGTTTCTTAAAAAAAATAGAAATAGATGTTACAGCTTTTTTTTTTTCTTCCACCTTTTATTTTTTTGGCCAAAACATGCATGGCTTCACACAGTGTCATGACACAGCCACACTAAAAGAGCCCAGAGTGCCATGCTGACAGTGATGAGATGTGGAAATTGCAGTTATTAGGTGGGTAGCCAGTAGGGATTACTGATGCAAAGTCTAGTACTGTGAAAATTTGTAGATGTTCAGTTGCGGTAAACTTTTAAATTGTAAATGAGTGAAAAAAAAGAAATGGATTCAGAAAAAAGTTTTACAAAATATAATAGGCTTTAAAGCTGTACTTTAATACGAACTTTTTAGTATTTTCTTTGGTAAAAGCTTGGGATATCCATAATTCATCTACTGCTTAATAATGTCTTCATGGAGATGTCTATGTTCTCCCATCCCAGAGATTTCTGAAGTAGATTATTTAGTAATCTTTCTGACAGGTATTACAAGTAGTAATTGCTGCAAGATTAGAGAGGCTTTATCACTGAGGAAGCCTATGGTTAAGTTTACATTTGTCTTTTAGACGCTTCCAAATCCCTCCCAGCTATAGTAAAGAATCTGACCTCCCTTTTAACCAAAATTATGGAACAGGTCTCTATGCTTCTGCTTTTTGTACATGAGTCATTAAAAGGGTATACATGTAAAGGCAGAAATTGTAGGGGAACAATGGCATATCATTCCCTGTACTAGGGCAGAGTGGGAGCCAGTGGCTCCCGGGGCACCAGATGTGGGGAGTGATGGGCAATCCACCAGGGCAGACAGGTCAGGGCCTCACAGCCAGAGCCCATTCCACCACTGCAGTCAGGGAGCAGGGTGGGCCTGGGGCAGCCTTGGACACAATAGGGCACCTCACTAGCAATGGGCTTAAGCTGGAGCCAGATACAGCTGGGTCAGGACATCACCCTGTGAGTGAGGATCAGAGTTAGGCCTGGGGAGGGGAACCAGGAGCAGGCACAGCCTTGAGGCAGCCAGAAACTCTTACATTAGTGTTTTGGCTTAGTTTTATTGAGAAGTGTGCTTTTGAAGTGACTTGTTGTTTCTACTCTGATTCACATTATGCTTTCAAATCATTCTTGGTTTCTTTCTTTTGAATGAAATTATTTAGAAAGATGCTCTCCAGAATCACACTGAATGTTCTCTGATTGCTACTGGTTATCATGTTCAAGTTGCCAAAGTAGAATTAGTTCAAAGTTAAATTTCCTATCTTCTCAATACTGTTCCACTTCATGGAGACTTAAATACAGGCTCCATGGGCATGTCTGGGCATGTGTTCCCGGGCGAGGAGGGCCGTCTCTTACAGCAGACTCTGGATCTGCTGTATCACGTGCAGTCCTGTGGGGCAAAGACTCTCACGTGGGTGTCCTGTGGATGTGGCCTGTGGGGTCGGGGGTTCCACAGCTGAGCCGGTTTGTGTAATCGGAGGATGGGTGTTTATTGCCTCTCACCAGAGGTTACGCAATGCACCCAAAACCTCCTCCTCCCCCCTCGGTTGGGGGGAGTCTGTGTAAACCTGGCTTCTGTGAGCTGTGCTCTCCCCCCCACCCCAAACTCAGCTGGGATGGCAGCTGGAGGCTTTGGCCTGTTGTGGATGCATACCTTTCCCTCAGCCTGAGGTGAATGAACAATAGGTTTCCTTTTATCTAATCAGCAGTTTGACTTACAGTCCAAAGTTCTTCAAGGAGGTTTCTGTGGTTGTAGCTTCTTTAAAACTTTATATCAATGTTTGAGGCATAAACTATTTTCAGTCTCTGACACCTGTTTCTAGTATTTTCTGACAAATAATTTTTTAGGGGATCAAAGGGGAAGAATCAATTACCATGAGAGTTCTCATCTGTCTAATTATCTAATGGCCCATACTCAAAATAACGTGTAAAGGATCCAAAGTTCTCACGCTCTTTTACCTGAAATCTTACACCATTTATTTCAAATTGCATATTTTCATTGCATAGACTACAGATTTAACTCTGACCTCTACTTTTCAGGGAAGTGTTTCAGCTCCTGTGAAGTAAACAGTTCATGACAGACAGATTGTTGCTATTCAAGGAGTGTAGCATGATGTCATACCTGAGATTACAAATCCTTCCTCACTTTGTTGATTCAGCTATAGTACATTTTATTCCACAGTTGGCACAGTCACAGCTTCTATTCTCTTTGCTGGTCTCATTTGAGAGCTGCATTCATACTCAATAGATAGCGCAGAACCTGAACAGACTAATACTGTCTTGCAGTATGTCACTGTCCTAATAATTTGAAATAGTGTTAAAGTCAGTGGCATGTCTTACCTAAATGATAAAATGACACCAGATATGTCTTCTGCAACAATACTAAATGTACAGCCCACTGGGAATTGGCTCCTGTGGGGACATAGAGAAATATCGTAACTACTCATCTGAAAATCTTAATGAATAACTTACATTTATTCTGATTACAGGATATATATGTAAAGAAACATCAACTTATATGAAGACATCAGAATTTGTTTGTCTGTTCGTTCATGTAATTGCTTTTTCCTTGCATAGCTATATATAATTAATTTTCAAAGCCCTTAATTAAATCTAGATCTATTGTACTTGTCTGATTTTAAACTTTTTAAAATGCACCATTGATTTAAGGAGCCACTAAAGTATTTGCTGATAAACCTAGAATGAATATAGCAGTGAAGTAGTATCAGTGGATCTGTTTATGACCAAGTTTAAACATGACTCACTGACAGAAGTAGAAATTCCTTCACTTCAGTCAAGATGATAGATTTTGCTATTGCATTTTCCATTATTACATGGCTTGCAGAGTTGTGCATGAAACCTTCATTATCATTATGGAAAATGAATGGCATTGCCAATTATTTAAGCTGGAATAATTTAAGAGCTGGCTGAGCGGAAGCCAATATGAAGAGAGCCAGAAAACATTACTTAAAAAACAAAAGCAGGGTCTCTGGCAGAGTTACTTAAATATTTTCATGTGTTATTACCAATGGCAGAACATGTCAGAATTCATGGAGGCTAGACTTGGATTTTTTAAATGATTTGCTTCAAATTTTCATTCATATCCTAAAATACACCAAAAAGCTTCAAATGTCAATATTATTAGACATCAGTTATATGAGACTTGAATACTAATGTGAGGTAAAAGGGTAAGCACAGGAAGTGACAGATTTCTAAAAAAATACAGTTTTTCATTGTATTTTGTGAACAAGACTGGACTTAGTGCCTAAAAAAGTACATAAGAAGCAGCGTTATCTGCTACATGGCTTTCTTGGTTTCATATTTAACAATGTAGCCCTTGACTACCACAGTTGAGTGAGACTTGTCCTGTTTTAAAAGAATAATTTATGTTTAATTTCCACAAGTTTTATTGTTCACAGCAGTGTAAACAATTATTCTGATAATCCAATACAGACAAATAGCTATTTTGATTGATGTCATCAAAAAATTTTATTATCTATACACTGTTTTGCATTTTTTTCTGCTAGTTTGAAACAAGTCGTTGTCACTGCCAATGGCAACGGATTTGGAAGTAGATGATCTTTCTGGTCTCTTCTAACGAAAACTGTTCTATGGTTTTATGATTATTAGAGGGACTGACTGCTTGTGTCATTATAATTATGTATTATGCAAAATTCTGTGTGTAGATGTAGTGTGGTTTAAAAATGGTAAGGACTTCTGATTTTGTCTTGCATTTTCCTTAGCAACAATTATTCAAGTCGGTTTGGGTTTTGGGTTTTTTTGGTGAGAACTGACTGTTGAACTAATGCTACTGTTCCAAAGTTGGTGTGGTATCCTTCTTTAGCACCTAATTTTGAGAACAGATATGTAGGCAGCTGAAAGTGTGTACATATTTTCAGATCTCCTCTCTAAAATCTATCTTCTGGTGATTGCAAGATTTTAAAGGCCATATATATATTCCAGGACTGTCCATCAGGCCTGGAAAATTATTATGAGGATCTAAATGCCACTTAATTTTTTCCTCAAATCTTATCTTTATATTCTGAGAGATACGTACAAAAAAAAGAATAATGAGAAGGTGCAAGTATGCTGATACCACTGCATAGAATGGTAACTGATAATGCCATGTGCTTTGACATGGCTCAGACTTTACACATACGTGTTATTCTCACTATTTTTTACTTGTATTCTAGTGATAGACATGGAAAATAATAAAAAAATACATTCGGTATCTTGGGAACTATCATATTTGTCACTTATTCATTTCATTTATAATGGTTATGCATAATAATAGATGAATGTAAAAAAACACTGCGCATCATCATCATCATATTTGTTTTTCCTTTAGAGGCTGAATTAAAGCACGAGATAGGCAAAAGATATCTAATCTGTTTTTTAGGACTCTGAGTCTACTGTTTTTTACTGGTATCATCTTTCAGTGCTTAACTACCCTTATTGTTAAGGAATGCAATTATGTTCAAGGTAGATTTTGAAGCTATTCAAAGCTTCCACATTTTTTTATATATCTGAATCAAATGATCAAGTACTCTGTCAAAGTTCTCTTCAACAAACTGATTAGACTGAATTTGTTGAGCCCCGTAATGAGAATCTTGTTTTCTGTGCTTTGGATCATTTAAGCGTCCTTTCTTCAGTGTTCTGCAATATTGACAAATTCTAAAATGCAAAACCAACCACTTGATTTGGTGACATCATGTACGAGGAGAAAATCATACCCTTTCATGTACTTTGTATTCTGCTTCAGAGCCCAAGGATCACATTTCCCTGCTTCACCTTGGCAGTACTTTCTGACCTTATGGTAAGTCTTCAGAGGTGAGACTTTCCTTAAAGAAGTTTTTCTAACTCAAACTCAATCTATCTGTATAAGACAGAGTATTTGGGTTTTAGACACTGCATTTTTCACTGCTACAGAAGTCTTATGTAAGGAAATAACTTAAAAAGTTTTAATTTTTTCCAATACTTTTTCAGTAGTGGTCTGATAGTTGAGTTTGATGTGATATTCAGAGTGTTTTAGGCACATGCAAAATACAAGCCTAAAATAAAGTTTTCTCAATTCATGCTTGCTTAATTTAGTAATAAGCACATATTTGGCTTCAAGGTTTAGTTCCTATTGCCAATGGTCATGGCCAATAAAGTGTCTGTTAATGAAGATTGTATTCAGAAGCATGCAAGTGCAACTGAAATAAATAAATATTTTAAATTATTGGATGCTGGAGTGGCAGGTAGGGTAACTTCATCATATGTGACATGTTGAATTACATAACTCTATCATGTCTGTAGGCATGCAGCATGTCTACTTTTTCAACAACCAATGTGTCTCTTTTACTGCTCATCTAATAAATAAGTGCTAAAATATTGCTTCAGGCTTGTTTGCATGACAGTTGACATTTCAAAATACTGACAAAGTGACATATCTTGAGTAAACCCTTCTAAATAAGTTGTCTCTTTCCAACACGCTTTTTTTCATATAAGCAGCAGTAAGAATGCAACTGTGTTGCTGTCATTACTGGCATTTGAAGAAAATGTTTCTTTAAAAGTGGAAATTGAGATAAGATTACATGAAGTGTTACATCAATGTGTTTTATATTTGAGAACACAGAACTTGACATTTACACTAGTAAGGTTTGATATGCAGAATAGAGAGAACTACACAATAAAAATGTTCCAATTTTACATGATTACAGGCCAATAATTATTACTAAACAAGATTTTGCTTGTGTTTAACTTTTTATTTGCTCTACAGAGTCTACGATAAAACAGGGAGAAAATTTTCTCAGCTACTTGAGACCTCTTTTGCAAACTGAATTTTTAAGATGAATAAACATTTTACAAAAGAATGTTATATAACAAAGACTAAGTGATCTTACATTTCAGATGAAGCACAGTTCAAGAGACAAGAATTTATTTTTCTGTGTCTTATTTCAATTTGTTGTTCAATTTCAGACTTGAACTGATTAAAACAGTTACTTTTTTCAAAGGACATAGTTGACAAAATATCTTCTTTTTTTTTTCCCTGCAGCTTTCCTAATTTTTATAGCATAAACTTTGTTAATAATTTCTTAATATTTGCTTAAATTGCATTCCATATAGCAGAATCATGCAAAAGCTAATTGCAGCAAATTATTGGTAGTTTCAGAATCAAGACAGCTTAATTCTGGTGAGTCTGGACAGAAAGTAAATACCTTCTGTCCAGGAGAATTCAGTAAATCCAGTTTGGCTCACGTCTCATATTCTCTAGCTTAAACCTGGGCAAGAAAATCAGCTCATCTTGCAGACATGTCAGGAGCTCCTGTTCTGCACTGACATGAATTCAAGACGTAAAAATATTCACAAAAATTAGGTTCACATCCAAAATAATCTAATAGTGCTTTATTTGGCTTTTAGCAATCTATGTTTAAGACCATGGCCTAAATCAGGACTATTATTATTATCATCATCATCACCATCATCATTATCATTATTTTCATCATTATTTTTTCACTTTGCATCTCTGTCTTCTTCTGTTTTCTTCTTTACAGCTCTCTCTGTTTCTGCTTCACTAGAAATTGTATTTTCAATGTGACAAATGTTTTCATGTGTTCAGGAAGAAAAGCGTCCATCTAAATAAAGTAATGATAAACCATTTCACTAGAACATTCTTGAATGGTTTTCCCTACCTTATTTCACATGCCAGTTGTCTTTGTTTCATGGGATAAGCTCTTGAGGTTTTATTTTGCTTTGTTATAATTAATTACTTGCTTTTCAAGAGGGAATCATTTTAGTCATAAAGAGAGATATCCCACACTAATGCTAAGGTTTAAGGTTTAGCACCTAAGCAGCATGTTTCAGAACATCCCTTCTCAGATTGAAAGGGGAAAAGCAGTATCAACTATCCTGATTTCTGAATAATGTTATTTCAATTCTTAGCTTACATTTGTACTATATTTAAAGATTTCAGGGTGTAGTCTGTCACCAGAAAACCTGCTACTCCCAACAGACATACAGCATCTGCAAGTACTCGAACCACTGCTAATTCTGCAGCAGTTCTTTTAATACTATGCACTTCTTTCCTCCATTTCCTTGTTCCCTGAACGGGCACAAGAAGAATAGAATACCACACTTGCTATTTGTTTTAGAGAGAAGTATGCCTGACCGTCTAAGGTTAACAGCTTAACCTTATATTCAAAGATGATACAATTTTTTGAGGTGTTCTAAATGATAATTTCCCAAGAGAAAATGATTTAGCATTGAGCCCAAGTAACAAACATGTTTTTAAAAGTGTTTAAATTATTCCTTTCCTAGCTGACAAACAGTTTTTGAAATCATGTTAGCAAACACATTTTCCAACATATCCTGTTTCCATTCTTCAGAAGAGGCCAGAAAAACACATTTTTAGTAGAGGTAAATGAAGTATTTGGAAAGAGCTTGGATAATGGGGACAGGCCAATGGAGTTATTTAAATATTTTTTAAAATAATATTACTTTAAAATGTATGAGTATTGTTGTGTTATTCTACAATGATGACTTAGACTGAATATTTTAATACCAATCCTTTCTTCATAGCCTAAATTTCCCAACAGAACTTTAGGCAGGGTTACTTAACTTTCAGGGTGCTTTCAAGTAGAATACTTTTTATTTTTGGTTGTGGTATTTTGTAGTTATTTTCTTTTATTTCATTTTTTTCCCTTTTTAAATTAGAAGTAGTGTCAATAGCTCCCTTTGGAAGAAGGCGCCACATTAAAATCTGTGGTTTTGGCTTGTGTGTGTGGTTTTTCAGGGTTTTGGTATTGGTCAATATCTAGTTCCTTCTGTGTGTGATTCTGAGTAAAAATATAATTTACCATTTGGAAATATGATTGAACCTATTCATTGGTTTATGCTGCTATTTTTTTTTCTGCCCAGAGACAGAAATACTAAACAAGTTTCTTGAAACAACTGAAAAAATTGAGAAAAAACAAGTGAGTGCCATTGTCATGTAATTCTTCCTATGCCCAAAAGACATAATAGCCTACAACAGCAACTGAAAATCTCAGTTCTTAAATGCAAACACAAGCATAAGGTTTCTTTGCAATAGTAAAAATCAAGCACTTGCATAACTCTGAAAAATGATTTATTTGACTACTGGGATTAAGTTTTGCTAATATGGAGTTAGAAACACAAAGTGAAAACTATCTCCTCTATCTGTTACTGTCTTCAGCTGATACTGTCTTTATCTGTGAGGAAAAATAAATAAGCACTAAATGGAAACTGCTCAGTTTTGACATTGTTAGTGGATGTATCAGCAAAGCTACAGGTCTACGACAACAAATTGATGACACCACTGACAGGAAGGAATCCATTCACTACAAAACCGACATTTCTTAAAAGGACTGTAAGAGCCAGCAGAACAGTAGATGGAGGACAATGTCAGTGTCATTAACTAAGTTCTGACTGGAGCAAATGTTGTTATTGAGAACTACTGTTTTTCAATTCTTATGATTAAAAAAATGCTAAAAATTTTCAGATGCAAATGGGAGACAGGGCTGTTAAGACATCTGGGACAATTTCTAAAGAGAACAATCATTTTCTCTAAAGACAATACCATTTAAAGAATCTGAATTTATGATCAGATTTATAAACTGCCACATGTCCCTCCATGGTCTGTACGTTAACTTCAAACAATGGTTGCTTGCAATCGTATATGGAATGGAATAACCTCTTGAAGCAGGTGTCTTCTTGTTAACTTGAAGAGGAGTAAATTAAGCTACAGTGGACCTTCAAAAATGAAAAAGGAAACACACAGTAGAAAACAATTACTCTAAAAGTTTGTTTTACTATTTAATTACTGATCAAATATTAGGATTGAGAGACCATTTATTTACATGCTGTGTCAGTTCAGTTGCCACAGAAAAATCCCTACGTTTTGACTGTTGGGAAGACCAAGAATCATTTAATATGAATAGTGAGAAAAGTGGCATGAAATGAAGTCAGATAGGAGGAAAAAAATTAGAATACTTAAGAAAAGCAATTTTACTTTGTTCTGTATATCTGACCCATAAATATAGGAAGAATATGGTGAATCATAAGACAAATTCCACTTAATCTCCTCTATTTATGCTTAAATTCAGCTGCTCTTTAGAGAATTATTTCTGAAAACAGAAGTAATCCTTTTCAAATATAATTGTGTTAATAGTTGAAAAAAAAATGGAAAAGAAGACCTTGAAACAAGTAAAAGCTCAAAAAGAGAATGTCAAGTCCAATATCTAACTGGGAAAAGGTTTCTGCATTTTGTATCAATACAGTGTTTATAAAAGTAATTTAAAAATTATCTACAAATCTAATAAACAACATGGGAGTAAAAAAGGAAATTTCATTGTTAGTCTTTCAAGCTCTGCCCAAGAAGACCCAGGGAATGATTAAGTATTTCTTTAAAGTAAACCTGTCACATGGGTTAATATTTGAAAAGTTTCTTGTTTTTAGGAAAGGAATAAAATGTCACTTCCTCAAGATGTATTTGTGGTCCTGGGATAGGAAATTTAAATCGTCTCATGAAACTATTACAAAGTTTTTGTTTTCCAAGAGCTAAATTTCAAAAACATAACAAAAATCTCTCCCTTGACCTTAATATACTAGAAGCAAGTTATCAATGTTGCAAAATAAAGTACTTCCCCTAGTGCAACTTAAGGCTGTTTTCTCTTTTCCTTTCACTGGAGACAAGGCAGAAGAGACTGACTCTCACCCCACTGCAGACTCCTTACCGGCTGTTGTAGAGAGCAACGAGGTCCCCTCTGAGCTTTCTCTTCTACAGCTGAAACACAGCTCTCTCAGCTGCTCCTCATAAGACTTGCTCACCAGCCCCTTCACCAGCTTTGCTGTCCATCTCTGAACATGCTCCAGCACCTCAATGCCCTTTTTGAAGTATGAGACCCAAAACCAAATACAGGATTTGAAGTGCGGCCTCACCACGGCTGAGTACAGGGGGTGATTACTCCCACAGTCCTGCTGGTACCACTGACTTAGATACAGACCAGGATGCCATGGGCCTTCTTGGCCAGCTGTGCAGACACTGGCTCATATTTAGCCGGCTGTCAGCCAGTACTGCCAAGCCCCTTTATGCTGAGCAGCTCTCATACCATTCTTCCCTAAGCCTGTAGCGCTGTATGAGGTTGTTGTGACCCAAGTGCAGAACTTTTCTGTAAAGAAATGTTATTACAGTACCACATGGTTTCAACTATTATGTTGGTGTTCACTCTTTTTTTAATCCAGCCCTTTTCAGAATTGTATGTTTGATCTTAAAATCTACTACATGGTGGAATTACTTAGACAGACCTTAGAAAGTTAGAAATGTATTAAAACTCTTGAATGTGTACGTAAATTTGCAGCACTCACTGTGTTTATTCACAATATCTGTTATATCTAAAACGGACCTGTCATTTAATTCGCATACACTGGCAATAGAAACAAGAAAGAATTCTAAAAAAATATGTAGACATTCAGTTTATTTATATTTTAATAGCCTAATAATACTTGAAATATAGAATTTCAAAATATCTGTATCCTGGTTAAATTGTAGCATTGAATAGCAGTTCTTGGCTATCTTTTGGTTTAAAATGTTAAAATTAAGACCTTTGCAGTAATCAGAGAAACTGATTGAATGTTCATACACAAAACAAGAACATTTCTGTTACAATAGTCTTGCAACTTACATACTCAATGGGTAAAATAGCCTTTAGGAGTTTGTCTAGGGACAGAAAAGTAATTTTTCAGTTTCCTTATGTATACCTTGAAGAGCAACTTAGCTGTTTCAGTTAATTAATTTAAAAACAACAACAAGAAATTTCTCCAGAATTTAAAAAACTCCAAATCTAAAAGGATAACGAATTCTTTAAAGTCTCAGGAGACATTAGTAGTCACATGTCTATCAGCATGCAGGAAATCTTCAGCATTTAGATCAGACTTTATTATACAAACAATGACAACATGATTAAATGTTGATTAAAAGATAATACAATCAGGATTAAATTTGCTATTTTGTCACTGGGAACTCCTCTGTTGAAATCTGTACTAGTTCCCTCAAGAAAAGCAAAATGAGATATAGTTAAAACATACATTCTTATAGTTCTTCTTTACAGTTAAAACATACATTCTTGTGATTTTTCACATGTAAATATAACTATAGATTGACAAAAATACAGTTGTTTCATGCCTGAAAAAACAAGAACAAAAAAAATCCTGAAGTTTACATTTCCTTTGGGGGATAATTTTTATGGATTTCATCCACCAGGGAATCATTAATCTTTGAATCAAGATCCTCTGATAACTTACTAAGATTTCCATTAAGTATTCTTAAATTTTTTCCAAAAGAATGAATTTTTTTAGTAATTTGATTTGTGCTAGTTGCCTTCAATGATTCTTTTTATGCATTGTCCATATCCCTACTGTTTTCATGTTATTCAAATAACACTTAAATCTATTGATAGAATCAAGGGACTTGAAATTAAAACTCTGCCTGATTCCTCTGCTTATTAGCCCAGGTGGACAGGGCTAATCTCTGTATTGTATATACATGTAAATTAAATTAATAACACTTATGAATGCTGAAGATGACTTTTCAATGCATGTAAAAGTCATATATAATCAAAAGAAAAATCACATGGGATTTAATCATCAAAACATCATCAGGATATTGAGTCTTAAAACTTTTAACAAAATATAATTTCTTTACCCTTTCAGATAAAAGATAAACAAAACTGAAATAAAAAACCCACAAAATCCGCCTGTAACTCCTATAACTGCAAGGATATGGTTTATTAAAAAAAAAAAAAAAACTGAAATCATATAGTATCTGGCAAATCTAGAAAAAAATATTTATAGGAATTTTTTAGTTGCTTGAAATGAAAGCAGTGGTAACAAATCACTGAATATGATTATATATGCAAGCTAATAAGAAAAGGTAAGGGGAGAAACAACACAAAAATCACAGGCACTTCCTGAATTTAATTTCTGTCCTAAAATACACATAATTCTTAACAAGCATTTTACGTGCATTTTTCATGAAACTTACATGCTTTGTTAGCTTTTCATTTAAATAGAATGATCATAGTTTGAATGAAACCACTTATTAAACTGACTAATGTTTAGCCAGCTTAATAATCGTGGACTACATTATTTTGATTCGTTGTATTCAAGCAGTTAAAAAAAAAGAAAAAAACCTTCTTTGATCGTATGCGTTTCACTCTTAAGTAAGATAAAAGAGAAGCATATACTCAAACAGTTATTACAGAGCAATCAGTGCATTGTTAATCACCACACTTACCTTGGGATGTGAACAAACCTAAAATTAGCTTTCACTTATGAATTTCTGTGAAGAGTCAGGGAAATAATGTGAGAAGCTGAAAAGGATCACCATGTGATGAGAAATACTTAGATTTCTAAGATTAGAAAAGAGCAAATTTAATATTTAGTTAAAATTTCACGATATATTTTTCTTGTTTTATGTCATTCAGTTGTTTTGACTGAAATAATATAAAAGAGAAGGCAGGCATATGGAATGATTTTCTCTTTTAGGATTCCTCTCTGGTTCTGTAGAATAAAATTAAGAATTTTTTTTACCTATCTTAACAAATCCCATCTCGTTGATCAGAACTTCAGTACCCGATACAATCTTTTTGGACCCTATAAACCCCTCTTTCTTCACCCACTTTTCCATTTTCTGAGGAACAGAAGATTCCTGTAGATAAGGATTTCCTAGGACACCACCTTCTTCTTTTGTCAAACTTAGAATAATTTCATAATTCCTGAAATCATTAAAAAAATTTCTTATCCTCTATTCCTGTGACAGAGTATGGTCTAGCTTCTGCACTGTTACGTGTTTTGACCACTAACAGTAGATGTGGCAGGACATGTCTACCCCCTCTCACTACCACAGATGGCTGGTGCATATGCAAGAGATAACTCGGGTGGGTCACATGCCCAGCATGGGGTATCCCTGGTGCCAAAAAGGCTCAGACACTCAGCTAAGAATCAACATCTTAGTCTGGAAAGCAAATGTGGGAAGAGATGAAAGAAATATTCTTGACCAAAAGACACAGTTCTTATATCTATAAAAGCTCATACAATTATCACAGAGGCAGAAGTCTCTTACACACTCCACGGAAAGGTGTGAGAAGATTTCTCCCTGGAGCTGGACTCAACTCCAGGTCCCTTTCCCCGGGAATTGAGAGAGAGGATTTCTCGATGTGTACTCCATCAAAGAATTGGATGGTAAGAAACACTGAATCCTAAGTTATACTATTTCTTAGCGAGCTGTAAATTTAATGATACGTTTAACTCCACGTGTAATACTAGTATGCCTTTTTATCTTATTCCTGTGTAGTAATAGTGTGTCTTAAGTCTTATCTCTGTTAGTTTTGTGTCTATTAATAAATAACTCATTTTATAATAGACCGAATCAGCCATTATTAAAGAACTTGAGAATGGTACTGGATTTTGGGGTGCTGGCCACCTCAATAACGTGGCTGCCTGCTGCCAGAGGCCTAGGCAACAGACAAAAGCTCATTTAAACACACATCATTCATAACACTAGGGTGATTTGGGTTTTACTTTCATACCCTACATAAAATACAAAAAAGTGTCTCTATTGCTTTGAGTGAAAGTTCTTAGTCAGATGAAGCAGAACTTATATTACATAATGAACATACACACTCGGTATTGAGATTAAAGTTTATCTGCAACTTTCCAGTTTGGATTACATACAACTAACACCCACAGACAAAAATTTTTTTTCTTAAAGAAAAGATTCTTAAGCGCTTAAACTAGAAGCACATAGAACTAGCTAACCAGCTGCCTAATATAAACTTTCCTCCATTCCCTTTGTTTCCAAGAAAATATTCAGGCCACATCCAACAGCTCAGCAGTTGCATTTGGCCTCATGTCACTCCATCCCAATTGACTCTCCTTCAGTTCCAGTAGAATGCCTGTGGCATCTTCCAGAGAAGATGAAAGTGCATAATTTTCAGCCCGAATTGAAAATGTAGTCATCAGTTTTAGAAGTTTCATTGTAAAAATGTAAAGGTTTATGCAATTTGGAGGAAGGAACTTTATAGTACTCATTTTGCTTATAATAACTATATTTCCTTCTTTAATCAGTTTTGTTATTGGTATTCATTGCCATCATCTTTATAGTATATACCTAAAAGTTCTACATTTTAGTATCTCACATCCCTCCCTGTGCATATCTTTAGAATTAAAAAATTCTCAAACTTTGTTTCTTCATTTTTTAAAATTATTTCATGTGCCTTCGTAATATGGTCTATTATTTTTGTAATAAACTTGTGATAATTCAGTCGTCAAACTACAAGACCTGATTTCGTAACTCTTATGGACAAGTAGAATGATGTTTTTATTGACAAAACTGTTTTATATTACTTATTTCTGTAAAATTATCACAGGATACACAATCTTCAAAAGATTTACCTCTTCCTTTTCCAAAAAGTCTTCACTTCTGAAAAATTAGTAAACTCAGTAAAACAAAGAAATTAGAAGTAGTATAAACTATTAATTCCATTCTATTTTATGCCTAGAAATTTTCAATATATAATCCATTATACTAAAAACTGAAGGTTTTTTGTGCATAGTATAATACATTATCTCTCCAGTCGAAAACCTTAACATGTTTTATTGTTTTTCTTTGTTTGTCTGAGGTTTTCTTTTGTTGTTGTTGTTGTCATCGTCGTTGTTGCTGGATGAAAGATAATACCAGTTTAATATATTAAAAGATTTTTTTCCTAGCAAAATTGACCAGTCTTAACTTGTAAGGTTTGTCTCATGTAATTTCTATCACTTTCTAAATTTCACTCAAGAAATGCCTAAGTTTCATCAGGATTTCTGAAATTCTTGATAAAATGGAAGTAAATCTTTATTTACTTGAATTAAATTAATGTATATACTTCGAAGGAATAAAAATATCTTCAAATCTGTTGAATGTAAATTTTTACCCGAAGGAAAAAATAAATTTTATATGTTATTTTAATAGTTAAATAACTTATTTCTTGAAACAATTACTTTATTTCAAAGTGGTCAAAACGAAGAAATAAGATGATAAAAATCCTTAAAAAAGAAAATTCTTGTTATATTTTTCATTCAATTTTCAAGCAGAAGAAATCCTAGAATCATGGAATTATAAACTGTTCGGGCTGGAGGAGACCTGAAAGATCATCTAGTTCCAACCTTCCTGCTATGGGCAGGGACACCTTCCACTAGACCAGGTGGTTCAAAGCCCCATCCAACCTGGCCTTGAACACCTCCAGGGTTGCGGTATCCACAGGTTCTCTGGGCAACCTGTTCCACTGCCCCATCACCCTCAAAAGTGAAGAATTTCCTTCTAATGTATCATCTAAACCAGCCCTCTTTCCATTTAAAGCCATTGCTCCTTATTACTGTGTGTCCTGATAAACAGTCCCTCCCCACATTTCCATTCGTTACTAGAAGGCTGCTCTAAGGTCTCCCAGGAGCTGTCTCTTCTCCCTGCTAAACAACTCCAACTCTCTCAGCCTGACTTCATCATTAGCTTCCTTTTACTGCAAAATTGCCTTTCCCTTCCCAAACACAAGCCTCAGGTTTCCAGATTTGCTGTGTAGCATTTGAAGAAACAGCTCTCATATGACCATTATAACTGCACCCATAAACACCTTCTTCTGGAATTGGGAAGAGCTGTATTACAGGAGCCAATAAACTGATTCCTCACCATTAGGAAATACTTTACTACTTCATAAATCCTCCCAAAAGGCTGCAGTAGAGAAGAAAATTAGAAGTCCTTAACATTTTTACTAGTGTGTGTTTAGAAAGAATTACTAAGGTTAATATGTTCTTTGTACTGTAAGCAATTTCAACAACGAATGAATTTCAGAAGACTTCAGTACTAAAAAGGACGTAAAATGTACAAATGGAAATCTTACATGTTAAAAATTTTGTGCAGCACCTCAATATGCCAATTACTGGAATACTATTACAGCTTATCCACTTCTCTATGTTACCAACGGAACACTGTTGATATTTGATCGTCCTCTGCATTTTTTCATTATATTTTTCTGACATGTGAATTTTGCCTTTTAATTTTCCATTTTTGTTATCTAATATTTTCATTTTAAAATTTTTTCAAGTGTATTAAAATATTCAAAGAACAGACATATTCTATTAGCTACTTTTTTTAAATTCTAATGAATTCTTAATTGTTTATATTGCAAAGACAGGAAATTTATAGTATGTTTTGGTTTTTCCTACCATATGTGTTCATGTTGTGTGCCAGTTCCTGTATTTCAACTCTTTTAATTATATGTGGAAGAGACTGAGGCAAAGCTGAGTCTTTAAGGAAGAAAAGCAAGAGAAATTTCATTGAAAATTTTATGGACACCTTGTTTATAACAAACTTTACAATATACCAAACTCTTTTAAAAATAAAGTTGCAAAGAAGAGAAATATAAATTTTGGCTGGTGAATAAACATAACACAAAAATCCAAAATAATTAAAGAGAAAAAAATTCTGAAGTCTTTCATGCCTCTTCTGGTCTTTTCTTCTGTTTTATTTCAGAACATAGATGGCCTCATCCAATGATTTTATTCTGGCTGAAAATACAAATGTCAATATTCCCTTCAGCAAAACTATACTTCTTTCGTCTTCAAGCACCTGAAAGTTTTATTCTATATAGAAAAGGCAAATGAAACCCATTAACTTAAATAAGAATTAATTGTTGAAGCGCTTAAATGGTTAGCTATTATTATTCCCTGGACATGGTGGAATATTCTAAGTATAGGGAGCTGTCATTTTGAACGTTTTTTTGACCTTAACTTTCCTCAGTTGTTATGTTTGCTTTTAGGATGATTTTCTTTGCTATGAACCTTGCATATCCGAGAACAAAACTCTGATATTGGTAATCTAGAAAAAAAGAAACCAAACAAAAACCATACATTAAAATAATTCTTACAAATTCCTTTCTTCATTCTGATTATTTAGCATAATGTATGACATTATATATTACCTGAAATTTTTGTGTCTCTGCTTCTGAGAGACATCAATTTTATTTCTATCAAAAAATATTTAAAAAAGTTTTTCCAAGTTCTGAAAATAATTTATAATATCAGGAAGAATAATGAGGATATAAGTGCAAAAAAGGTTCCTTATTTTGCAACCCTTATTTATTTCCCAGAATTTTTATTATATTCCCCATTTAGGATTGCTACAGCTCAATTCTATACTTCATTCTTAAACCAAAACTTGTAACTTATACTAAGTTATAAGTATTTTATAGACACATATAATCCATATGCTATTCTTAAAGCTAATTTTTGGGCCACACACACTTCAGTGTCCTAGTGAGTCTTACAATCTGCTTTACAAGCCAGCACAAGTTCATACAGAATGTCAGTTTCCAACTGATCCAGAGACCAAATTCTTGCAAAAAAAAGTCTCTATTTTCTAATCTCATAAAATATGTCTCTCCAAATCAGGATTGAGTAATAATTCTGGAGACACAGATTTTCCCATGCTTTTAATTCATCTAATACAGAGAGATGTTTTATAGTACATTACCTTTTGGTAGGTGTAGAAATATTTTGTATGAGACAAAATAATTTTGAGGCCCACCTTCCTACTAAGATAATAGTGTAAAGTAAAAAAAAAAAAAGAACTTACCGAGTACTGAAAAAGTTATTAGTTAATTAGCATCAAAAAGAAATTGATTTACTGTTTGAGTTCAATATTGACAAATAGGACAGACGGGAGCCACAGCTGAGCTTAAATTTCATAGCACTTTATGAAAAGCTACATTTCATGGCCATTCCCTCTGAGAAATATTCCTGCTTTGGGAGCAATTTTCTATGGACTCCTTTAACTAGCAGCTCAGTGTGTACTAAAGAAAACAAAGCTTCTCCCTGAAATATATCCAGTACTGGATGACAAGCACCATAGTTCTGGTAACAACAGTGAGAAATATCTATGCTATCAGTTACACCTTTTTTGTCCCTTCCATTTAAAACTATGCAAATCACAAATACAGTCTGTCTGATACAAAAATACTCCTCCAGAACACTTAAATAGCTCTCAATGAATATTGGTTCTTGTGGCTTAATGGCAGCGCTTTGAGTGTTCAGTTTCAGCAGTGACAGACATTTGGTTGGAAAGAATCCTTGAGGAAATAACAAGTTACTGAATTCACACACAAATCTTAAGAATGAAGAAAATATATGGCAAAAAAAAAAAAAGGAAAGAAATAATTATTTTTTATTTTATGTATGCAATGTGCATCTATTTTTAAAAGCGTGATTCTCTTATTTGTCACCCAATACATGCAGTTTCATATCCAGTTCTACCAAAAGAATTATTCTTCGATTTTTTCTCTCTGAAGACTTAAAGGGAGATGATTCTGATGAATTAAGAGGTGATATACCTGTAATCAACATAAACTATTAAGCTGGCAGACTTAAATGGCTTCACGGCATGCGATAATTCTGGATTCAGGCTTTCCTATGTGATGGGAAAGTTGTCACAAATAATTTTATAATGTCATTGCTCTCCTTAAGTGTTCAGTAAAACCCGTGTTCTGAGATCTGTGACAAGCACAAAGTAGTTCTGCTGTAGATTGCTGCACGGAAAGTCTCAGAGGAATAATTCTATCTATCTATCTATCTATCTATCTATCTATCTATCTATCTATCTATCTATCTATCATGCATCATCAGTCTTATCTATGTGTTGCACATTTCATCTCAGCTGTTTGATTTGAAATGAAATTTAGTGTAAATAGGTATATATATGCTGCTTATAGACATCCCATTAGTATCAAATAGCGCCTCTTGTTACAAATCAGAAAACTCATTCATATAGGTGCCTTCAAAATTTTACTTAAGATATTTCAATCAACGTTTTGAATCTAATGTGAAGTAATATGGACCCTTATAAATTCATAGGGAAATATGCAAATGATATTTTAAGGTTATTTTATAAATGCATGAAAAAGATAAAAACTCCAGAATCAATATGTGTACAGGAGTACATCCAGTATTACATGTACCTTTGGAATTCTATCCCAGGACTGTCTTAAGTGGAAAAAAAATAATAATTTTTTTTAGAATTTTTTATGTCTGTATCCTAGCTAATTCCTATTACTATTTTATTTCCTGAGAATAAAGACAAGACACCTCCATTTTCAGCAAATGGACTGAGTTATATAGAAATAATGGTTAGGTTAATGATGAGACAACATAACAGGGAGGGTGAGACCTTGGAGCCTTCAGAATTTTGACCCAAATATTTTATACAAATTGTGATGTCAAGATATATGGAGAAGTTCTTCAAAGCTTGCTTGTGACTATTGCCTGTATCTTTCAGTGAATATCAGTCCATGAATTCCAAATGGACAAAGGTCTTTTGCAGTAACTTTCAGCAGGAAATAACATTTCATACATTTCAAAATTATTTCTTTTTGGATGAGCAAGGATATGCAATTTTCTCTAGGCTAGGCTGCTTTCAAGACCTGGCTAATTTTGAGCTGCTCAGCTGTATGGCCCTGTACTACTCTGATATGTGCTTACTAGATCCTTTCTAACATGAGTACTCCCAGAACTGTTTGTCCATATTCCCACCCCAGAAGACCATTAGGAATTTTTGAAAAAAAAAAAAAAATCCAAACCAGCTGGTGTGATCAGTCTTGTAGTTCTTGATATCAAAGGCAATGCTGTACAGAAACAACATATTTCTGTAGCAGAAATATTTACCATACATAGTTCCTTCATATTCTGCATCAAAGTGCAGAAGAGGTTAATAACACCCTAATCTTGTTCCCTTAGCACATTTTCAACTAATTTTCATTTTTAAATTACTTTTCATAAAAGCTGCAAAGAAAAGGCATTCAGATTTGCAATATTGTATAATACATCTAAGTAGGGGAAAACACGACAGCAGAAGAGAAAAAACAAAAATCAGCTACCAAGTGACTGCATAATGAATGCAATAGATAGATAAAACTGTTCTAATTACCAACACAACACATTTTCTTCAGTGAAAGTACAAAAGTGTTTGTTTGAGAGTTATAGATTTATTTCTTTAATATCCTTTTCCTAGAGAGTTATCAGAGGTTGTTCTCTTGCTGGAGTATATTCCCTGTTCTTGAGCTCTGAATGTCATGATTTGAGTGGAAAGCTGATTTTTGCCTGCTTCTGACTAGATGCACATTGCTGAAGGAGTTGTTCTCTGTTGAATCGCTAGTGTCCACCTCAGCACTTTTAGCCTCCAGGGCAAGCTTTTGGTATTAATCATAAATTGAATACATGAAGAATAATAATTAAAGAGCAAACTGTAATTATGAGTAACATCCAAAGGGAGCAAAAAACCACTGAATGTAGGACCTAGGTTTCCTATTAGTGCATTTAGGATTAACTATAAACAGTCTTGTTAAACTCAATTAAATAGTTAATTAGATGGATTTTTCCTATTAGAACAGGATAAGAGGCTTGACTTTTAGAACTATACTGTTTGTAGGTTTTACTTTTCTTAACTATTACTGTGTATGGATTTCCTTTCCCTGGGAGACATAGTTAAAAAAAGACAGAGAAAAGAATTTCTTAGCACATCTTTAGGGGGCTTTGGCTTTTTTGTTTCTTTTTATCACCACTCCTCCTACAACCCAAGAGTAATTAGTGACATGTCAAATGTATATCTGCCTGAGAAACAGTGATATCCCCTTGTTGGTAGGGTTCCTAGCAATTAGGATCTTTTTTTCTTCTCCTACAATTGTCTATTTTACTAAATATGGATCACATGTTTGCTGTCACAATTTATAGTAGATATCAGTCTAGAAATAACTGGTTTCTTTGTATGTTTGATGAGTCAGGCTGAGCTATATTCTGGTGCGTTTCCTCATGATATTTCCCGATCCTGATTTTGTCAGCTGTTGCTAATATGTGACAGCAAAATTAGAGAGAATGAAGCAAAGTGCATTTACTCTAGTACAAATGTTGTCACCTGTTAATACCTGACAGACCTTCCTGAGGCTATTTTTGAGCACTGCAGGAGTATAAGTGCAAGTAAACTGAGAGAAAAACTCTTACAAATATTTTAGGTTTCTATGCTGCAGTACTAAGCTCTCTGGTCTTCAGCAGTTGTATAACTACTGATTAAAATCTAATTAAAAATTCACTTTGATTTTTAATAATTCTTCAGCTATGATTGAGTTCTACACTGTGTCATGGATAAAGAGATTTGACATCTATGAACAGCTCTAAAATGGTCCCCCAAAGAAATACAGATCTGAAGGTGGACTAAACTGTTTTTAGGGGTAAGAAGCAGAATACAAACATGGCATTTAACACACCTAGAAAGTACTTACATGGTAAAATCAGATATAACTTGGAGACCAACTGAAAATACCCGGAGGTATAAAAGCAAATATATTAAAATAACCCCAAGCAGACCCTAGAGTGGAGAAGGAAAATAAACTAAACATCATATTCTTCCTTTTGAATGTTGAATGTTGTCATACCCTGCAACCACCATCAGACTGATAACATGGACCTCTAGAGTCAAAAGAGTAATGGAAGGATAAGGATAAGCAAAACACCAGCAAAAGGGGTAGGTACTAGGAATTTTGTGTGCTTAACAATTTTTGTGGTACAAGAAGATAGCTCACTGTCATCACAGCTCATCAGAGATCCAACTTGCCAATTGCCAATTAAAAACAGATTATGATAGTAAAAAGCAGAAACAATAAAAACACCTTCTCCTCCCAGCTCCCACCACATCTTCTCAGGTTCATCTTTCCTTCTTTTGTTACCAACTATTCTGCCTGTGGGAAGAATAAGATGGAGGAATGTGGCTGTGGTCATGTTATGAAACACTTCATGTCTGCTGTTCCCTATTCCTCACACTGTACCTCTGCTCAAGCTTGAGGTCCCCCTGATAGGGTACAGTCCACAAACGGTTCCAACATTGGTCCTTCCCACAGGCTGCAGTACTCCAAGAATTACTCCACTACAGCCTCCCTGATGGTCTTAGTTTTGGCCAGTAACAGGTCCATCTTGGAAGCATCTTGGACTGGCTCTGTCCAACGTGGTGGCAGCTCCTGCTTTCCTTTCCTGTAGGCCACCCCTGCAAAGCTCCTCCTCTCTGTGCTGCCAGAACTTTGCCAGGCAAAGGCAATGTAGAATATTAACAATAATTTTTGTTCTTTATATTTAATATCTCTTTCCTTTCTGCATTAATAAGTCTGAGAGTAATAGGGTGTGGCATTTTTATCTGGAGGGTTTAGAATAGCATTTTAAGAAAATGCCAAAATGTTATTTAGACGTGTGCATTTTTAGCGTTTATTCAAATAAGCAAAAGTAAGAGGTCACTGAAATCTTGTTCTTAACATGATTTGAAATCCAAACTCACATCATACTACTACCATATTTAACTTGACTAAAACTGTAGATTATATTTAGCTCAAGAGTTCAGACTTGATGGTCTTGAAAGTAAATTTTGGTTTTAACCTCTCCTCTGTTTAACCTCTCCCCTTTCATTGTATTTCCTCTGTTAATGCAAAGCTGGCATAGGAATAGTTAAACCTCAAGTTCATTAGAATTTCCCTTTCAGAAAGAATTTAAAAAGCAAATGAATCAGGTGAAACTTAACTGCTTCTTGTTACTGTTCAAGAAATCAGTTTCCTGGTTATCACTGAACGTCACGTGTCTTTCCCAGTAGTTTATCTTAAACATGTATTTTAAATATAAGTAATCTCTTAATTTTCACATTCTGAAATCAGCTTTCTTCTTTTTTTTTTTTTACAGTTTTGAACATCTTTGTTAATCCCATTCAATTTTCTCTACCCTAGAATAATCTCTTTTTTTTAAAAAGTTAACAATTATTGGTATAGAAGATGGACAACAACTAATGCCCTAGGCTAGCTGCAGAGACATAAAATAAATATGTATGAGATGTAGAACTTAATTTCAAATGCCAGGTCCAGCCTTCTTCCTTTTTTTTCCCCTAGAAATTCTATTGTGTGTGATTCCTATCATAACTTTATTCAATTTGATGTAGTTTGAAAGCAATCTCTCTTGTGATCTTCCTCAAAAAACAGTATGCTCATTTTTAGCATATTTTAGCATCTTTAAATTGATGGGAATTTTTTAGAGGTACATACTCTGATTAACAGGGACAAAGCTATTTTGAATATCTACTTCTTCCACTCTGCATTAAAATGTAATGATTGCTATTACAGCTCATTAAATAACTCCATCATGTATAACTCATTTAAATGAAATCATGTAAAATGCACATATAATCCAAGAATCAAGAAAATAATTATTTTATCTATTTTTGATCTTACTATATGAAAAGCATAAAAACTGCTGTTGATAAAGCTATATGGTGCCAGTTTCAAACTCCATCTGACTTGTCAGAACCTGCTCTACATTCCAAAGTCCATTTTGTCTAGATTTTCATTTGGTATGTTTTGTAGAAATGTGTAGATCACTTTATAGTGTTACTTTGAGAAAGAAATGTTTTAAAGAGCTTTTGAAGTCCTACACAATTTATGTTTCAGGAGTCATAAGGGAAATGAACTTATGTTGTTCCTGCATCAGTGAGGCCATGGACATTAAGCAGATCTGCAGATAGGATTCTACCACTAATTAAATAGAAACCATGTGGACTTTCAAATTCCACAGAAAACAGACAGAAAAAATGAACACAGAAAAAGGATGATAATGAAGAAAATAGTTTTGAACTTCAGCTCAAGACTTCAGAAGGCAGAATAACATTATAGCCTTTTTCTTAAATTACAGCAGTAGTATACAAATTGTTTTACTTTTCTTTTCTTGCTCAGTATTTCAAAAATCACTCCCTCTCATGTTTTTTCTGTATTAATTTTTTCATAATTGTATGTTTTATATTTTGAGAGAGCTACTGTAGACGGCTCAAGGATAATTTAGTCTGTATCAGTATGAATTACTTTTCTAATTTTATTGAACGCTATTTTCCTCTTGCACATTCTTTTCCCACCAGCTCATTGTAACTCCATAAGATTTAGAAGAAAGAAAATCTTCACGTTTTTTCTTGGCCATTTTCAGTTGTTTGCCTCACAAAGAGGTAATATAATTTGAACTGGATTTATCTTTTATTTTATCTCCTCAAATTTCCTATAAGGACACAGTACATCTTAAAAGGCTGTTACTTTCCAGTTAAGAAGTATCTCACTTTCAGTAATAGATGAGCTGTTTCTGTCAAGAATCTGTAACACACTTAGATACTTTGCAAAGTGCTTTTCTTTCTTTAGCTAAAGGTTAAACAGTGTCAGTTATTATTATGTTATTATCATTAATAATTTATTCTTTTTATATGTGTGCACCAATGTGAATACATATTTTGAAGTGTTGGATGTTGATCTGTAACTGCCTCTTACTACAATCAGAGCAGGTCATGAAAAGAAGCAAAATGACAAGTAGCTATATTTAAAGTGAAAGCAAAACAAGCTAAAATAGCCTATTTTGAGGGAAAAAAATGTTAACATGCTGTTTTATTTGTTATAATGCGACATTCTTTTTCGTTAAGATGGATACAATTCTAATTCGAAACTGAGATCCATGAATCAGTCACTGTCAAGAGGGTCTCTCCCTTTCAGCTGTTGCAACTGAAAAGACATATATGTATATATGTATATTCACAGAAGGGCTTTTTAATATTTATACACACACATCAGAGAGCTAGACATTACTTTGATAAAGTGTTTAGAAGACTGCTCAGGTCAGTTTTAAATTTTAAAACTGAACTTTACTGATTACACTCACTGAGCAGGTTCTTATAAATGATGGTAATTTCTTGCACAGTATTAACCATTTTCATAACAAATGCAAAAATCTTAGTTCACAACACTTCTAAAATGGCTGTAAATTTAACATACAATGGGAGTGATACAGTGGGGTGGGCCCATGCACCTGCAGTTCCTGGTAGTTCTTAGTGACCAAGGTGTGGAAGTTACAACTTGAAAACTACTAATCAAAGAGATAGGTGGGATTGTTCTTTCTTTCCCGTTTTCATTTTTTAAATTTGTTTATTCTTGATGGTTTTTATGCATTTGCCTCCATCCCGTGCTTCTGACACAGTTTTTCCTGTTTTCTGTTGTTTTGCTAGTCTCTTTGTATACTTGAGGCGTTGTAGTATCATTTTGCAATGTTATGCTTCCTTTTTCTTCTCTGGCAACTTCTTCCTTCCACCTCCTACATGCAGCTATACCCAGCTTCTTTGGTGATCATATTGCTTCCATAATTATGTAAAACTGTGTTTGATTATGACATCACAGCGTTACAAACTCGTTATAAATTACTGTTAGTTACACTGTTTCAGTACACTTTTATGCAGGTTCAAGACTGTTAGTCACTGTAATAGGTTGAACCTGAGTTGATTGATGAGCTTTTGAGCCAATCGCGCTTTTGCAATTTTGCACATAAAAAGCCCGTGCAAGCGCAGGCGATTTCTCTTTGTTTCTTGCCTCAAGGGCCGAGGGCTGGCCGAAGGCAAGGGGCTCCGGGCCCTGGGCCAGGCCTCCCCTCGGCGGCGGTGTGGGGCCGGTCCTCCCCTCCCAGGGAGAGCTGTTCCCGCTCTGCAGGCAGCGTGTAACCGAGGCCATGTGGCTGAGATGATCTGAGGCCACCGAGACCCCGCACAGGACTGGTGGGACACCTTTGCATCCAGCACAGCTCCTGCCAAAGCTGAAGAAACACCACACACCACAGCCGACAAAGACACCTTTTCTTTCAAACCAGCGAGGAAAGAAGAGAAAAGTAAAGTCACATGAGATGAAGCTGAACATGGTGACCCCAAGGTCAGAAACAGAAGGGAAGAGGTGAGACCACGTGGGATGGCAGCTAGATGGCGACGGGAAAAGAGGGCTGTTGCGCTTTTGGCACAGAGCTTAAAAATGGTTCTTTCAAAGCCATAGAAAGGACTTTAATCCATTTGGAAAAAACTTGGAGGGATGGGAAATTCTTGTGCAGCCTGTGACTTTAAAGAGAAGCCCATGCCAGGCCACACAGAAGTTGTGAGAAGCTGTTATAAAGAGGCCCATGCCAGGTCACATAGAAGTTGTGAGAAGCTGTTAGAGATTGGAAGCAGAGAACCTTTGCTTTCAGGCTGAGATAGTTCATCCTTAAAAAACT
>VZTD01003687.1:1952847-2062489 GCA_013397725.1 Rhagologus leucostigma | reverse complement strand
TTCATTATTCAGCATTATTATCCTTTTCCTGTGTGTTTGTTAAAATAAATAGTTTTTATTTCTTTCACTTTCCTTCGAGGAAAAATTTCCTTTTTTCCCGAACCCTGTGGGGGGGAAGGGTGGTTGCAAGCTGGTTTTCTCTCAGGGGCTATATTACTAGATTTTGGCCAAATCGGCACAGAGGCACTGGGAAAGAAAGGCATTTAAAGGTTTACTTTAATTTCTTATCATTTCTTTTTTTTTCATTCTGTTAGTAATAAACTTTCCTTTATATTGCAACTGTTTAAGTGTGGACCTTGTTTTGCCCCGAAGTTTCTTTACATTTTCCTCAATAAATCCATATTCCCCTTATGCATATAATTGGATTTCATGTGTTTGGCATTTAAACCAGCGTCAAACCACGACAGTCACCCTGTTAGCTTATTTATATTGGGACTGCTTTCTGGTGTAGTATTGTGAAAGCATAGAAACATTTTAGTTTTTAGTGATCCCTGTAGGTACACCAGGCTACTCTGGATTTTTCCTAGACAATCAGGAATAGCTCCTCAGGTGAATATTCCACAACTTCTCTGAGCAACCTTCTCCAGTATTATACCATTCTTAGCTTGCATTATTTTTCTGTATATCTTATCCGGTATAATTGGGGTTCACTGCCTTTCAACTGTACACCTTTGAGAAGTGTGTCCCTTCAATTTAAACTTTCATTAGGTAGATGAAGACATCATTTGTCTTCTCTTTAGGCTGAATGAACCCAAATCTGTCTTACTTTCCCTGTATCTCACATTTTATGACCACTGTGCTGGACTTCTGCTGTATTTCGTCCAGTTTGTCAGTGAGTCCCTTGTATGGAATAGTCTAGCTTTGGACACCATATTCCCTATTAAACTGCAAAAGTGTCAAGTAGAGTGGAATAATTACTGTCTTTGACCTGCTGGTATGCTTTCCCTTGTGCAGCCTAGCATGAATATTGTAGGATCTAGTTCATTCCTTCACTTAAATGTCTCACAGTTGCATAACATTTCTTCTTTTAGTCTGATATGCAAAAGGAAAAGACACAGAAAACATGGATAAGTAATATATGTGTGAATAAACATGAGTTCCTTTCAGTATTTTTGAAAAAATGAGACAAACTTATTAACATATCAGCTACACACTTGGTTTTTATATGGTCTTTTGTCCAGACTTTTAGTTGCTTAGTTAGTTGAAGCAAGCAGTTCCTCCTGCCCTGACTTTCCCCTTTAACACTGTGTCTTTGATAACAGCTTAATCACAGTGGGTACAATGTGAGTGTGTTTTCATCTGTGAACTGAAGTCTATTGAAAGAAGACAACTTGTTAAATACTGGAACACTTATATTAGTGTCCCCTGTACATTAGTAGATAATAACAGATGCTGTGGTAATGGATATGATATATGAATTAAAACTGGAATTGAATTCAGGTGTTATTTTCAGAATGTAGGAATTATTTACAAATATACAAGAAAAGTACAAGAAATACTGGCCTTGAGAATAAATTCTGGATATTTCTGATTTGAAAATTCAAATCCGTTAATTAACCAACAGTATTTAAAATGTCTCTGACCTGTCAAAATAGTTTCTAGCACGGAAATGGTAAAAATATTTGAAAGAACAATGCAGTCATAGTAATTTATTATACTTTGGTGATCCCTAGTCTATTTCATTTCTTATACTATCATGTTATTCATTGTAAAAAAAAAAAACATACTCTCTAAAGTGATTTCTTCTAATTACAGAACAATACATGCATTTAAGGCAAGAACATATTTGGATTCTTCTCAATCTTCCTTATATCCAAGGCACTATGTTTCACACTTCAAACTTTAATATGTGTTAGCTGTAAATTGAAGTATGTGGAATTTCTCCAAGAAGCGTGAAATCAAGTTCCAGTTTTGCAAGTGAACATTTTTCCCCTTGAGCAGAAAATACAGTGTAGAGGATGCATGGTCAGCATACCAGTAAAATCTTATATTATTTTTACAAGTTAGGAAGTTAAAACACAAAGGAAAGATCATACAAAAAATATGACAGTTCAAGACCAGATGAGAAATCTGCATTCTGTCATTAAAAGCAAAGTTTCCAGATCATGAATCCCTGAAGTTGATATTTTTTGGAATTCATGTCTGCAAATTGTTGAAGAAATGTTAGAAAGCTGTCTGCTCTTGTCAGGATCCACAGCTGGAGCTTAGCCTGAGGTTTGGAGGGGAGTAACTCTGGTGAACTCAGCATAAGCTTTATTGGCTAGTTGTAAATATCTCTATCCCAAAACACTTGGGGCATATTTTCCCCTAGCAGTCAAAGTAAAGTGGAGTATTTGCTATGAAAAATTGGATTTCTTCCCATATTGCAATATAGAGATTAGGAATGATCCACCAGGGATAAATTTGTACCACACAAGTTACCTCCTGTAACTTGCCTGTAATTTCAATTGTAAATACAAATTATATTTGTGTCTGTAGCTGGCTAAGTATTTCCACCCATTTCTAACAATTATTTGTTTCAATACAATTATAATATTGATTTAACCACTGAGCAAACAATAATAAAAAAGTCTCGGAGTCTTAGAACTTCTGTCTGAATGAGAAAGACAAAAGGAATGCTGCTATCTCCCATTTACAGATAGGAACTGAAGCACAGGACAATTACTTAGTTTGCAAATGCTTTTCATCAGCAACGTATACATAATGCAGTGATGCATTAATCACAGATACTGTAGCTAGCTCTGAGCAAGATATCTCTAGAACCAGAACTGGTAGAGATTTTTTCTGAATAAGATAGTTCTAGAATAAAAAATATTATAGCAAAATTATGCTTTTCTCAGCTGAGAAAAAAAAAAAGGGTAAAACTGCACAGTAGCATAGGTTACAGTTATCCTGAGATATTAATTAAAAGCTCTGCACTCTGCCATGCAGACTTCTTGCCTGGTAGCGATACTTCATGAACAGCAAACACCAAGAACTGAACCTAAATCTTAGATACTCATTTCCATAACATATTCTAATGTTAATGCTTAGTCCTCAAACTGCAAGACTTTCTACTCCCACTGTCTTATGTGGTAGTAGAATAAACCCCAAATAATAAATAAACCCCAAAACGCAAACCCAAGAAAATAACTTCTTTTAAGTTCTGATAAGAAAAATTCTGTTTCCAACTTCACAAGAGATTTAAAGCTGTGAATTTAGCAAACACAAACACATGGATTATTTTTATATTAAATAGCCAAGATCTAACACCTAGCTTTGGCATTGATATTTTTTGTTTTGGACAGCTCCCTTCTGAGAAAATTTTTTATGGAAACAATTCTCAGTTTAGTGATTTTCTTCACTGTACCTCATTTTGGACTGTAAAAACATTGGGAGGAAATAGAAAAATTCCGAAGTACATTTCAGGTACTGAGTGATTAAACAACACTACAACTCCTACATATCATGGTGAAAATAAACAAATTTTGCCATAAATGAAAGACTGAAAAAAGATCTCCCTCACATGCCTTCTTAGCTCATGGATTGTGGGATGACAACTTAATTCATAGGTAAAGAATCATCAAGGTTGCAAGAGACCTTTTACATCATCAAGGCCAACTGTCAACCCAGCACTTCCACTGTAACCCCTGAACTACTAAAAAAAACACATCACCCAATGTTAGATCCAAATGCCTCTTGAACACTTCCTGGGATGGTGACTCCACCACCACCCTGGACGACCCATTCTAGTGTCTGACCACCCTAATAGAGCAAAAAACTTTTCTAATATCTAATCTGAATCTCCCCTGTCTTAACTTAAGGCCATTTCCTCTAGTTCTCTCACTGTAGGCAAGGAAAGATATGTGAAACTCAAGTTTGTTCTACAGTTATAATTGTAATGTAACTGAGTACCAGAGTGGGGCCCATCTATACATTCATGTATGAGTAATTAATTAATTGGATGGGCCAGGTACTCTGTGTTTAGTCATCTGCACAAATGAGTGAATGGATTGATCTTAAACAGTGAAAGGAATTGAAATAATGTAATTGAAATTATACCCACCTGCACAATTAAGTATTTGATTCATTGATGAAGGAGCTCTTTGAGAAGGCATTTTAGACAGTCCTGAAGACTCCCTCCAGTCATCTCCTGCTGTGCCTACATAGATTTGTTGGTTTCAGTGTGTTAATCATCCTGGGAGAAAAAATCTGGTCCTTTCAGCAACTTCTGACATGGTTCTTGCTGCATAATTGATCAAAATTCAACCCTTTTATACACTTTTCCTGCTAAACCATTGTTACATAAATTCTTTTACATACTATGTGTACTATGCCTGCCCTTTAATTTACCCTTTAGATTGATTGGTTCAAATACTTAATAACTTCATCAATATTCTTATCCTAAAACAATCATAGCTATTTCTACTGAGGTCTAGTGATGGAAATCCTTGATATTAAAATCAAGATGGGAAGGGTAGTGAGTTTCCAAGCAGCATAACTGGTGAGCATGACAGTCTCCATAGTTTCTTGAACTTACGTCAGTCTTTTTTCTGAAGAGTGCACAAGGGAATAAGGTTTTATCTTTATCAGTGACTATGTAACACAGAAAGAAGTTTCTGTCTGCCTGTAAGCATAAAAGAGCAGGACTTTTCTTTATAAACTGATTTTTAATTTTAAAAGTATTAAGATAATCTAAGGTCAGACTATTATCCTCTTACCCATCGTTCTGAGTAGTAATCAATGGCACTGCTTATGGGAGTAAAATCTCCCTAATGTGGTCGCATGCAGGGCTCACAGCCTGATCTATGAATGTCAGCATCATATTAATAAATCACTTCTGAAACACTTAATGAGCTACATGACTATGAAATTTACTGTAATTTTCCAAGAAATAAAAACTGCACAAATCCTAAAAAAAGCAAACCAAACTAAATAAAACCTCCAAATCATCAGAGAATGTAGAATAATGTTAAATCAAAAGCAATATTCAATGATAATAAGGAGGTGATATCAAATATGCACAGGTTCAGTATAAAACATGAACAAAATAAGAAAGGAACACATAATATTTAGAGGGACAGCATAATTTTTATGCTCATGGTGATGTTTGTTATGTTCTGAGCAAATTGTACACAATTCTAAAAATCCTGCTTGAGTAATTATACATTCTGTTTGTGTACTATTTAGTTCTCTATAATTCTGCTTATCATTACAATATTACAAAATCAGTTTGGTTCTCATTGAAATTAATAGGCAGTCTGTCTTTCTTGGTATAATCTTGACATAATAAATGTAGCCAAAATGTTGATGAAGGGTGCTTTTTATCCAAATGTCTTTCCAGATGCTGGTGTTGTATGTAACTGTGAAGAAAAAAATTCTGAAATTCAACTTATACAGGAATATTATCTTATAAAAACAAATCAACATATTAAAATTATTTATGTTTCATGTCAGGACTACTTGACTTCTTTTCAAGTTTGTTTTTCAGTTTGGGGTTTTGGCTTTGTTGCCTCCCCTTTGCAGTTTTAAGTGAGGAAGAGATCAATAGCAGAAGGATCAATGTCCCGTGTATTCCTGACATGAAAGACCCTGAATCAAGACCTTGGGTAAGACAGAGCCAGGTGTGAACCGGGCATGAACTCTCACTATGTGATTTAGGAAAATAGAGCTATATATTGCACTCCTAATTCTACTCATTCTAGTGTATTTCTAAGGAAGCTGTTCATTTCACTAAAACCACATGAAAATGTACTTTTGGAAACTTCCCAGATGGTTATAAACACTTAGAAAAGCACAGATTTTTTTTTGGCCAACTATTTATTAAAAACCTGCTTCAATTTCAAGTTTGAAGTTTATCATGAAAGATTACTGGCTTGAAATGTACAACACAGAAATGTTTTTCTCTACAACCTCTATTCAAGTTGCTGCTTACTATCTTTTACACTCCAGGTTATAAATGTTTCACTCTGTAACTCTGAAAAATGCACGTGCCTCTTCTAAGATATATTAGTGTACAGCTACAGAAATCTATTAGCTTGTACCAAAGGAACAGATAAACACACCACCCCCCAAAAAAATTAGAAAACAACACAAAACAAAAAACCCCAAATCAAACAAACAGAAAAACCCAGTACAAAAAAAAACCAAAACCAAACCAACCAACCAACCAACCCCCCAACAAAAAAAACCAAAAAAAAAAACCAACAAAAAAAAACCTAACCACAAAACAAAAAACCAAACCACAAACCAGAGTCTACGTTGGTTATATTTCTCTGTGCTACTTTGTTGATTATTATAATCACTATAAAATGTTAAGTACCTCCATGAAATAATGAATGAGGCATACAATTGACATTGAGACCTACTTAAAAGGTAAAATTTTAGAAATTTTATTACAATCCTTTTATTTAGTGAAAAAAATTATATATTGAAAAGAGTACTTCAAATGAAAATATGGAAAATATTTCTGGACTTGAAATGGAATATCAGAATTGGTATATAGTATATGATGAAAGCATTATCAGTAGCTGTCAGAATGAATTAACATGTTTGAAATCTTAAAATCAGCAATAAGGAGAAAATAATACTCTTAGGAATAATATTAGGTTTATCATGTCTAAAAATGTCACAGTGGCAACCCTGAGTTTCCTTGTTTACTCAAAACATGGGCTAATAATATCTTTTGCAATTACTTGATTAAATCAAGGTAGTGTCCTAAACATACAATAAAGTGGAGTCAACTCGACTCCATTGTGTCCATTGCAGCAATCTGGAGTCATGATGTGGCCAAGCTATCTTCAGGCAAGGGAAGAAAAAGTAGAAGGTTTTTATCCATAAAGAAATTCACAGAAGTTTTTCTAGAGCAATTACTTCTAAACCCAGGGTAGAATCATGCATGTGCTAAGCATTCAGAGCCTTTTATTTCTTTTCACCATTTTTTTATAAACATAAAAGATCTGAGTACTACACTATCAGAGTATGGGGTGCATGTAAACACCTTCTCTCCCCACAGCGTTCCTACACCAGGTTACCTTTTTCTCTTACTAGCAGTTACGTTGTCATTTAATTTCTTGTTCTCTTTTTGACCCTGCAACACTTGAACCCTAGAAGTTTAACAACATCAGATATCAGATCAGATTATTCTATTTCAGTTTTCTAGAGCTGCGTTCCAGAAAAGCAGGGAATTAATTTCTCTACTGTTTATTAGCTTTTCTTTCTTTTTCCAAACTCAGCAAGTAATAAAACAAAGCTTTTTTGATGAAAACAAAGCATATAAACAAAGAAATAGCTTAAAATTCTGACCACTTCCCATTTAGAATATGTACTGAAGTGCAGGAATCAGTTGCAGATCACAATTTTAGCCTCAAAGGGATAATTAATTAAGTTTCCAGATAGCTAACTCCATCTTGGAAGACAATATCAGTTCAAATAATCCCTCTCTTATATCTTTTACTTTCTGGTTTAAGCTTTTTTCTGTATCATAGTCTGAATCCATTTCTCAGATATGAAAATACTTTCTCTTTTCAGGTTTTAGTTAAATGTGTGTTAAATCTGTACTGTAAATTCAGATGATTTCAGCTTTATATTCTGCACATGCTTTATTTCTGGGGAGACAATAAATTTCTAGTAAGTAATCAGGTATGTTTCTGGATGTAATTATTCACTAGACACACATTAATCAATATAATTGTAGTCATACAGACCTCCATATACCCTAACCCTGCTCATGTGCACTCACACAAATACACACAACCACACTGGATTATCTGGAGAAAAATCATAGAAAAGCAAATATCTTTAAATATATGGAGATATTTGCAAGCAACACAAATATATGTAAATATTATTAAATACAATAAGCAATGTAACATTTATATATGTACATGATATCTTATTAAAAATACTGTTATTTTTTCTTCTGTATTGTTCTCTTCCTTTCTGATTTTTGTCTTCTAAAGCACTGCTTAATAGTGGACACCCAACTGTTATATGACATTTTCTTTGCAGATACTGCATTTTAAATGTTTCTTTTCTGTTGGCATCATTTCTAAATTAATGTAGTCAATAACAAGCAGTAAAACCTTCAAGCACTTAATCAGTAAAATAAATAGAACATATATGCAGCTTCTAGATTTAGACTACATTTATAAAGTAATTTTCTGATTTTTTTAATGCCAATTAGATCAGTTCTCTTTCACGAAAATGTTCACACATCTGAACAGAATAACTTTCTATAATTTTTCACTAAGTTGATGTTTTGATGCACTTTTATTTATACAGCTGTGTTTCAAAGTGGTGTTTAGGGCAAAACTATTTCTCAATGTGAAAAAGCAGAGAGAAAATATATGCTTATTAACCTTTTTATGTTCTTACTTCCCTAGTCTGGAGGGCTGTGTTAATGGTCTGCTAAATTTATCATTTGACTTTTATCAAAATTTGTCAATAGTGGTTAACCATTTACGGTTTTCCCTGGAAAATTTTTGTTAAAGCCCTTTGTCTATCACCATCTCCAAAGAGGACAATGTACAATTACTTGTGTTCAAGGTGGATAAATCAATTTTTTTTTTCTCTGAGTCCAATCAGAGAAGTTGAAATTAAATGGAGGTTAAACTCTTCTTTGTGACTTGGGGTTGGTTTTTTTACTATTTTTTTTTAACTTCTTGCAAAACTGGGAGAGAAATGCAGAAAATCAACAGTCTTCTCACAAAATCTTAATGGAAGGGTATTCAGCTGATCATTTTCAGAAGTTCACCCTCTTTCCTCTTACCCTCTAGAGTATTTTTCTTGGCTAGATCACAGTCCCTGTGTAACTGATGAAGGCTTGTCCTATAATATCATCCAACTTAGTCAGTTGTTCAGGTTTTGAAACATATGATCAGTGCCACAGAACAAACATTGAAGGCTTGATATCTTTTGGCTGACAAAGAAAGCCTAAAATGTTTCAAAGAAACTGCTTGTCAGTTGTGTGCAGTTAGCTAAATAGCAACAAACACACCAACACTCTGTCGTGCACAATTTGAGGAAAAGTACTAAACCTTATGCCTAACAAAATCACTTCCTTTTGATGGTTCACCTTCCAGTAATTAATTTATTAAGGACTGTTAGGATTGTTTTGTTTCATTTGGGGAAGGGGGGGGAAATTTTTAAAAAAGAACAATGAGTTTGTCGAACAAAGTTGTTTGAATTAGTATTGTTGCTCAAAGAATTACAAAACCTGAGGCAACACTTCATGACTTAACCTTCTATTTATTTTTCTAGATCTCAAATCCTGCATTTACAACATTTACAGGAAACAGAGCCCTAGAAACTGTCTAAAGTATTTTATTATTTATATTTCAGTGTCATTTACATTTAAAAGTTTTTTACAAGTTTTTGTCTAACCTTGTTTTAGGCACATTCAAAGGTAGTTAATTTAACAATTTAATTACTTTTACAGACTGAAAGATTTTCTGTGCTGCTTACTTTAGGCTTTCCTTACTACACTATGACTTATTTTACAAATTTGACATATTTTATCATGTCTGTTCTCATCTTTCAATTGTCTAATTCAACAAAAAGCTTTAATATTTTCTTGCAGGTTATGATTTCCAGACATCATTCTTTCTTTTTGCTATTCTCTGAGATCTTTCTGGTTCGCACAGTCCGGTTCAGATACTTCAAATATGATGCCCAGAACTGACACAAATTCTCAGTCTCAAATATAGCATGTGGATTACTCCAAATATTTTACATGGCAAACTCCTGTTTATACATTCAGCTACACTGATTATGAGTTTGAACTTTTGCCAGATTATGACATTATTTACTTTCAGTTTCTGATTGACTGCAATCTTCCCATGTTTTCAAGATTCAGAAATGTTGTTCTGCAAGACCATTCCTCACGTTATTTTCACCGAAGTTGCAAACTTTCAGATAGCAAAGGAATTGTGATTGGTAGTGGTCTTGCTTTTTTGTCATTCTTACCATGATGTTCCTTTAGTCAATGAAAATGAGCTATTCAGACTGTATTTCTAAGCTTTATTTATAAGAAAGTAACATGAAATGTGCTCAGCCATCCCTCTTAAATAATTATCAAAAAAATAACTATATCATTTATGTTCATTAAACCTTGCAAGAATTCTTTATCAACTTTTTCTCTCCTAAGCACTTACAAATTTTTTAATATTTGCTGGAGCTCTGGATTTGAGGACACCAAAGTGAAAAGTCGTTTATGATTCTCATATACTTAAGTTCTTCCAAAATAATATTCAGTTTTATTTTTATTGTCAATCTACCCAAAAACTAACCATGGAGGGAAAAATTGTGGCTAGAGTGGAGAACATAGACTTTGGCAAACCAGAGTGAGATAAGAACGAGAATGTAAAATATTTATATATTTTTGTCCCTAGACAGTAATAAAGTAACTACTACTACTACTACTACTACTACTACTACTACTACTACTACTACTACTACTACTACTTTTTATTATTATTATTAATTATTTTAACCTTCTGTATTTCTTCCTAGTTTATTCTCAAATTATATATTTTTTTGTTTTGTTACTCTTAAGTTTAGTTTTTAAACTTATATCCAAATTAGTAATTTGATAAATTCTCTATTTCTTTAGTTTTGTGGGGTTTTTACCTGTTTTGTTTCAGCTCATCATTGAAGTACAGATTTTTCGAAGTGGGTATCTCTGTAATACCTATATTTTCCTTCCATTAGTGTGTGCTTAGATTAGCTGCAGTGTTCTTTTATGAAACTGTCCATTGTGCGAGCTCAGTATTGTTTCCTTTGAGGAAACAATCAGACCTGGAATCTGCTTATTTGGATCTATGGATTTTAATATGCACATTTTTCTGTATTAAAAAATAAATTTCCGCATTCACAGTGATCTTTCCTTACCCAATTTACCTTTTAATTTCATGTATTCAGTCATTTTGCCCTCGTTGATCAGAAACAAAGACAAAAAGGTTTAGATTTGTCTTCAACTTCTGCATCCAAATGTTGGCTTCAACAGACTCCAAGAACTTGCTTGATGATCTCTTATGGATTTCTGTATCTGAACATATCTCTCTGCATCTGAACTCTTTAATTACAGATGTGCAGCTGGTAGTTCATAACTTTTGACTGACTGTGCAACTTCCTGATTACAACTGATTGAAGCATCTCTTTTTGCACTGTGTACTACAATTCTCTTCACAATACGTCTCTCCAATTCGTACTACTGTCGTGGTGGACATTCTAGGGACAAGCTGTTCACAAGCATAATTTGGGTTAGTAATTTACTTCTTTTATTGTGACAGAATCTCTCCTAGCACACATTGCTCACTCTATTAGAAACAGCTTGCAGAAATCCTGGTTCAAAGAATTCTGGTGATCTTTTTCCTTTACATTACTTTAACTGGTTTTCTATACACTATGTACTTTCCTACTAATTACAGTGAATCTGTGGTTTCGATTTTAATTGCAAAGTTATCTTACCTGTAACCCAAATATTAATTCTCTTTAATCAATAGGAGACACTAGGAATGCAGTTCATTTTATATATTTCTGAATGTTATGCTTTGGTTGTTTTATGGTCAACAGGCCCTCGTCCTACAATAATACAGTTGTAGATCTTCATTAACTCTTGGCCTACAGACATCCTGCTTCTTAGCTTTTTTCTTAGTTGTTTATTTGTCACATTTTAAATCAACTATGATTCTGTGAACTCCTCATTTCAATTTTCCAGTTCTGAAATTAAGCTTCCTCTTCAGAATCATATGGCATCAAATTTTAGTCTATATTTATGACTTGATTTTTTTTTTTACAAATAAATTCTTCAGTACTTAAATTCCCCTTTAGCATTAATCCCATTATATGATCTTAATTTATAGTTTTTGTCAGTCTTGAGGGTGGTATTTTTATTCCTTTCTCCTTTTTATTTGGCCCAGCCACAATCTTATAATTTTGTAATACATTAAGTCCTTGATATGTCTCTCCTCCCTTTTCCCATTGCTACTCTTTCCTAAACTGCATGTATAGCAATAATCTAATTTAAATTTGGTATTCCATTCAATTATGCACTAAGATTTCCAGTTCTAATATTCAAAAAACTTCGTCATAATTTTAAACTCAGAGGGACTGGTCTGTGGTCCAGTGATAGGGAGACCAGAGCTTTTCCTAATGGAGTTAAAAACTGAGGAGAGATTTACATATGAATAGTTTCCAAGGAACAAGACTGACTGGATTTACAATGCTAATTCCTATTCTGAGAAAGCAAACTGAAGTTGTAGGATTGCATGTTTAAACTGGTAGTTGTGAAATGTCTAACAATTTGTCGGAGACAACTTTGCAGCAAATTAAGTGCTAGGTAGATATATACATCATTGGTATAATTTCTATGTACTCATATACTTTTGTATACATGTATATGCCCTTGGAACTGTGCCGCTCATTTTGTTAGAAGATATTTATTTTGTACTTGGCAAGAACTGCAATTTTAAGGCCACTCACTAAAATCAGAACTTTTCCTGGTTTTAATTAGAACTAGAATACTGAAATACTCTAGACATAGCTAACTCACTAGCCAAGTTATTTAAAAAACAACATGGTCAGTAGTTTAAATTCAGAGTCCACTCTAAGTGGACGTGATGATGCTGCACCAATGCTGAATGCAGTGGGACAATCACTTTTTTTGACTGGCTGGTGATGCTGCGCTTGATGCACCCCAGGATGGGTTTGCTTTCTGGGCTGCCAGGGGACACTGCTGGCTCACAGCACGCTGCTGCTGACCAGCAGCCCCAGACCCCTTTCTGCAGGGCTGCTCTCCAAGCAGTCCTCTTCCAATTTGTTCTTCTGCCTAGTCTTATTCTGTCCTAGGTGCAGAATACAGCACTTGAACTTGCCAAATTTCATCACATTAATCATTGCCCAGTGCTCTAAGCTGTCTAGATCCCTCTGTGAGGTAAGTCAGCATCCCCTCCCAGTTTGGTATGATCAACAAACTTGCGAAGGGTGCATTCAACTCTTGCATCCAGATCATCGAGGAATATATCAAACAGAACTGGCTCTAGAACTGAACCATGAGGAACATCACTGGTGACTGGCCACTAGATAGATATAGCCCCATCCCTAAAACCCTTTGAGCTCTGCCCTTCAACCCTGCCCAGTGCACCAGGAACCTGCTCATCCCACAGCTGGACAATTTGTCCAGGTGGATGCTGTGAGGGACAGTATCAAAAGCCTGACTAAAATCCAGAAAAACTACATCCACTGCCATCCCTTCATCCACTAGGTGGGTAACATATTTAATAAGAGATATGTATCTCTGTGCATTCACACGTCCAGCTATATAATAAGGAATATACTATGCAGATTTATCAAAAGCAGGAAATTAGTTTCATTTTAGGATTTAATAGTAATATATGGGAAAACAAGGGAGAACTGCAGATTTTGTATAAATAGACTTGAAAGATTTCCTCACTCCCTTGAAATACAGGGAAATATGTTTGTATATAAAACCATTATCTCTGTTTATCATGGTTGAAAAAGCACTCCACTCGTTCAAAGTTTCTCTGGCAAAATAAAAGGTTTTCTTCCAAAAGATTTTTCACAAGTCCTCTATGTTACAATGTGGTGATGCAGACAGACTATAAATACGTATGTAGCCTTTCCAGTTATAACATTATATATATAAACATATAGAAATTTGTATGTTTGAAAGTGCTGTAAGAAGTTGCCAAAACTTTAGAGAATAAATTAAACATTGTCACCCTCTTGCTAAATTGGACAAATATTCCAAACCCAGCAATGCAGAATTCTATGACAAACAGTAAGATATTGTATTTATGAAAGGCTAAATTATAGATATCTGAAGTGTAGAATTGATGGTGCTATATCAAAACTGTGTTTAAAAAAAGACAGGAAGGTTAATGAATTAATAATCAAATTCCAGCTGTATTAGATTTACATGGCAAGGTTTCAACAGTCAAGGGGACTGCAGGGGTGGCTTTTGTGGGAAGACACCAAAAGCTGTCCCCAGGTCCCACAGAACCAGTTCCAGTCAACTCCCAGATGGAGCTGCCACTGGTCAAAGCTGAGCCAATCCGGAATGCTGCATGCTGTGAAGAAGACAATGGTGAAGCAAGTTGGCCCCATGCAGTCAATGGAGGTCCATGGTAGAGCAGATATCCACTCTGCCAGATGTGGAGGATCCAGTGCCAGAGTAGGTGTATGTGCCTCGAAAGAAGCTCTGCCTCTGTGGAAACTCCTTGGTAGACCTGGTTCCTGTCAGGATCTGTGGCCCTAGGGAGAAAGGAAACCATAATAGAGTAGATTTTCTGACAGAACATGTGATGCCATAGGGGACCCACACCAGAGCTGTCTGCTCCTGACAGAACGCACCCCGTGTAAAGGACACATGCTGGAGCAGTTCTTGAAGAACTGCAGCCCATGGGAAGGACCCACACTGCAGGGTTCTGTGGAGTACTATCTCCTGTGGGAGGAACCCACAATGGAATAGAGAAAAAGTGTGAGGAGAAAGGAGCAGCAGGAACTGAACTGTTACTTTCATTCCCCATTTCCTTGTGCTGTTCGGGGCTGGTGGGGTAGTGCTTTGTTTAATTGGTAATAAATTAAATTAATTTCTTCAAGTAGAATCTGTTTCACCTATGATAGTAACTGAAAGATCTTGCTGTTTCTAACTCTACCTATAAGTTTTTTGTTAAGCTCTTCCTGTTGTGTTGATGGAGGGGGAGTGACAGAGTGGCTTGCTGGGCACCTAGCAGCCAGCCAAGGTCACCATACCACACCAGCTCAGTATAATGCCAGTAAAAAGTAAAGTAAAAAGTGATGTAAAAAGGAGATTCTCATTTGTGATTTAATAATAGAAGTTCTGCACAAGGGTTTTTCAGTAATGGTATTTATAAAGCCTTGGTGAGTACTGCATCCTGAATTTGACATCTGTCTAAAAAGAATCATAGAAAAATGGAAGAAAGGTGCAGGATGAGGTCAGAAAACATGACCATTGAAGGAAAGAAAGAATTTAAGGGGACAAATAGATCATGTCATCCTAAACCTAAAAATTGTCATTATTTGTGCCCCATCTTCACTGAGAGGAAGGGAAAGAAATCTGTGCACTTTGAAACAGTAGCATTACATGCTAAACATTTTATTTTTTTAACTGTTTGCCTATTCAAGTTTTAGAATTTCTTCTACTGAAGCTTCTTAATATTCTATTTGCATAATGTTTTCCAGAGGAAGATGTACCATTTGTGATCTTTACCAGTACATAAAAATCTGTCAAATTACTTTAAATGACTCTCAGACTTTATTACATACATGAAAAACTGAGGATTGGTGACAAAAACATAATAGACCTATAATATAGTCCATAGTGGTTATAGAGGAAAAGAATAAGATCTTAGCAGTTCCATAAGAAATTTTAATCCTTTAAGTCTCCATTTCACTGTCACAAGGTTACAGAGTGCAAAAAGAAAAAAAAATCAATTTCCAGTGAGCCATTATTTTATACTTTAAACAGAATATTTCTAGGTTTTAATATTCCATGGAGGCTATCAGTGGAAAACAAAGAGTCTCTTACAAAGTTGTTTGTATTTTGTGGGTAACTTAATTAGACTTTCATTCCTGGAAGACTTGGGAAAGCTTTCTACATAGATAGAATGTTGACTTTACCTCAATAAATGCAGTTCCATATATTACATTCTACACTGAAATATATCCATAATTAGAATTCTAATGAGTGATTTCTTAAATTTATAGGATGCATTACTACTTTATGGACATTTTAATTTACTACTTGAATTAGTAGTCCACATTAGTGACATTATAAAAAAAATGGAAAAAAACACAAACAATTATAAACACTAAATGGGATTGAGTAAGCATTTTTGTTAGCCCCAAAGCTATCCTGATAGCTTTATTGTCTTAATCAACTTAGTTGACTCATTTTACTGCTCTTTTGAGGTGGATGTTGTGGACACATGCTGGGGTACTAGTTCACTTCTGCCAAATTAAAAATGATAATTCTCATGCGTGAAATAATGGTATGGACTAATGACCAAGTCTCAGCATAATTTGAAGTGAAGCCCCAGCAGGTGGCAAACAATTAAACACATAACATAATATAATATAGTCACAAGTATTTTTTTCTTTTCTTTTTTAAATAAAAAAGGAAGGCAGGGAAATAAGGAAAGCAAATGCTCCTTTCCTCGAACAGTGCTAAACTCCACAATAAATTCAGAGGGAAAAATGAGGAAAAAATTAAAAATATGTCACCGGAAAGTCACCTACTAATAGAACTCTCCCAGTTTTAACACGGAATTCTAAGTACTAGGTAATTTTCTTTTCTTATAAAAGAGAAGACATGATTCTATTCCCACTGAAACAATAACCCAAGATTATAAACCCCAAAAGTTTCTTCAGTAGTAGAATAAACCTTAAGAAACACTTTGACATTTCCTACAACTTGGAAGTAGTTTTAAGCCAACTTGAGAAACAAATATGTAATAATTAGGTTGTTATTTAAATGAGAAAAGGAATCCTAATCCCAAACCCCACACCAGAATAACTTTCCCCTACAAAACCCTAATTATCCCTTACTTCTACATTGGATTGCTTATTTACATGACTTCTAAAATTGTTATGTGTAAGTACTGAACTTGTGTCTCTCAGATAATGATGAGCAAGGTTTTTCTTTTAAAAATATGTTTTTTGAAGAACATGATATATTTTCAAGGCCTTGTTTCTTATACCTGCAGGCATTCAAAAATACAGTAACTGGATTGTAATTTCAAATATAAACTTATTCAGCTTACAAATATTCATAATCTGAGTTTCATATTGTTTAATATAAATTTGTATTTTATTGTGAAATATCAGGTTATTTTGAGGAGTTTGGTGACTGTCTGCTTAAGGATATGTTTCAACATACGCTAAAACATAAATAGTTAAATACTTCTATAGAATGCGCACTTCAGATGCCGGGTAGCTCTTAGCAAAAGAATTAGGGAGCCTCCTATATTCTGGAACAGGCCACACTTAAAGCAGAAAGGATTGATGTAATTTTAGCTCTTAAAAAACTCTGTAGATTTGTGTTGCTAATGAATTTTTAAGTTAGATAATACTGAGGAGATTTTTTAATAAATAGCTAAATTATTTTTTAAATCATTAAAATAGGATAAAAACTGGCTCAAAATCAGCAAAACATTCATTTTTTGAACTTATAACTACTAGAACATATACAACTTAATAGTAAAATGAAGTTTTTTTTAAAGCAATACCTTCTGTTGTTGCTAAGTATTATAACTTTAAGACAGGAATAATGCTGAAGATAAGAATGTAATCAAGCAGTTCAATTAACATAGAATTTTTCTACTCTGTTTGTGAAAGCCCCTGAATATACGTGTTATTTTTATTTTGAAGATTCAGAGAAATACTGGTTTTCAGGAGCAAACAAAAGAAACCCAGGATAAGACATTGCAGTTGCTGTATTGCTTGTATTTATCTAATTTTAAGGGGCAATTTGCAGCTGCAGCTATCATTTTAAAAGGCCTCTTTTGGAGAATGTCATGCTGGGAAAACTACTAGAGAGACAAACTTCAAAAGAGCAGATGAGTACCCTCCCAAACACAAGGCACTTGTGATAAGGAGACTTTCTCCTTTTAGTCACAGTGTGAAGGGAAAACCTGAACAGAAATTTTGTGAAAGGTTTTTGTCTGAAGAAATGTGGAATTAGAACTGGGTAAGTGTGTTGTATTAGAATATGGTTTCCAGGAACCTAGTGTTTTTATTCTCTGGTTGTTCAGGGTTGTGTTTTGAGTTTTTTGCTTGTTGGTTTTGCAGGGTTTCTTGGGTTGTTGTTTGTTAGTTTGTTTTTCCAAAGCTTCTGCAATAACTCTGGTAAACAATCTTTAAGGCCCACAAATGTTTACAAATAATTTTCTTCTTTCTCTGCCCAACCCTTTTCTTTTATCTGTACTTTTGTCTGGTCAGCTCAGCACAGATACCATACAATTACATGTGAAGAAAAATCACACATTTCATTTGACAATGTAATTTTTTCTTTAATGTACATAATTATATTAATTTCTCTGAAGATTTAGCCTAGTATTGTCCCACCTCTAGACTTACTCTCTCCTCCACTTTTAATTTAGTGCCAATGGATACAGAAAAATATATTTGAATGTATTCCTTTCTTCTTCCAAGAGGACATACCCTTTTAGTATTGATGACTGCTCCTTTTTTCCTATTGCAGAGAACTCCCATATGTAAAAACACCCACAAGGGAATATGTTATTCTCTGCACCATCATCAACTTCAGCTTATCTCCTGTAGCGACTCACTCTTTCAATTTTCTCAGAGCTTGAAGTAATTTCCTCCATGAGGCCTGAATTTTGCTATTGGCGAGGAAAGAGAGGGATGAAGAGACAGGACAAAAATTGTTTCTCCCATCTTTTTGCAAAACCATCATCAAAGCAACATTTATTACTTTTGTTTTGTGAGAAACTTTTGCATACTGAGAAATTATAGTTGTGATTTACTTGTAGTATGCACTTGAAGCTATACACAGATGTCATAATCCTCCCAAAGAAGTTTAATGAAGGGATTATGCAATATGATCTGAAAACTACACCTATCCAAACTCATTAGCATGGATTTTCCTGAATTTTTAGTACATCTTTTCAATTATTTTTATTAAGATCTCTGACACAAAATCCACAGGAAAAAAAATCAAGCTGCACTTTACAAGACATTTCCTGTTAATTCAGTGTTGTAGATGTTCAACAGCAGTGTTCAGCAGCTTACATTTTCACATAAATGTAAGAATGAGAGCCTGAGGCAATCTGAATACAGGCTTTTCAGACTTCAAAGGAGCAATGAATGATTCTTGCCCTGCTTTTGCCATCCAGAATTGGCCTAAGCTTGGGGAGCAATTAAAATTAAATGCCACTGAACTGCAGAAAGTGAAGATAGGCAGCTCTGGGCACGAGCACACTTGTATGAAGTCCCCTGACTAATTCATATCTTGGTGTCAGTAAAGCAAGGAAGGGAGTCAGAGTGAGATCATTTCTATAGAAATAGAGCAAAGGGCAGCTGCATTACCCTCGAACATAACGATTCACATCTTCGTTTCAAATCTGCTGTTTTTCAGTTTCTGGTTGCCACATTTTCAGGAGAGGTACCCCCTAAAAAAACAATTAGCTACTAAAGATCAGAGTGTCTCCTCCTCAGTCCTAATCTATTCTTTTGTAAATAGCTCTCAGGGCACTTAAACATATAGACAAAGCAAATTGTACCAGATCTCTGAGTGTGCTGAAAGGTGGACCCTTTATTTAAAGGATGGGATATTATCTTTTTAACAAAGGTTTTATTTCTATTTGTTTCATAGGAGCCAGAAATTGTTTTAGATGGATATCACTGAAAATCACAATAATATTTAAGAATATATGCAGGACTACTGAATTAACAAATATATATTAAAGCGTGTTTCCTGACATAGTTTTGAATTTTGAAGTTAAAGTCCAGCAACAAATACCTGAACATCACTTTCAGTAAAAGTTCAGAACACATTAAAAAAAAATAACTACAAAAATCAGCGATCTGATAGGCATAGATGAACTGCGGTGCATTTAATTTAATTTGTCTTTGAAAGAAAGTACATTCTGATACTTCATATGTCATTGACACTTTACATAGTTTGTAATAGCCTGTCTAGTGTTCCAAGTCATGTTCTGAATGGTTGACATAGGCATTATTTTGTGAAAGGAAGTAGAACACAGGAGAAACGTGAAAAATTTTAGGAAGACTTGCCTGTATAAGACAAGTAAATTTTCAAGTGCAGTCCTTTTAAAGTCTCAAAAGTACATAATCTGCAAGGATTAGTTTTCTGGTCACTTGGTTTTTTAATGGGGCCAGAAAAATACAACATTTTATCTGTTGTGTTAATGACAGAGCTCCAAAAGACATGACTCCACTGTAGAAATGGAAATTGCATGATAACCTGTGCTTCCCATCTACATCAACTCTTCATAATTGCTCAATTAACACATATCACCCCTACATAGCTGGTGTTTATTAATCACTAAAAGTCCCATTTTCCTATTCAATCCATGCTAAATGTTCTCACAGAAATTAGCGTTTTGCTGAGACCCCTGATGTTGAATAACGTATTTTGTAAAAATCGTTGGGATACCTTTACATTTTCCTCAAATATTTGCGGTGTGATGCAGGCATGTATAGATTCCCCTTTGCTTCACAAAAGGTGCTCTGCACTTCAGATGTATTTTGCTTTATTGTTGGTTTGGTCCTCTCTTTCCCTAGCACACGGAGCAATACCTGTCGCTGAGTAGCTCTGTAATACAGTATTGTCATTGCTAGCTAACACATTAGCTTCGTACTGAGTTGACAAGGCCTACGGAAAAGGCTAAAGCTAAAGCTTGTTCTCTCTGATATTTTTTGACCTGTCCATACATTTATTTTACTTAGTTTAGCTGTAGCAGCAACTTTTCACAGTATGGCTTCAGTTGGAATGGACCTTAAAGGTTATCTGGTTCCAACTCCCCTGCCACAGGCAGGGACACCTTCCACTGGAACAGGTTGCTCAGAGCCCCAGTGATGGGCTGGTTCCTGGTGGGGATGAACAGTGATGGAAGAGAGCAGGTTCTGGAACTGAAGAGGAGTAATTTCTTTTTTGATTATTTGCATGAAAAATTAACAGAATCCTGTTGGAATGGCATTATCCTTCTCTAAGAACAATGTGATAACCTAAGACCCCTGGATGAACCATCCAAAACTCAACAGTGCCCAGAGCACAGTTTGCTCTGGAAGTTCTACATGAAAGAGGCTTCAGGTGAATCGTCCTCTGGAACAACCCATCTTTCCTCCTTGACCCACTGAGGACAACTAGGCTTAATTCAGTTCTTCAGGTAAGACTGACATAAAGTGAGGTGAGATTCAGGAAATTCAAGACACCACTCCTAGACAGGAACATGGCAAAATCCCAGATGGTAACATTGAAATGAACTTCACAGAATCACAGAATTTTCTAATCAAGCAGGTATCTACAGTGATTTCTTTTTTACTCTTGTTCATCTTTTGTGGTTTTACATCTCTAATAGACTGACACAATGCAGGAAAAAACAGATCTGATATGACAACAGAGGGCTTGAGAAGTGGTGATGCAGGATGCATCTTGGAGGACTGCAGTCCCGGGATGACAAGGAATAGGGAACAGGCCTATCACTGGAAACTCCACACGCATAAACAACTCTCACACACGACAGGTTAAAGAAATGTAGATCTGCTTTTAAAGGCAAGAGAAAACAACAAAAATGTTACCTAGAAATTGTGAAAGTCACATATAAGAAATTTGTATATAAGTTGGAGTTGCAGAACAAAATGTAAAAAGAAAAAGTATAAAAGCATCTTATCAGACATAGAAATGACCCCAGGTGGACCATAAAGTGAGGAAGAAGCCAGCAACATGTAAATCATACTCCTCACAACCTCAGATCTTCAGGTGCTAAATAATCATCATAACACCAGAATGAAGCCACAAACTTTAGGATCCAGAAAAGCAGAAGTATGAGAATAAGAGCAAAGTAAATAGAAATTAAGTCCTTGTATAATAATTTTAACTAGTAAACTAGTAGTTTCACTAGTACTGAAACTTGTTTCTGCATTCATATATTCCTTTTTTTTCTGTAATAATTAGATGTGCATTATTAATGATTTTTGGATTAGACTGGTAAGACTTCAATCGTAATAAGAGTAAGTTTTGATTTACGTATAAGGGTATTTAATCTTTGCTTGTAAACAAGATTTTTAGTATAGAATACAGCACATCCATGCTTCCAAAAGTGTAGTTGAAGACCATATTTCTTGTTATCCATGACAGCGGTATCTCTCAAGAGAGGCTGGAGAAGGTTACTTTGCTCCTGTTGATATCCACCCTTAAGCATTCCTTCTGGAGACAGAAATACACTTAATTCTGTTTGCCTATCAGTTATGTCAAATTTTTCTGTGATTTTTTTCATCATTTTTTGTTGGTTGTATTGCTTATGGAAGCATTTTCATATATTGTGGTTTCTGACTGACAACAATATTGAAAAGACATCCATGTTCATGGACTGGTAATGAGCATCTTAATTTTTTAGGATTTTTAGGATTTTGCTGAATATTTGGTATGTTTTGGGTTTGCTTTTTTCTTTTTCCCTTTGGATGAGAGCAGAGAGAGATTCTGTGTCTATGTTCAAAGGCAATTATTCAGTTTGCTTCAGAGATGCTTACAGTCTGCTGCTGTTGCTATTCGGGCAAAGCTATGTCACAGAGACCCTCAAGGGAATGTTGCAAGCGCCATCAGAAGGGCTCCTGGTGCATCTTTATTTTCTCCCCAAATTGCACAATCTTCACCAGAAATCATGAATTACTTGATGTATCTGCATTTAATCTTCAAGTTTTTTCTGTTGTAACTGTGTCAGCCACAGATATGTCTGAATTCTTTCTCTTTTTTCTAAGAACATATAGCTAGAATTTGTAGTATAGACCTTGTGCACCACACCTTCATTCACAGTATATTTATTTTCAAAAGCCTGCAGTTTGTCACCACGCCCAAAGGCCATCCTTTATTCACCCATGTGACATAACCAAGACGTTTGAACACAGGAGTGAAAACTGGGCCTACTAAAATGGATGCATGTATCAGATTTAGAAATGCTGTGCCATAAACAACACTTTGTAATGGAAACTGCCCTGCCAATACTGTTGACTCTCTCTTATTCCAAAAAAGCTTTTCCTACTGTAGCAATATGTCAGCTGCTTACAAAAGCAGCTAACAGTAACTAACAAAGCCAAGCCTCTGCAAACTTACAATCTACCTGGCACTGCTGATTTACACAAGATCTGAAAGAATGATTCTTCTTGGATTTCTAGTTTATTGCATCACGTAGTTCAAAATCTGTCACAACTTTTACAGTTCAAATGTGATTTTTTTTAAAAAAGAAAAAATCTAAAATCTCAAATTTAAATAGAATTTTCAGGAAGAGTTGAGGACAAACCAAGATGATCTGGAATTCACAGAAGACATTGTTATGAATTATTATGTGTTGCTATCACTTACTAATTCATCAGTGATGGAAAACTACAAAAATAAAAATTTTATGCTGAGCTTTTAAATTAGCTCTATATTTTTGAGACATTTACTGTGGCTGCAATATTATATGAGGTATTTGACTGTAAGTATTATTCAACTAGGAAAAAATATATCTAACATAATTTTAGCTACTTGGTTTAAAATACGGTAAAAGAGATTCTAAGAAAGTGTATTTCCCTGTGTGTATAAAATAACAAATTACAACTATTGACAAATTAGCTAAAACTAAGGAAGAATTGTTGACCTAATTCCTTTTAAATTATTAACAGTCACAGGCCTTCAAAGGGCTATTTTCTAAATAAAAATACACAGAAGAACTTCATAGATGTAAGATAATTTTAGTTTATGAAGCAAAAATACACAGTGTAGAGAAATGTTAAATCATTCTTCACAAAAATAGATGATTTTATAGTGTAAAACATCAGTCAAGGATATGTACAAAAATGTCAGCAGACCATTTTCCGCTGTAGAAAAACTATTTGTGGATGAAAGTTTTGGAAGGAATATGCAAAAAGGCTGCATCTCTGCATAGTGTCCAATAGCTTCCAAAATGATCTTAAGTGACAGAAAATTTAACTGTGGAGGGTTGGGGCTTTCCAGCAGTGTGTCAGAAAGCAGAAGACAAAATGTAGTGCATTAATGCACAGTGATAATTTAAAACCTCGTGTCATTAGATTTTGGATGAAGAACAAAATGTTGCTTGAACATAAGTTTCACAATACTGCAGTTATATGCTTTGAAATTTTGCCTGGTGGTTACAAGGGACTAAGAGGGATCTATTTGCTATTTCCTATTTTGTCTCTTATGTATGTTTAGTGCTTTACTAGCCTAATAATTTTTCTTTAATTTGCTGTTTTCTGGGGGTTTTTGCCTTGTATGTATTTAGTATTCTACCAGAAGAGTAGTTTTTATTTAATGGAATCAGATGAGTACAGAGATATTCTTAACACAACCTAAATTTGCTGCACATTAAATCACCTTTATTATAAATTAGATAAGTGCAATCGATCAGTATAAAGGAAAAAATAACCAAGAGGAATAATGTCTGTCTTTCTTACCTATCTTAGAGTTTTATAGCTATCATTTACTGATTGAGCACATTTTAATAAAAACACTAACAACAATAAGCTCGTGTGGAATTTCCAGATATTTTGCTTTGTGGTGAGAATATTGTTTAGCAATTCTATAAAATACTGGTAAGGATGAAGAAAATCATTTTTTTGAGAAACAGGAATTGATATATAGTCTATTATCTACAGAATGGTGTCTTCAGTGTTGGGAGGGAAAGCTTCTCAGACTCAAAACTAGTGGTCTTTGGAGATTTGTTTCAAAATCAGGTAAGCTTTACTGATACTGCTTCAACTACCACCCCCCAAAATGTATTCTCCATCTGACCTTCACAAAATTATTTCACTCTAGAAAGGAACTCAGTTGCTGTAATGGCTCATAAACAGCTGCATTAACATTAGCAGAGCTTCTTACGTGTAACCCAGTTTCTACATTAACTGTGATTTTTGTATTGATAAAAACCCATTGAAAGTAAAATGTTTTAAAAAATAAAGAAGGTGCAATACAGCATACAAACAAGCTTTCAGTTAGATGGGGTATATTACTTCTAATCCATCCTCTATATTTGCCACTCAATATGATTTTTCTTTAAATGTATAAGGTCTTCCAGGAGAGGTGTGAAGCAAATACCTCACTTCTGGTAGAAGGCAAAAGGTATGCCACCTTAAACATTTGTCCGAAAAATATGCGGAAAAAGTTACTGCAAAGTTTAGCTTTTGAAAGCAGATCTGTATGTTTAAAAAAACTCCAGAGAGATGCTTAAATTTTACCACATTGTAACTTATGCAAGAATATATAACTTCATCTGTATGCTTCATATTCAATGAATGAAAACAAATGTACTGGGAAGTAGGAAATGATACCCAGTCCAAAATTCAGTCTCTTCATTTAACTGTAAAATTAGGCTAATTCTGTCCCTACTCATTAAAATCAGAATTTTATGACCTCTAATATAGGCTAGGTAATTCCTATTCTATTTTCAGGACAAGTCTGTTCACATCTCAAAATTATTAGGTTTTCAAAAGCCTGAGAAGAATTGGTCAGGAAATTTCTATGGATTAAATAACTTCTTTCCACAAATCAGCATTTAGAAAAGGAAAATTTTATTTTTTTTATATATTTGGTTTATTTTATTTTTCAGTTTATATAAAATATATATCTGATCTCTTTCATTATGCAAAATTTTGATTAATTCCTTGAGGAAGACTACAACATAACAAAAAGCAAGCAGTGAATTAAAATAAACAATAAAAAAAAAGATTTTGTGAAATATTAAATCATCTTTTAAACACTGACAGGTATACCATGGTAAAGTTCTCACATGAAATATCAAAAATTCTCAAACTAGATAGAAACACAAGAAAATATAATAAATAATCCAATACTTTACCCTAATATTGACTTCAAACTCATTAAAGGAAATGATCTTTCACATAAACTAATGCATTAAGCTGATATCAGTCTTCATAAAAAAGAACAGTCGTGTGGAAAGTATCGTATTAAAAAATCGTAATGAAATATAGAATGCTTCAGGAATACAATATTTGATACAATATTTGTTCCTGTGAAGACTGTATTAGAATGTCAATGAAAAAAACAGTGGAGCATGTTTATATAAATGATTTCTCTTTTGACTAGTAAATCCTGAAAGCAGGATTTCAGCTGTGATCCCATTAATACCCCTTGGAGAAACTTTGATATTTGATAGAAATTGAAAATATCAGGAAAAAAAGAGGGTCCATACAACTAGTAGAAGCTATCTAATAAATATTTAATAATTCTGTGCAAGAATGTTGCACAGTGCGCTAAGTGTCATTAGATTTTTATATTGCTGAGAGTCCTTCATCTATACCTCAGTAGTCTGCCTTTCACTTGCAGCCTTATACACAGGCTGCTATGGCGCTTTATTTTCCACATCCACTAAGGCAACATTTTTTTCTTGTTCTCATGGCCTTGCACTTGCAAACTATTATTGTTGTTGTTGTGGGCTCTCCTGGGAAGTGACTGTCACTGGCATCAGACCATCCTTCCTTTCCCCACTCTTTCTAGCCCAGAACCATTTGATTTACATTAGGGGACCTAATAATGTGTATGCACACACCTTAGTAGGCTGCTGGCATGTAGGCAGCTGCTCCTAAGAAGGATGTTCTCCAGCCATCAAGAACAGTACCATAAGTAGGCATATATGTGTATATATAAGTAGACTGAGCAGGTAGGCAGGCATTTGTGTAGAAAATTATGTACCTTTTCCTTACAATTGAAAGAGACTTTTGCTCCACATAACTTAAAACTGCAGAGTTTTTAATCTTTGCCCATAATTATTGCAAATGTTTCTTACTAGGCAAAACCTAGCTGTTTCTAAATATCTCTCACTGTGTGAATTCCCACCTTTACTTTGACTGATAGGGAAGCTAATATTAGTTTGTCTAAGTCTATGTGCATATTGTGTAGGCTGTAACTACTGCAAGTTTTAATACAGTTTTAATAGAATACTCTTAGAAGGACTGTGCTTTAGCAATCAAGTCAGCTTATGCCTGCAAGTCTTGTGTCTTATGGAAATGGATAATATACCTAAGGCACACTCTTGTAATCCATTATCTACAGAACCTGAAGAAATTTTTAGTTAGAGTATCATTCAACTGTGCAAAATGGTTCCAAGCCCTGAAAGCATGTCACACTGAAAGAAATCAAGCAGAGAGTTTTTCCGGCACGAACATTTCATGTTAAATACTAGGCTGTCTGGAAAACAAGTATAGTATATTCAGTACTACTATGGGCACATATCTACACTTAAGATTATAGATCCAGGAGACACTGGAGTAATGTGAATGAATACAGGTCAGGTTTAATGCATAAAAATACAGCTGAATAAAAAATACATATGTAACTCAAGATTCAGTTATGAGAGCACACAGGAAAATAAACCCCACAAAATATAGCCAAGAGACATAGACATGAGATCGGGTTAAATTTCCAATTTTTTTCCTTCATTTAAGAATATTGTCACTAGAGGCTTTCCAGTTCTGTCACTTCCATTTCTCATTAAAATAACTGTCACTGAAACCTTTGACTAGAATTTTAATACTATAATTTGCAAATGATGCCTGCAAACTGTACTGTTTTAACATTCTAAATATACTCTTATTAGGTTTGATGATCTTTCTTATTCACCTGTATTTTTAGTTTTTCAGTTAAAAGAGCCACCTGAAAAATTATCAGTTTCCTGCATCTCAGAACCAAATACAGAGAAAAGTAATTTTTACACTTTATTTTAAACAGATACTTGACACCCCTTATCTTCTTTTACATAAAGTTTACACAAATTTTTATTATTGATGAGGTGCAGCAATTTAGAGGAAAAAGGATCATTGATTGTCAACAGTAGACAGAAAATTTTTGTAGTGTTGATTGTTTGATTGCTCCTTGCGTGTGCTAGAGCAGCTGTGCCAATTGCAGACAATCTTTTTTTATAGTCTGTAGGTTTCCAGCCCTAAAAAAATTAAGGAAGTCAATGATGCACTCTTGGCTACTATTATAGAATATACAACTTCAGTTTCAATTAATGAAATTTTTTTTTATTAATTTAGCACTTTAATCTGAGTAGTTAGCTAATAGGTAGTTTCCACACCTGTGGCCTCACTTCAGCTGCTGGCCTCAAATCTCACGCTGCTCCTCCCAGTAGCTAGCACTTAGTTCCTGTAGCACCCCTCCACGCACAAGTGGGACAGAGATTGAGACTACACAGGCAGATAGTTAAGGATGAGAAGACAGGACAGACTGAGATCAGGCATATGGTTCAGTCAAACAGACTAGCCTTATTCTACACACGATCAGTTCCTTTTATACCCCTTTCTGTCTATTCCTATATTGCTTCCTCCCAATCCCCTTCCAGTGCACATTGTCCCATCAGTTTACATAGCTCCAAAATATCCCATATGCCCCCATACCTGTGACTCCCAGGTCTACACACCCATCACTTGCTAAGGCCCTTTTTCAAGGTTCCCTTGCAGTTTCTTGACAGCCCAACAGTTACTGTTGGTTTTATTGGTTTCTTGTCATTGTATCCATTGCTGTTTTTCAGGTCTGCATTTCTGCAAATTTTTTTAAATTGTCTTCCCCCCTTTCATAGCATCCCATTTCAACAAGGACCTCATCAGGTAATCCTACTGAAATAAATGTTCTCACACTCCACATATACTTAGAGAATCTACTCTTTCCACTTTTGCTGTATGAACTTACATTTAACTTCTCCTTAATTTAGCACAAATTAAAAGATGTATTCTCTATGAAATCCACGGTTACCTACAGATACAAGAGGAGATTCTTAGGAACCAGTGAACCAGTGGGTGGAAATTAACCTGCAAGGCAGCTCTCCATTTTATGAAGCATCTGCTACCTGAGTAAGTATAGACTGTCTTTTTTGGTTGTACTGAATTGGTATTGTATTTTTCTTGTTACTGGGGAGATGCAAGCACTTAGTCAGCAGTTCACAAAGCAAAACTTTGCTATCATCTAAAAGCTGATGGCAAAGCTATATTTGAGGGTTTATTGAAGTAAAATTAACTTATCCGGAAAGCAAAAAGCATTTTGGCACCAAATTGTAGGTGAATAAGTTTCGTGGAATAAAAGTCAATTTTAAAGCTGTAAAGTTTATCTAAAAATGTAAAATAGTGTTCTTTTTAGATAAACAGACCTACCCAACTTAAAAAATTAAGTTGAAGTGCTTCTAACATGTACCTTTTGGTTTTATTGTTTCATAATATTGTAAATTATCTCAGTCAAGAGAGTTAATCCATGCAGTGAAGAGAAAGTCCTAAAGAGAGCCAACAAGAAAGGTGAAGGACCTTGTACAAGGGCATATATATTTAGTTGAGATATTATGAAAAAAATTATAGGGTAGATTTAGATGAGATATTATGAAAAAATTTTCACTGTGAGGGTGGTGAAGCACTGAAGAAGGTGTGGGTGCCCCATTCCTGGAAGTGTTCAAACCCAGGTTGGGTGGTCCAGTGAAAGGGGGATGAAACTGGATGATCATTAAGGTCCCTTCAAATGCAAATCATTCTATGATTCCATGACCTTGGTGAAAAAAAAATAAAGCATTATCATTGCACTCCATTGGATGTCTGAAAATTTTCAGGTCCACAGAACATTGCAGCCAACATACAGAAGACAAACATAATAAAACCATAAAGTACACGTAACATACAATCACTGCTGATTTTATCTTGTTATTTTTTTATAGAATGTGTTTATCCTTAAATGTGGAAAATAATCAGAGTTATAGAGTAGAGAACCAGAATTACTCTAACAGTAGTAACTACTGGGTCCCAACAGATTACATTCATTATGACACCAGACAGAAGTAAAGATAAACTTATTGAAGTGGTGCAATTTTATTTTAAAAAATGCACAAAAATTGAACAGAGAAAAAGAAGAGTAAGCAACTTTCTGTGAAGGATCAAAAGCAAACCAGATGTAAACAGTAATATTCTCACACTGTGTAAACAGACAGATCAGAATTTATCCTGAAAGCAAATATTTCACATGGATACAATCTTCCCTTCTCCACGTATCTAAAGAAGGATTCTCAAGTATTAAAAAATGTTTCCTTTCATGAGACTTCTACATAGATAATCTTCTGCATAGATGACTATGTTGATTGTGAAAAAGCAGTGATTTCAGCTGCTTTGAATTGGTACCAAAGTTACCTTGAATGAACAAAGTATATTGAACTGAAAAAAGGGTATAATATTTAAGAGATAATTTTAATATTAAGAAGAAAACAGTTTTCAGAATCCACCAGGGCATGAGGTGGGTCATTAATGACAAACTATAGTGAAAACATTAAGTACTTACCTATATTTCTATCAGTGACTTAATAGTAATCTCTGTAGGAAACACAAAAATACAGTTTTTCTTAATCAAAGATGTTATATTATAGACAGATTAGTGTACTATACAACCTGCATTTATAATCACCATTTAATAGCAGTGCTCAAAAGACGGAATATTTATGGTAACTCTTATATCTGCTATACATAAGTATGTTGGGACAGGGTCAAAACCAGATTTAAATATTTAAGTACACCTTGCTTTTTCTTTGAGAATTCGCAATGTCCACAGAATGGTTGTGCTTTCTGTCAATGTATCTCCACAAAAATGTTTGTAAAGAGATTTTTAAGAACCAGAAAGCAATATGTAAAATTCTTAGGCAGTAGCAAAACATCTTTAATAAATCTTTTATGATTTTTAGCTAGCTGTCCGTAAACCCTTGACTGAACTCACAATCTAAAGCAACAGAAGAAAGAGACTTTTAGCACTCTCAGCAAAAGGATCACTTAGACAGTAAGACAGCAGTGAAGAAAAGGCAACAAAAAATATGTTTTTTTGTTTAGAACCAGAAAATAAATAAGTGATTAAATTTGCCTATTAGTCTTTACGGGAAGTTTTATGTTCTGCATTGCCCAAATAATGGTTGAATAATCTCTGTAAACTATTGTCAGAGGAAGAAGTATTGATTTCCTTTAACATTGTGCCAATAATATTTTCTGGTGCAAAATCTGTCCAAAAATGTTCACGTAGAAAAAATAAAATTGTGACGTTTTTCAAGGTTTGACATTGCAGGCTCTGGTTTAGTGTTGGAATATTTTAGAAGGAAAAATTTGAACATCTTGCGAACAGCGAAATGAATGCTTCTATGATTTGAGAAGATACTTGCCTAAATAATTTTGATCAATACAATTAAAGAAAAATAGTAAATGGAAAACATATGTCTATCATAGAATCATTGGGGTTGGAAAATTAATATCACCATGCCCACTAAACCATTTTGCAAAGTGCCAGGTCAACTTGTTTGTTTAAACTTCCAGGGATGGTGGCTCCATCACTTCCCCGAGGAGCCTCTTCCAGTCCTTAACCACTCTTGCAGTGAAAATATTTTTCCTAATATTCAGCTTGAACCTCCTCTGATGCCACTTAGGGTCGTTTGCCTTTGTCCTATTGCTAGTTGTCTGGGAGAAGCCGTTGACCCCCATCTTGCAACAGCTTTCTGTCAGCTAGTTGTAGAGTGTCCACTGAGCCTTCTTTTCTTAAGCGTAAACAAACCCAGTTCCCCCAGCAGTTCCTCATAGGACTTACGTTCCAGACCCTTCACTAGCTCCATTGCCCTTCTTTAGGTTTGCTCCAGTACCTCAGTGTCTTTCTTGTACTGAGAAGCCAAAAACTGAACACAGTACTTGAGGTGTGGCCTCACCAGTGCTGAATACAACGGGATGATCACTCCCATGGTCCTGCTGACCACACCAGTTCTGGTACAATCCAGGCTGACACTGGCATTCTTGGCCACCTGGGCACATGCTGACTCATAGTGGCTGTCGACCAGCACCCCCAAGTCCTTTTCCAACAAGCAGCCTTCCACCATTCTTCCCCAAGCCTGTAGTGATGCACTGAGTTGTTGTGACCCAAGTGCATAACCCAGCACTTCACCTTTTGGATGTATGTATCCATGGCCCTTCCTATATTTGATTGCTACTGTAAGTCCTCAAAAATCACATACTCTTATAACATTATCTTTGGCTGTCTTAATATTTATGACAAATTCGAAGTTAACACTATGGTCACCAGGATGTCTGTCACTACTCTGTTTCCAGTCCAACGTTTATTACAGAAAAGTGTGAACATAATAAGTGTTACAGTTGTTAATTATTACTCTGTCTTCCAGCTCACACCTACTTAATCCAGTCAGAGCTAGACTTTGTCTGGGAAGTGCTTTTGGATAGGCTCCACCTTGTGACAGATGATGTGCACTGATTCAGAACTTTCTGAAATATAAATATGAGGACAGAGATGTCATGGGAACTGTCAAATAGAGAGAAATCATGGTTATTTAATATGTGGTGAAAATATCCTTAAATTTTTGAGACAGTTCCCTTTCTTTTGGACTGGGATGAGTAATAAAAGATAGCAAGTTGTACAAAACAGAATATGGTGAAATGACTACAGTGAAAAGTACATTTCAAAGGAGAATTATGTCGATTACTAGAGGCATTAGTTTTATCTTGTGAAGCAAAACATCACAAAAACAAACATGGAGATTTACTTCAGGAAAAACCCAAATAAAATAGCTATGAAGACATCAAAATTAAGATATTGGTCTGACTCCAGAAAAAACTGGGAGAAAGGCAATGGCTTGTGAAATATAGGTCAGGAAGATTTAGTGGTTCTCACCGGTGTTAACCTTTGATGAATTGAAATCATTGTTTGGTCAGTGTTTTAACTATCTGCACATATTTCTTTCATATTAGTTGAACTATTCCAATGGTGAAATACTTGTTGGCTGAGAGCCTGAGGCTTTTTTCTCCCACAGGAGCTTCATTAAATCTTTTCAGTCCACATGGAGAATTATTCCTTGCTTAGCAAATCCTGTTTTGAAAAGCCTAAGAAGGTAAAGTAAGTTTGCTTTTACTGTAATGTCCTTCAAGACAATATTTTTGAATACAGCTGAATGTTCTCATTTACAAAGCATTCTTCAAAATACACAGTTGCAGAAAAAGGGATGGAATTCTTCTTTACACCTGCAAGATTCACTAGCTTATGCAATTAAAACCTTCATAGTTTGTAATGTTCAAATGTTATTCAAATTTAATATACTTTAACAGGAAGAGGCAGTCAATGAAGATTTTTCCTTTGTTACAAAGAAAACGTTTCTTAAAGGGGGAAATAAAAGGAAAATGATGGATTAAGAATCCTGATTTCTCTCTCATGTCAGGCCATGCCAGTGCAGATTTACTTCACTGTTGCTAGTCCTTCATTGTTTTCCCTCTAACCTTTCATCATTTTCTTTGTGACCTCTGTACTATTAGTCTTTTTTTACCTGACCGAACAAGAATACTGAAAAAAAAAATGCACAGAGTAGGTCGAAATCAATGAACTGAGCAATAAGAGGTAGTGTTTGAATCAGTTGAGAAATATTTGCTGTTATAAAACAGGGGTATATCAAAGGTCAAAACTCCTTTGGATGAAAATCACATGTAACTAAAATAGTTATGATCTTACAGTAGCTCCTTTTAATTTTTAATTTTTTTTCTGCTTGCATATTCTGACTATAATACCTTTGGGAGTACAGTAAGGAGAAAGCAGTTTACTTTGTTCCCTTTCCTTTAGCTGTCTGACAGCTCCTTCAACACATCCCTCACCACAACAGCTGTTCACCAGCATTTTTAATTCCATTTCTGGCTTTGGTGATTTTGGAAAGGGAAGATGAAAAAGTTTTTAACCTGACTGACTTTTTTTTATCCTTTCTCTTAATGTTTAACACCCACATGGCAGTTCCATCCTCTTCTTCTGTTGCTAGAGAGATAACAGTATCTGGCTATGCTGGCCACAAAGTCAGCAGCTGAATGACCACTGTTCCATTTTTTTCACTTCTATGGGATCATTGAATGACTTTCAGTCATTTTCCTGTCCTTGCTGTGACTCTGATTTTTTAAAAATGCATATTTTTAAGCCAGGGCAAATCTCAAAAATATATACGTATCTTATATGAATGCATGAATGCATGGATACAGATATCAATCTCTATATATATATATCTGTAGATACACAGAACTCATGTGTAGACACACATAAAAACATGTTATATTCATTATTAAATCCAAGGAACTATTATTATTGCAATGTTCAATATGATTATTCAGTCTCTTCTCCTTTGCAGGCTCTCCATGGGGCTGACTGTCCATGTTTGGCTGTTATAAATCAGTATTCTATTCCTCGGTAGTATTGATATTACATTGCAGTTAATTATTCCCCAAATAATTTCCCAGTCTAAATTACAGTGTATTTTTAACCAACACAATACAATAAAAGAACGAAATACAAGCAAATGTGCTAATTCAAGTCTACACTGTGATAAGTAATATATTTCTATGCTGTCAATTTAAGAAGGTGGGAAGTTATGAGCTGAATTTACTTATTAGTTCAATAATATAAGTGATTTTTCTTTTGTCCAAATGTTAGGTTCGAATGGTTTTTTTGAGCACCAGTAAAAACAACAACAATAAAACCTTGAGAACCCAAATTATACTAACCTTTTCTAAAGCTGTTCCTTTTTAATGCAAGGAAGAATCAACATGACCTTTTAGGCTGTCTTCTGAGAATACAAATTAGATAGCTCAGATTGTTTTTTACCGTAGTCTTATCTCTATTGAAGATGAATATTTCCTGCAGAAAAGGATGATTTACCTCATTTTGACTATATTTTCTTCAAGAGAAATAAAATCTTTGCTAACTTCTTCTCTAAACAGGCATATTTGTGTGAAGTGTATATATAAAGTCTTAATGGTTTACCATCAGAAAAAAGGGTTAAAAGCATGTGGTCTGTTACAAAGTCTAATTTAAGTGTAACTCTCTCTCTAAAAGAGTAGATATTAAATGTAGCATCATCAGATGCTATAAATTAACAGTGAGGAACTAAAAGTCAGTTATGGCATTTTTAGGCATATGACTGTTAGAACATTATTATAAATGTATGTCAGAGAGAGTAACATTCACAGAACTGTGCTCGTGTCCCTTCAACCCAAGAATTAAAAATTTAAGACTATACTAAACTTCTTTGTACTAAGTAAACAGAGATCCTTGATTATCAAAGACCACACTCAATTGACACAGCAGGACTACAAAAGATATACCCAAGATTCATGGTGTCCCTCTGTCCTCATTGAGACAAATTTGGAGGAAAATGTCCTTTGATAGGAGGCAGGTTTCAACCACCCCTCCCTCATCAGGTTCGGGAAGAAATTCCTCAGAGGAAAATGAAGGAAAAAAACCCTATTTATTTAACAAACACACAGGAAAAGAATAATGCTAAATAATAAAATCTCTCGCTGTGGAGAGAAACCTGGTAAGATTTTAGAGTCCTTTCCAAAGAAAGGTGATACAACATCATAAAGTCACCCCAAGACATCCTCCTAGCTGCTCCATGAGTAATGTAATACCATCTCTCATGGGTGATACTAGATCTAAATAGTCCAAGATACTTTCTCAATGTTAAGGCTTTCTTTAATAGTAACAAGAATAAAAAAACTGCTCATGCATAGAGTGATCAAGATTTTATAACTGGCAGAATTTCATGCTATTTCACGTGTTCCATAATATATAAGTAATGTCTATGAGTGATAGCCTTTAAAATGGTGTACTACAAATGCCAGACATCTAGATTCCCAGGTTCTGTATTCAGAGGTTTAAAATCCTGCTTTGCAGGATCTTACACAATTTTTTTTCTCTTCCCTTTATCAATAAACAGATTCCTACATTTAAGCTGTTTTTGTAAAATTCTTCAAAAGTGACTAAAGAGAAAAGCTTTATTTGTTTTGAAGAACAGATTTACTAGTACTTGCAATTTATTCTTTTTTACTGACATCTTTTTCTCTCTAAATAAATTGCAGATTTCATCATTTTGTCCCTTTGTATCTGAGAGAAAAATATCCTATAATCATAATTCTGGTTTGTTTTCATTCAGGTTGCTAATTAATGACATGCTGGCAAACACCTGCCTCCTTTGCATTCATCTCACTGACTGAATGACGTATTACATATTATTCCTTTGTAATAATTTTTAACTTAAATATTTTTAATACTCTATCATGTATGGAGGATAAGTGGTAAGACCCTGAGATAGCCACATGTTTTCATTATCTACAGACACACTTTGTGATTTTCAGTAATTTTCTTGAGGTAAGGTTTATCTCAGTTAACTTTAGACTACTAAATTCAATCAATGGAGACAGTGGACAAAAGATCCAGGAGGCAATATTCCCTGTAATAATTAATGACCTATAATAGGTAAGATGATTCTTATATGAATGTCCAGACTGAACTTCTATATGACTTAAGAGGAGGTAGATGTGTCTCATTTTTCAGTTTAGCTTCTTTTGAGGTTTTTTGGTGTGGTTTTTTTTGGTGTTTTTTTTTTTGGTTCTGGTTTGGTTTGGTTTGGTTTGTGTTTTTTTTAAGCAACATCAGTATCGATCAAGAGAAATAATATTTCTCCATCTTGGAATCAAAAGATCAGAGGGATATTTTGAAGAGATTAGTGAGGTTTTAGCTCTTCGCCTGTAAAATGGTGTTATTTTTCCCAAATAGTACAGTATAATCATTATTGAGAATTTATAGTAATTATTAGGCAATGAGAATTTTGGTAGGAAAATATGTAAGATCACCTTGACATACATGGTCAAAATTATTTTAAGATTATTTGAGTTTATTTTTAAACACCTTTTAATAACTATCCTACTACCTCCCACTTCATATTTGCAGTAAGATTTTAACATCAAGTATGGTTTACATAAAAATATTTTCTTTGAATCATAAGAGCGCATAATGTCGCTAGTTCTTATTCCTGCATCTTTCTTCAGAACATAATCTAAATTTTTTATTAGTTAAATTCACCGCTGTGATGTCATATCTGAACTTTTTTTAGTTGGTTTTTTTTTTTTTTTTTGTAGGTTACTTTTGTTATGAAAAATTTCTATGATGCTAGTGTAAATAAGTGATTCAAATTTGTCTGGGAAAAATATATGAAAATCACAATGATCACCCAGTTTTATGCTTGAATCATCTAATGAGATATTTCTCATGGTTACATGAGTTATGTTATAGGAACAACCAAACTGACATTATGGTTCAAATCCAACGTGAAGTAGAAAGTTGGACATTTTAATTGAAGTGTTTTTTTAAAAAAGCAAAAGAACAATATTTTTATAAAATCAGAACTGAAAGACAGTGGTGGATTCTTCTCTTCAGCTTATTTAACTGGGCTGTATCTCCCATCCAGAAAGTGTTCAAAACTTGCTGTAGTTCTGACGAACATACACTCAGAAAGTTACTGAATGATTTGAGAGACCCCCCTCTTTAGCTTTGCCATACATAATATATCTTTACTGTATGACTAAATGGCATTATATAACATTATTTTATTGAAGAAAATTTTATATTGCATCTAGGTCTTTTGGTTGATTTGTTTGGGTTTTTTTCTTTTTGTGGGTTATTTTATTTGTTTTTAATTTTACATTCCCCACTCAATATAATCTGGCCTTTTTTTTTAATAGAAGCCCTGCATACGGCTTTAAGTTAAAAAAAGCAGGATTCAACAAAATACAAAGCATTAATCTTACATCCTGAATTCTGATAGAAGGTTCGAAACCTGAAAATAAAATCACCACCCACAGCACAAAAAAAGTAAAACCATCATCCATATACTGCTACATTTAAGTGAAAGAACTTTAAATGAGAACTCACATAGTTCAATTTAGCCTTTTTTTGTGTTTGTCATAACTCATCCTGCTTTAAGAAACACACATGAAAAAAAGGACAGCAAGCAAATAACCATGAGGCACATCATGTGATTCTGATGTAAAATTATATTAGTTATTAGAAAATACTAAGGATTTTAATGGCATTCAGTTCAAAGACCATATATAAAATTTTATTTCCCTTAATATTGTAAGAATATTCTGGCCTTTGACAAGAACATAGTATGTAAGATTTTTAAGATGTAACAATGTTTATCATTGTGCATCTGGAATTTCACTTTGATAAAATTGGCTTTTTGTTATTCCTTTAGTTTTGCTGGAAAGTTCATCAATTTTTTAATATACATCTGTTCAGCAAATTCAGTAACTGACTGTAAATGCAAGCCCATCACTTTTGCAGACATACATATAAACAGGTGTTATTAAAACTCTGTACTAAATTCCCCATTAATAGACTGTGATGGAATGTGGAATGTGAGAGCATCTGCTTCATTTAGGTTATCAGATCAAGATCCCTTTCCAGTTCAGTGGGAGTCAAAGTGATGAATGAAACAGACAGAGACACCAATCTGACAGACGAGTGACAAGGGGACTGAAGACTAAAGCTCTTGAAATGGTAATTGATGGCCCATTAAGAAACTCCAGGCTTAACTTTGGAGACTGTCAATCTGGAGTTCGTAGCTGTCAAGAAAAAGGAGGCAAGAGAACATAAGTATAGGGATATTCGAGGGGGGCTGTGGCACTCTGCAAGATTTACTAAGGAATGTTTAGGAAAGGCCAAAGGGAGAGAAAAAGGAGGGACCAGAGACTTAAAAAAGGAGGAGGGCATGATAAGAAGAGGGATAAGAGAAGCGAGTTGTGTGTATACAAGTCATCAGTACATTTGTCCCACCAAGCCCTATGCCTAATCATCACTGTCTATCCTGTCTTCTTACGAAATCTTTTCTAAACTATCTTTGTAATCTCACCATTTGTCTCACGTGTGAGTGCTCACAGTGCAACTGGAGAGACTATTGGTGAACTCAGAGCTTGCAGTTCTGGTGGAGTGGCACCAGGTCTGACAGAATCTGTGTGTCCATGGTGCGAGCAACTGGACTGGGACAGTGGCTGACAGAGCCTGTGTGCCTGGGTGTCAGCAGGTGTGAGGAGAGGAAGGTGTCCTTTTCTCCAACCCGGGAGGTGTGAGAGGTGGGAGTGTGTCTAATTTAGTAGCAAACTTCAAGCTGTCCCAGACAGCATAGGAGGACCCAGGTCCAGGCAGAGATATCAGGCAGGGAGAGGGCGCGTGGAAAGGTGAGCAAACTTGGGGTACCTTTGAAATGAGTGTGTGTTTGCTAGTGAACATCAGGCTAGATCAGCCAGTGAGCAGGACACCTATGCAGTGAGTAAGAGGGCTTGAGATTCAGGTAGAGGTATTGGACAGAGGAACTGTTCTGGTGCTTTAGGGATACATGAGCATGTGAACATGCTTTTGAACCTAGAGAATGAGTGGGGGAGTGTGTGTATTTTCACTAGTGAACATCAGTACTCATCAACTGCAAAGGAGAAAAGGTACTTGGCTATTTGTACTTATGCTTTAGGGAGCTCTTTATCTATACTTGTGTATTCTGTGAGTCCTGGTGGTGCCATATTTGGGGATTATTAAAGACAGTGCCCTGTCCAGTGTTGTCATTGCAGCCAGCCATGTCAGTGTTCCCTGTGTGTGCAGGAGTGTGTCTCTCGGATACAGGCTCAGACTCACCCCCTCCAAATGGGAAAGCAGCAGCTGCATGCATCAGCTTGGGAAAACAACTCCCAAGCCTCCAGGGCACCAGGCTGAGTTCCAGCAGCCAGGACAGAGAACCACCTGGGCCCCAGAGCCTGCCAGAGTCAGAGACCTTGTAACATGCTTTAGCAGAAATATTGTTCCAGCCTCACATCTATTAAAAATGCCTAAAATACTTCTATATGGCAGAGACACTATGGTTTGATTTCACAATCAGTATTCTAAGGAAATATCCACCTGTTCTCTTATTTGTTGAAATTAAAAGCTATTCATAAAAATCATTTATGTAAAACTTTTTTAATTAAGTCATTTGCATTCCCTTATGACATGGTAGTCACACTTGATAGAAGACAGAAGCTGAATAAGCATAATCTTTTTTAATAATTTCAATATATTCTGCTAAGTATTACTGATGATTAAATTATACTGTCTGACATGTTTTGTGAAGGCATATTGTAAAAGCGAGTGTTGCGCTGGAATAAATTATTGAAAGATGTATGTCATTAGGCATTCAGCATACATGAAGGAAGTGTTTCTGGGTATCGTGTTAATCCAGGTCAAGGAAGGACAATGAAGGTCAAGGAGGCAGTCTTGAAAGCTTTTTAAGATATGAAGTATTACAGGGGGGTCAGTAGGATTTGCGAAGTGAGCAATGATAGCAGAGTGTTTTCTGAACAAGAGACAATCATAAGATCCTGTGGAAAGAAGGATAAATTGTTCTTCACAGACATAAATCATTGTAATATTCTTGACAATTCTTATTATAATTACCATATTGCACTTACTTGCTGCTTTCTCTATGAAGCAGCAAGAAAGGATATTTCTGGAATGAAGCACTAATGTCATTCCACAGAGAACAGAAAGTGGAAAATGACTACTCTGAAGGGTTATGAAAAAAGCACCATAGGGCATACATATTTCCATAATCAAAATAGATGAATATTATCTCCTCCTCTAAGAGACATTTTTTTTCCTTTTTCTTTTTATGCATATTTCAAGCCAAGATTGTGGATGTGATGAATGTGATTCCAAAAATCTTCAAGAAAAACGTACTTACAGCACCGACAAAGTATTCTAGTATCATGTTATTTTCAAGCAATGTAAATAAAGCTTTAAAACATAAATTGAAAGATTTTTTTTGGTGATCAGTCTAGTCCAAGATTCTAGCACAGCTCACATGAACTTATTTTCATTTCCATACAGATCAAAGTTATGTGTCCCCCATATATAAAAATAACATTATAAAAAGATACTAAATTTAAAGACGTGAAGAACAAGCCATGTCATATATAAAGTAGATGCACTTACAACTGAATAAAATAAAGGTAAATTTTAAGAAAAATAATAACTTTCTAAGAGTGTAAGATAGCTTTTTAAAGTATCATGGTTTTAATATTTTATTTATTTATTTTTATCATAGATTGGACAAATATTAAATCAAATAGGAACAAAATATATAGCACATAAGGCACAAAGACAATGTAACTTTCCTGTTCTTTCATAATAAGAAAATCAGCTAAGAACATGCAAAATACTGATAATTGGTTACACTGGCTTTTCTTTATAACTTTTCATAGCAAAACCATCTGACTTTTAATGGTTATATTTGGCATATGTCTAAAGAAATAAAGAAGAGTAATTTGCATTTTGAACTGCATTATTCAGTTGTTGAAATGAGTCAACGGTATTATTCATAAATGAGAAGGATATCCATTTTCTCATAAAATTATCTTATGCCGAATCATTATGAGTATTTGTAATAAGGTAAAAATTATTGCTGTTCACAAGGATATTGGAAAGATACCACATTGAGATCTATATTTTGACTCATTTTAAGCAACTTTTAAGGGTATTCTACAAGGAATTCATATGTAGACTTCACATAATGATTATTATTAACTACAAGTATAGCAATTTAAAATTGAAATATAAGAGAATATTGTGTTGACTAGAGAAAAAAACCTGAATTTTCTGAAATCATAATCCATTTCTTTTTTTTCTTCATTGTAAATTTTTGTAGCTGTCTTAAAGAGGTAATGCTTTTTTTTTTTTTTTTGGAAAGTTGGTGTCACACAATTACTGCAGTTCCATTTTTTGGTAATAAATATGATTGCATTTTAATTTGTGGTTCCTCTGCTCACTCAGCATTTTCCTGTTTGGTAACTTAGTGAATGAACATATTCTAACCATTGATATTTAACACACACAAGTTTAAAAGGGTTTGGAGGTTTTGGTATTTTGGGTTTTCTTTTTTAAGAACTGATCTTACAAGGGTTTTAGGTCCTCTACATGAAGTATGGAGAACTTCTTATAAAGCTCCCCCAGGTAGAGGGATAAGGGGTGGAGGTTTAGAGTGGTTTACTCCACACCACACACATCACTATGGTGGGGACAGTTTTCACTGGGGAACACCGAGCTCTGGAAGAGGGACTTTTTTCTTACCCACTCGCAGAAGGGATTGGTTTTGTCCCCTTTACAAACTTCAGGCGGAAATGGAGGTGTTCTTTTTTTTCTTTGCTAGGCTCACTATGGAGGGGAAGTCTTCCACAAGTCTCCAGCCTCTGACTGACACTGCCACCACCGACGAGTGCCCCTGCCAGGTGACATGGACTGAGCAGCTCAGTTGACATAGCTCCTTTTGAACAAAATAACCTTCCAGGTTTTGCTGTGCCCGTTTTCCATTGTTTTCTGGCAGGGTGAGAGCGCTAAACCACAGAAGCTCATTTATCACAATTTTTGCTTTGTTTTCTCAAGCCATGTGATCCCATGTGAGAACCTCCTGCCGTCTTGCCTTTGTTCCCAGGGGGACCCATGTGGCACAGAGGGCGGGAATGGCCACCATCCTGTCTTTGTCCTAGAGGGCCAGGCAACATCTTTTGGTGGTGAATACCCTTTTTGTGGGTAAATCATTCATTCTTTTGTACAATCTTTATTAATAGTGTTGTGTTTTTTGTCATTGCTTCAGTAAATTGTGACTCAAATTTATAATGTCTCCTAGTATTTTTCCTCCTTTATTGAAAGGGGGTGGTTTGAGTGGGCTTAATTTTCTTGATCCGTTTTAAAACTAGCACAAAGGCAAAGAGTACGAAAGGAAAAATTAATCTTATATTATGACTTTTGGTGGGGTTTTTTCATTGTTGTTGTTTGTTATTTGTTTGGGGTTTTGTTTGTTTTTACAGAAACATTTCCCTTCATACCCAAAAACCACAACTATATTTTTTTGTTGAATAACAAGTACCGGTTATACCACTGAAGATTCTCTCACAGCTGCAATGCATTATGGGTATATTAGACCAAATACGTTAACGTTGGCAGGATGATGTTTTAGCAAATATGAGAAGAGTTGGAAACAACCTAATGGCAGCGCCTCATCTTTGCTGAATCTCCAGATCTATGTCATTAGTGAGACAGTTTAGAAATACAAAAATTCATCCCGAAAACTCCATATTTTTCAATATTTTTCTGCCGTGGGAGAGTAATAAACTTGACATTTTAAACTCTAAATTGGAAGAAAATGCTATTTTTTTCTTTTTTCTTTTCATACCTAAGGTTTCTATAAAGAAATAATATTAGACACATTCTAATAATTCCAGGTGAAATCACAGGAAAATATTTGCCAATATTTTGTCTTAATTTAGTTTTTCACTCATATGAGATTAATGTAGAAAGGCAATACTTTGATGTAATAACCTAAGTATATTACACCAAAATGAAAAGTTGAAACAGCAAATTTCAAAATAATTTAAATTAAGCAAGGACATGAAACAAATAATTTCAGTCTTTTCACTATTTTAAAAATAAATACATTTATGTGAAGTGTTACTTTATTAAGAAAATGAGAATTATTCATCAAATTAGTTCTGCAATAATCTCAATGATTTCTTCTCAGTTTTATGTAGTTCATAGGACATTGTAATAGAATTTGTTTCGTTTCCAAAACAATTGCAGCATAGGACACTTCTCTTTCTATTTCAGTACAGCAGTTACAACTGGGCAAAGTACTCAAGGTACAGCTATGGAACATATATGTAATAGAGACAAGAAATATCATACAATGGGCTTTGAATTGACAGAAGTACAGCATGATTTGGCCTTCATTTTTTTCACCCTTCAAGAGTACTTACAATTCATTCAGTGTATTTATACAGCTCAAATTTTTCCTTTCACTATTCAAAGTCCTGTATTATAGAAGGATTTCTCATAAACAAGGTCTCAAAAATGTTTTCTCAGCATATTTCAGTCCCTCTGGTCTCTTCCTCTTTCATCTGCTATGTTCTGTGTGACAGAACCGTCAAAAATTGAAAGGCTCTGGTGGATATTCTCTATGTTATATTCTTCCATGACATAATTCTTCTAAAAATTCTCAAACAGAATCAGACAGTATGAAGGAGCAAATACCAACTTTTTAATGGATCTATATATGATTACTTATTTCATATAGTTTTTGCACGCCTACTTAAATTACTCTTTATATGTGACTAAATAAATAAAAAAGAAAATTATTAACAGTTTTGAGGGGGAGGGCTTTTTGGTATTCAAAGGTGCTCAGTGGAGTCTAAAAATTTATTAAAAGGACCACCATATTGCTAAAAATACCAAAATCTGAATACTAGGTACCTTTACCAAGAAATACAAAATCATTAGTTTAGTATCTAATAGAATTATGGAAAATGAACTTAGAGCACTGGTTTGTTTCAGATGTTTAACAAATAAATGCTTAATCACAATTTGTTTATTTTTTAATAACTAAGTGATTAATGTAAGCAAATTACCTGTGCAAATGGGAACATTTGATCATTATTTCAATAAAAATAATAATTAATTTCTATTAAAGTTAATTAAATTTTTGTATCAAAATTGAGGAGGAACATTTTGAGTCATGTTAATGAGATTTGAGACATAGATGTGTTTCTCAGCTCTCCTCTCTTTGAAATTCTGTGTAGTGGTATTTTGAAAACTAGAAATAACTCAGAAGTATTTTATATGAGGAGAATGTTGATGCCTTTTTTCTGTCCTACACAACTAAAACAAATTCCCCCAAACAAAAATACTGTGAAAATTGTTTTTTTATTTTGTGAATTGAACTTTATTCACTTGCCAAATATACTAAAAAGGGTTTACATAACTCAGTGATGAACTACTATCCACTCTGCAGAATTTTTTGCTCAGATTTTGTGTCTTCTAATTTAAGAAGTGTCAGTATCTTTATCACAAACCCTTTACTAAATAGCTCTAGCAGTCTAATTTATTCCTTCCATTATACATAATCATTTACTTTGCCAAACAATACACTTTCTTTTGTAATTAAACTAATAGGTAGGCTTTTCTGACCTCAAGTATGCATATATCAAGAAAATTTTCAAGTGACATAGGAAATTATCTAATCAGTTCAGAACAAATTTTAAGTTGATGTTCTTGATCCATGAAGATCAGTTCAGTTTTTATTACATTTTATTTCAACTTCACTCCCATTATGTAATTTGATCTGCTTTCCTAGGTAGAATATAGTTTATTCAGAGAAGGAATGATATGTTATAACAACTCCAGGGATGGGACATTCACAACTTCTCTGGGCAAACTCTTCCAGTGGCTCATCACCCTCACAGTAAAGAATATCTTCATGATATCTAATCTAAACCACCCTTGTTCAGTTTAAAAGCATTACCCCTTGTCTTATCACTACATACCCCTGCAAAAAGCTCCTCTCCAGCTTTCTCGTAGGACCCCATCAGGTACTGGAAGAATTCAATGAGGCCTTTCTGGATCCTTCTCTTCTCCAGGATGAACAACTCTGTCAGCCTTTCTTCATAGGAGAGGTGCTCCATCCATATTTAAGTGTCTAATTCCTGTTTTGCAGCCTATTGGAAATTGGTGCCTTAAGTTCCCTGGAAAGTAGAACAGGTTAGGTACATGAAAACCTCCGTCTTTGTGAACTGTACCTGGTAGGGCTGACAAATGTGACCAGACTGCAGAAAAAGAAATTTACCATCTGTCAGTAAAGTACATTCTAATGTTTAAATTTCTACTCTGTGACAGTACACATTTTCCCTATTAGGAGTTATAGTCCATAAAAATTAACTTTTCTGAGGTTTAAAGGGTTAATTTCTAACTTAATTCCTTTTAAGATTATCCCTTAAAATACCCTAATGTCTTCTCTGAAATCGATACTTTTTGGTTTTTTTTTGTTTAATTATCTAATGCTGCAGTAATGTTAAAGAAGAAAACAAGTGTATTTTTTCATTAAAGACAATTCATACAAATTAAGCAGCCTTACAATGGCTGATATTACTACACTTATTTTTTCTTGATTCTAGCTCCTAAATTTAACACACTGTTTCAGTTAATATAATTCTTAGAGGAGTCTTACCCAGACAGAATAGAATGTTTGAGTCAGTCTGTTACTCATTAAATAAAAACACCTCATGAAATCTGAATTTTGAAAGATGCACAGAGAAAGGTTTCTTAGATTTTTAAAAATATCTCAGAATCACCTCCATAGTATGAACACTTTTCTGATTTCCCAATTTTAAATATAATAGCTGAAGCCACTCTAGATAAAAGAATAGTTTACACTGGATTAATTTGTTTAAAGATAAGAGACTGAAGCAAATTGCAGTTTTTGCAAGTACATTTTTGGAAGTACAAGAAAGAGGTATTTTAAAAGTAATTTCTTTACTTTAAAAAATAAAAAAATCCCTTTATGATATTGATCAGTCTATCAAGCCATCATTCTTGTCAGAATAGGTGGGCTTTGTTCCCCAGAAAGATGAAAAAATGTTATACCACTTTGCCATCAGGTGCCACTCTAGAAGCCTATGGGTTTCACACAGGTCCTGTGTCATGTCTAAGAGAACAGTGAGGATGTCTAAAATCTCAAGGCATCTCAGCTGAAACTAGAAGCTTGTCTTTAAGCAACAGGATTATTTTATTCAGTATTTTATGTATTTTTAGTCACTTATTATACATGGAGTTCTCAGAATTCCAGTTCTTGTTTCTGAAGTATTTAGAAATGTAAGCAATTCTTATCCATGTAATTCCCTTAAAAATACACCTTTTTTTCTTTCTAAACTAAAAATGTTATTGTTTCAGGTAGTTGTTTGGTTTACAAAGGATATTCTTGTTCTAATTCATCTAGTCCTAAAATACTGTTCCTATGAACTCTTGTCTAACAGCAGTCTGGATAAGAGGGAGTATTAATATTTCTTCAGGCTTTCTCTAACACTAAAACACTGAACTAGCTGAACTGCCTGACCACTTCAGGCCTGACCGAAAGTTGTCCAAATGCCTCTTAAACATTGACAAGCCTGGGGTATTGACCATCTCTTTAGGAAACCCATTCCAATGTTTGACCACCCTCTCCTGTCCTAATAATTGAGAATTCCGGAAAACAAGAGGGCTTTTTTAACCCCCATGTTGTTATTCAGCCTCCTGCCCCCCTAGCCTTAAAATCCTTTCTGACTGCATTTAAGAGGCAGATCTTACCATGTGACTTACAGTCACTTTGAGCCACCTGGCCTTCTGGAAAGTGTCCCTGCCCATGGCAGGGGGTTAGAAGGGACCTTAAAGACCATCTCCTTCCAGCCCAGATCCTTCTGTGTTAAAAGTTTAAACTGAAGGGTAGTTATCAGTTTTCATCAGTGAGAAAATTAATTAAATACACTATACATAGCAAATAGTTAAATTCTTTGCACGTATTTAGAGGTATTTTCATCAGGAAAGAAAACATTTAATTTGAGAGTAATGATTAGGATCCATGTATTCTATTAAAGCTTCCTTATTTTTGTATCCTCTGTCCTTTGAACTGATAACTGTTGCTAGTCACACTGAATAAGCTAATTATTGCACACTTATGTTTCTGTTTAAACACATCTGCTCTGACTGGAATTGCAGAAGAAATACACTTATGGCACTCTATTGATTGGTGAGCCATTAAGGTTCCAATTCAAGAAACATCTGCTAGTTACTCAGCCTCAGGTGTCTTGCTTGATTAGGTATTAATTCTTAAATTGATGCCAGATTCTCATTAACCTCCACATGAATAAAGATAAGGACTAAATTTACCAGTTCTGTAAAGCAAATTTTAAATGTGTTATAATGGCCTCTTTCTTAAGATAATTATTAGATCAGAAGAATCATTGAGAGCAACTCCTGGTGCTGCTCAGGACAACCCCAAGAGCCACACCACGTTGTTATGACCCGCCTCTTAGGCAGGGTAACTGAGGTTGTTGTTAATAGATCCCTTGGGGTGAATTAAAGTGAAACAACACTGAATGACCAGTGTATATTTGAGGCAGGTTTATTTCAAAACGATTTGGTTGCAGCAGAAAGGAAGTATGTAGCTGGTTTTGTTCTTTTCTATAAAAATATCATGGAGAAAATATATAAGGAAAAGATAGAAATAGAAGAAAAGTACAAGAGAAAACAGTAGAATGGAAAGATATCACCTCCTGTGGATCCACTGATGATGCCTGATCTTTGCTATTTTGATGTCTGCTTGCAGAGTGGTGGTTGTAATCTTAATCCATTGGGGATGGGGCACCTGCAACAAAGAGTTTTTCAAGTTATATACATTTAGTCTTATGTGGGAACACCCTGGTATCTTCACTGGGGGGGAGTTTTACACTGTCAGATGCAGTTGTGTCTTATCTGAAGGGAGGAGATTAGCATGACAAAAAGCATTACCCCATCTCTGCAGGATCTGCTTCTTATCAGCCTTTTCCCTTATCTGGAATGAAAACACTTTGTTTAAGACAGCAGTCCCTGGTTATCAGGGAAACGATAGATGCAGGGCTCAACCAGCCGTCCAAGCAAAGTGACATGTGCCTCACAGTGTTGTGTCAATGCTTTTTGAACTCTGACAGGCCTGATGATGACTTCCTTGCGGAGCCTGTTCAAGAGCCCAATCACCCTCTGGATGAAGAACCTTTTCCTAATATTCAAACTAAATCTCCCCTAACACAGCTTCATGTTCTTCCCTCAGGTCCTAAAATTGTTCACCAGAGAGAAAAGATCAGTGTCTGCATCCCCACTTCCCCTCATAAGGAAACTGTAGACTGAAATGAGGTCTTTCCTCAGTCTCCTCTTCTTTAGACTGAACAAACCTAGCTGCTCCTCAAAAGGCTTCCCCTTTGTATCAAATTCTTTTCAATTTAAATATAAATAATTTTCCAAAGCCTGCTTTGAGTATTAAACATAGTATAAAAGTACTTTCCTATAAAGAAAATGCAGTTGGTCTCATTAAATTAAGATGATCTTGTTAATAATTGGTCAGTTGTTCTAAAAGTGTGGACTTTTTCCACAAAAAAAAGTGAAAATGTGAGAATAGCAAGCCATTGTCTCACTTACGGTGTCATTTGGAACAGAAACATAGTTTCATGAACCATTTGAACCAACTGTCCAAAAAAATATCTGTGTATAGTATAGTTTTCAATTACACATACTCCTCTTGCTGTGGTTCTGTAGCTTGATTACCACTGGAACAATTTCACTAGTGCAAATTGACTGGAGAAGTTAATATGCATTTTACACTTCCTTTCTCTAGGCCCAGTAACAAGGAATGCTAAGCTCAAGTTTACATCTTTTTTGAGAGTCTGTTAACAAAAACATACTCACAAGCTGTGTCTCACCAGTAGGTTTGCTTCTTGGCCTTTTCTCTGATCAGTGCTGCCAGAGATCCATAGGCTGATGTGGTCTGTACGTCATTTAGGAAATCACGGTAAAGATGAATGGCAATTAAGTGCAATATAGAAAAATGGACACCAAGCTGGGACTGTAGAGGCCCTCAAGTCCAAAGAGTAAAACCCAATTTACAGGATTCCTAGATGTGGATAAAGATCTTCGTTTCATTGTTGGTGGTGCTAGGTTAAGAACTGGACTTGATTATCTTACAGATCTTTTCCAATCTAAATTATTATATGATGATGTAATTCAAAACCAGAGCTTTTTTGTTTCACAAAAATTTATAACTGAAGAAAAGGCACAACAAATGTCAACACATAAATGGGAGAATGCAGTGGAATAACACTGTGTGGTGGATTCATGTCGGCCTATTGCACTGGGCTTGGACTAGATGATCTTTAAAAGTCCCTTCCAATCAAACAATTCTATCTTCTGTACCTGGCCCTGCTTGAGTAGGTGGAAGCAGACCAAATAATCTCCAGAGGTCCCTTTTAACCTCAGTATCCTGTAATTCTATGAAGAATAATTTATTACCAAATAAAAACAGAGCAGGAATGTTAAAAACCAGTGAAGCACGTCTCTACCTCCCCTCCATTTTTGCCAACATTCAACTTTACTCCTTCATTTCTAACTTTTCTACTACTCCCTGGTCACAGTCTCTGCCAAGAACGGCACAGGGAGGATTGTAGGTGGAGGGGTGAGGGGTAAGGGTAACTACTGCAGGCTGGATCCTTCCTATATGTTGGAGGTCTTCAGGAAAAAGATACCTGCCTGCACGGGATCTCTGTGGGCCATGATCCCTGTCAGGTAATATCCAACTGCTCCACGATGGACTGCAGGGAATATCTGTTCCACCACATGGATCTCTACCTTCCCTTGCTTCTTGTCTGAGCTTGATGTCCATTGCAGAAAAACTTGTCTCTGGTGTGGGGCAGCCCTGGTCTCTTCTCACTGAAGTTACCTCTGCAGCCCTCCAAGGACAATGCCTTGCCATGGGACACCCAATGCAGTGTTGTATCCAGTAGCATTTGTGCCTTTCTTACAGATAGACTAATGTGACCCAGAACTCTTAGATATCTCTCTGGAATTTTACAGAACAATTACTAATACTATTCTTAATGTTTTAATTATATTATTATTGATAACATATTTTTCTCTGTTTGTTAGGATTTAAAATAGTGATATGCAATTACTAGAATGTGTAATAAATGGAAAGTAGAACAGTCTTGAAACTAAAGATAAGGAACTTAGAAATTTTCTCTCAAATCAAACATAAAGGAATCCAAAAATGTTCTGTGACAAAAAGGTATTTTTAAATACTCTGAAAAGTCTAATTGTTTATATTTCCTAATCATTCTAAAACATGTCTTTGCACAGCTTTCATTTCACTTACTCACTGCTGAGTTTCAAAATCCTTTAGTGTCAGTAAACAGATAGGATATCCCAAGAAACCAAAAGCGTCTGCATTAGAGAAAATCCTTACGGATAATAGTAGTCTCTGCCTTTTTCTTGAAGATTGTGAATATCTGAATATCTTGACTCTGAAATTACACAGAGGAAAATGATTGCGGTTTTATGGTTTCTTTGCACTAAGGTTTTGTTCAGTGGTGTTTTGAACAAAGAAAATACTTATATATTACATTATATATATATTGTATTTTTATAAAAACTGTACTTTAATATGAGTATACTAAGCTGTAATTTCAAGTGTTAAGGTTTCAAATAAAAATATCCAAAATGTCAGTTAGGGTTGTCTGTGAAAACAACTCATAGATAATTTCTTTAAAGCTATATCATACTAAGCAGATGTATAAAAACAGAGACAAATTGCAAATACTTTAGTCACTACTTCCATTTTTAATTTTGTTCATGTCAGCCACTTGAAACTCAAAACCGTTTGAGGAAAAAAAGAGTTCTTTTAAAATGACACTTTGATGTACACCCATCAAAAAAGCTTGAGAGAAGAGAGACATGAAGACAGAGGTAGGAAATGAGTGACTGAAGTGTAGGAGATGAGTGACTAAAGTGCATTGCGATTTTTTTGCCCGTGCTTGTGCTTGTTGCATCTTTGCTATTGCTCAGTCCAAATCCTGTCCATTGTTTGCACTGATAGTCTCTTCCTCTTGGTTACATGATAGTGTTTCCTTGCAGTACAGATTTACAGTTAGAAATCTGCATCCCATTCTTGTTTAAAATAACAATAATAAACCCAAAAATCTTTTTATTCCTTGTTTAAGTCTCTTGTCTCAGTGCTTGGAATACTTCTTCAATACACGTTTCAACACATACCGAATCCCTGTGCAATTTTATCTGAGATGAATTCAATTCACCTCTGAAGACAATATTTATTAGTTCTCCAGACAAATTAAAAGACCCTGATGGTTACATGAAGTCCCATTTTATGTCTTAACCTATCTCCATAAGGGACATTCATGTCTGTAACTTCATTATCTGCATACATTTCTCTAATACAAACAATGACTATCAATTAAAATGAGATTGAAGTGGGGCTTCGGGCAAGTATAATTTTCTTTTAATATGCATTTGAAACATCATTGCAAAAGGAAATGGTTGTGGTTTAATGGCTTCTCCTTTGAAGTTAAGGAGATACAAATCTGGGACTCAGTTCAGCTGCTTTGCAGCAGTTCTTCCATAGTACAATGCTGGAAGGAAATGAATTGCACCTTTGAGAGAATTTCACTGCATAGTCACAATCCCCAAGGATATTAAAACCTCTGTAGCAGTTCCAATAAGTTCATTTTTCTGTCTCTAAGTAAAGGGGATATGACCTGAAGTCCCATACGCCATGGATATTCTGCTTATAGCTGCTTATAATGTCAGCTGATCTGTATTACAGAAGTGTGAAAAATCTACAAAATATTTGTCATTTAATTCATTTAACATTTAAAAATCATTGAAGAGAGCTGAAGAGAGGAAATGAAAATAAAAAGTCACTTTAAAATGAAAACAAATAAAACACTTAGACATAGTTGAGAGATCTTACCTTGACTAAGTCACAAAAAAATTATATAATGTAGTAGTCTGAGGTTTTTAAATGTCTTTGGTCATTCTGTGATGCCCTTGAATTTATCTAGGAATATAAATAGAAACACTGGGTAATAATCACCTATTTTGAGTCCATATGGATTTCTTCCAAACTGTTCCCCTAATCTATTTTACATTGAAACTCTAGGGGAATGCAATCAAAAGCAGTAAATGAACTCACTTTGAAGCTCTCTAAGGCATTCTCAACTTGCCATCAAACTATTACTGTAACAAATTATATTTGCGAACTCTGCAAAACGCCTTTTGTGTTGGATTCCTTTGCACATGTTTCATCTGAAAGGGAAATCTGCTGCAAAACAGACAATAAAATGTTTTTTCTGAAAACAATGTTTAAATTTGAAGTATTTAATGTCAGACTACTTGTTGCAACTTATTCACATAATTTTTATCAGTCGTTTCTAATTTCTTTCATGGAAAACCGAAAAGTAAAGTTTTCCGAGCCAAAAGAAAAGCCAAATGCTATTTATGATCCAAATCCCTGGGATGAAAAGATTTAAAGTGTTAGAATAAACAATGAACTAAGGTACAATAAGTCAAGAAGCAGAGAAAGTTGCTCTTTATAATTATATTCCTTTAGCATGTTTGGTTCAAAAACAAAAAGTTCCATTTCAAAGCCCAAAATAGCAGTAACATAGCAAAGGAAAATTCCTGTCAAGAACATGAATCTTCTATTGAATTTTTTTTTTTTTGGTTGTGGTGATTTTTTGGGGTTTTTTTTCCTTTTTTGTTTGTGTTTTTTTTGGTTTTTTTTTTTTTTTTTTGTTGGCTCTAACTTAAAAATACATAAAAACAATGGCGTTTTTTCAAAAGTGACATAGGAATATTCCCAAGTTAATGACATTTCTGCTCCGAAATGATCTTGAAGTACCAGTGAAAAGAGTTCAGTTGGGGAAAATATAATCAATTTAAGGCATAACTCGTTTATTTAGCTGAGGCAGAAAAAATATTTTTCATGAGTACAGGATTAGGACCTTGATTATCCTTTGAAAGATGCAAAAGTAATAAATATAATTACTCATTATTTTAATTTGAAAAATACAAACATAACTTAAACTGAATGTATTACACCTGAGGGTGATTAACCCAAAGCCAGACTTTAAGCTGAAATTGCTTTTATAAATATTGAGTACTTGTAGGAAGCCAATTCAGCCATTTTTTGTTTGCCTCAACTCTGGTTGTCAGGATTGTCAGAGGCATGTGGAGGGGGTGGTGCACGTGTTACTTGCAGGAAGCAGCCAGGAGTGGGAGAAACCCTGGAGAGACTTCGCCTTGCAGCCAGTCGGGGCAGAGAAAACTTCCATGATTGGAATGCGAGCACGCTGCTTGCTAGTGGGGGGGCGGGTGCCCGGATGCCTGCGAAGGATGCCCGCCAAAACGGACCCTCAAAGCCCACTTGGGAGAGGAGTTTGGGAACACATAAAGGCAGCTAGCCGCCACATCATGGGTTCTTTTTGCTTTGGGTCACTGGGAGGGTCAGCTTGGCCCCTTCTGCTCCCGCCTTCAAGCCCTCCCTGCCCGCCTGCCTGCCCACCCGCCTGCCCGCCTGCCGGCCCGCCTTCGCACCTGTCCTGCCTGGCTGCCACTTCGCCCCCCGTCCTTGCCTGCACCCAGCTTCGCCCACCGTCGCTGCTTGGGAATCGTGCTCAGCTCGCCACGGAGACTATGCAAGCGCACCGCGATTCGCAACACGCATGGTCCATCTGCCAAATCGATGCCGATAAATAGGCAGGGTTCCGTGGTAAAGCTGTTCCCTGTCTTCTGATCCTTTTCCTCCCCCTTCTCCTTTTTTTTTTTCTTTTTTTTTTTTTAATAAATGGTTCCCAGATATAATATTGCCATCTTTATGCTTGATTTGTCGTCAGAAAAGTGTATCAAAAGAATCCTTCCCAGCTCCTCCTTTTTATAATGGAACGGGACAGTACTATATGACATATATTCTTGATACTGTGGCCCCATTTTCATATTTTATTTGACATAGGACTCTATTTTATATGTGGCAGGAGGACAGAATCAAATGCAAACTTCCACTGACTTAATAAGCAACTCCTATAATCCTGCCAAGATATAAAAAAATATAGTTTGGTTATATTTAATAACTACTATGGGGTATGCTTATCAAGTTTTTCATTTTTTATACAAGAAAGACTTTTTCCCAATACATTATGAAATTTCTTTTTGGCTTCTGTTGCTTTTCTGACTTAGACAGTTGCATTATTTGTACTTTACAATTTTATTTGCAGTTTGCAGAAGAGTGTAAATTATTCCAGACAGGTAGAAGGACCTCTAGTTTCTATGCTACTTAACCAAATTGTTCTACTGATCTGCTTTAGTAAGTCCTGAATTCCTTAGAACTCTTGAAACAAAAGTAAAAGTAATTTTTATCCTTCAGTAGGAATTCTAGGTTAGAAAGAGCCTATGGCATGACGGAGTACTGTTCCAGGATAAAACATCTATTTGCCTGTCTACCATTCTGCGTGTGTTTCTTGTTGATTCTCTGATATTGGTTGAAGAAAATGTGATTAACAATGAATTACTGATTCTGACTATCTCCAGAGATGAATGAATGAATGAAGCTATGGGGAAGAAACGTAGGGTAGGATAGAAATAAATATGCGTATTTCATACTTCTGGTAGGAATCACATTAATCTGGTACAGGATGCAAGAAGGTTTTAGAAAACAACCGTAGTACTTCAAACTTTGTTCACTGATGCAGCAGCTAAAGCACATGAATAAAACCAGAAGGTAGCAATATAGCATGTAGTGCCCATACAGGCCTATAGGTGGAGGTTAGTTAAAACTTCATGTTAGCCATTTGGTTAGTTTTCTGGGAGAAAAGAAAAGAGAGAATTGTGTCTAAAACACATGGCTATTGTGAGGTTATTTGGCACTGTGGTCTTTAGGGCTCCTGAAGGATTTTGTTACAAATGAGCAGTTTCATTCTTCATTTCTACTGTCAGGTAAGGGAATGTTACTTGTAGATAAACTGCTTAATCTCAGAATAAAATAAGGGCTGTAGATGGTGTCATCCGCATGTACTGAGCAGGAACAGGCTTCTCTATTACAGCTCTCTAAATTCATCTGTGTGGCAGTGAAGTTTACGGAGAGAAGTATGTTTGTACACATCTCCATGTAAAAGAGACAAAGGCAGTCAAATGTACACACGGTAGCATATGAGTCTCTGTAATCAAAACCTTTAATTATGACCTGCCTAAATTGTGCTTGAAATACATATCTCCTTATTTCAGTGTCTTCCAGGTGTAGTGCACTATGGCCAAGGCAAGTGGTCAAAAACAATTCAGAGTAAGGGAAGCCCTGCCAGTTCTGGGACCCTATTAAGCCTACAGCACTGACTAGTATTGGCAAAGTTGAATTTACTGGGCTACAGTTTCATGGAGCTGCCATACTTTGGCTTGTTATATGACTTTCTGTATGACAGAATTAAATGGCATTTTATGCAGGCTGTGCAGATAAATTGACTTTTGTGGTGGGATGGGTTTTGGTAGGGTTAGGGTTTTTTTCGATAATGTTAGATTAAAATGAAATACTTTTACTATAACCTTAACTTTTGAAGAGCTTACTGTAAGTTAGATCAAGTATAATTATGAGAGGTTTGATTAAATATAGACAGAAGCTATACATTATATTCTGCATTTCTGAAAAGAAAAATACATGATAAATGCCAGCCATAAATGTCTTCAGGATGGGGACTGGCACTGTACTTCTATGTCTGGAAGTGACTGCAGACCTATTATTATTATTTATAGAAAAAATGCAGAACTTCACTGAAATATTTTATTTCTCACAAATATGCATGCAAAGATCCACATTTGTTGTTTTCCTGCTGTATTTCTATGAAGAGTGAGTAGAACTAAAAGAAATTATACAGGGGATAGCAACAAGGAAGTAAAAGTAAAAATGTTAAACCAGAATTCTGGTTGCCAGTTCCATACAGTGGCTTGGAAAGAGATTAAGACTTAAGAAAGGACATGTTTGTAATTGGAATTTTACTGCTGAAGTAGTATAATGACAATAAGAATCCAGAATAAATCTCTATTTTCCATTCAAGAAAGAAAGTTGAAAGAGCACAATCTGAAGAAAATAAGCATTTGTTGATGATCTTCATTTTTTTTAAAGAGAGCAAAAAGTACAGTAAATAGTTGGATTTCAATGAGAAAGTAAGGCGTGATTTCTGTGGTTTTTTCTTTCAGATCTTTTTTCATTAGCTTAATTATTTAAAGATTCTGCTGGCTGCTTTTGTAAATGACAAGTAACAATACTTCTCAGATTGTGGACCTCACTTGTTGTCACTTGACACATGATTAACATTTAGCAAAATACTCCTTTCTAAGTATTTTAGGTTTAGCACATAGCTGTTCAAATGAACGACTGCTGACAAATCTTTTTCATTTTCTTACTGTGATTACAAGGCAGTGTCTTTTTTCCCAAGCATGAGATAATGTCCATTTTTTGTGTGTGTGTTTCAGATGTATAATCTTTCCTCAAACAAACAAACAAACGAATTAAAATTCTTTAGTAAATTAGATTTACTTATTTAAAATAAATTTATTATTCTTCCTGGTTAGCACAACTAAATGAGCTCAGCCTATTTCATTTACGCAGAAGAAGTTTATAATATAATTTAATAATTGTGTAAAAATTCCTAGAGAAGGATAATTACTTCTAATAAAAGAAGCTCGTCTAATAGACAAACATGTAAGATCTGGTGACTAAAAAATAACATCTGGTACACAATAATTAAAAAAAACCCCTTATTAAATCCAATGATTTAACCTAATATGGTATAACTGTAACAAATGTGAAAGTTAACAATGTAACAACACAGCAAACATAAAAGTGAGGGCTATGATGAAAATCAGAACAGGGCAAACTTACTGATGGTCTCTCTGTATATTTTCCAGAACAATTTATTTACCATTAGGGAGTTCCTTGAAGATAAAATCTCTATGGTTGGTAGATTATCATGGATTTTATTGACAAAGGGTGTGAGTTGACCTACTTTTTTCTTTCTTCCTTTTTTCTTTCCTCCTCCTCCTCTTCCCCACTTTTGCCCAGTTCAGAGGTATTTCTTTAAGAATATCTCTTCTTACCTTAGTCTTATAATTTATTAAAAAATTTATTCAGTACTGACTATAAAGATCTTGTCTGAAGCTTTGAATGACCTTCAGTGAAATGGAAAAACATACTTAACTTTACAGTTTAATTACATTATTTAGTTATTGTGAAGGCTAAGCAGTGTTATGATTATTATACCTAACATTTACTTATCTGACTTGATTTTGTCTTCTTTCAAATTCTGTAGCATACTTCATCCAGAAATTGTTTTTTCCACTTAAAATAATATATATAGTAATATATATTTTTTAAAATTAAGGAGGAAAAAAAGTAAAAACCTTCAGCCAACAATTCCCAAAGTCACACTAAAAGGCAAACCATGATTTGGTTGCTTTCAAACCTGCTCCTCTCATAAACAGACATGAACATCATTTTGTGTTACACTGAACTCCTAGGCTCGTATCAGCTCCCACATTTGCAGTGGGTTAGCCTTGGCTAAGGGATAGGTGCCTGCCCAGCTGCTTGCTCTCTTGTTCTGCCTCCTCAGCAGGGCAAGGGGAGAAGATAGGATGAGAAAGCGCATGGGTTAGGTGGAGACAGGTAGAGCACTTAATAGTTACTGTCACAGGTCAAACAAATTCAACTTACATAAAATTAATTTAATTTTTTTCCACCTAAAATAGATTCTGGTAGACACAAACAGTATCTTTCCTTCTCCACCTTTTCCCATGTCTTATTTAACTCCTTCATTTTCAACTCCTCCAAGGCCAGACTGAATCTTTCATTTTCTCTGGGGGATGGGAGGCTGCAGTCAGCACTTCACAGTATCTGTCTGCTGCTCCTTTCTCCTCATGCTCATCCCCTACTCCAGCATGGGTCCTCCATGCGCTGAAGTCTTTCAGAAAAATTCTGTTCCAGCATGGACTCTTTACAGGTTACAGTGAATACCTGGTCCATCCCCTGGAGTACCTCTTATTTCTGCTTCTCTGACCTTGGCATTCCTTCTCCTGTTTCTCACTCTTTCTGTTTTTCCCTGCTCCTCCTGACTTTTTTTTTTTTTAATTTTTTTATTAATTATATTTTCACAGAGTCATCACCAGCCTGGGTGATGGGCTCTTGGGCTCTGCTGTGTCCTGTTGTGGAGTCAGATACAACCTTCTGTGTCTGCCATAGGGACAGACGTTGGCCTCCCCCACTGCCAAAATCTTGTCATATAAACTAGATAGAGTGTTTGCAAAAGACTTGACTGGAGGGCATATCAGTATAAGCTACTGAACTGTATAAACCTGCTGCACATTATAGAGGGGTGGAAGCGTTTATTATTGTTCTGAGCCTCAAAGTTTCAATTGAATTCCTGGAAGGACATTATCTCCTGAGCTGAAAAACAAGTCACTATATGCTTTGCTAATTCGAATAATCACTTTTCCAAACAATTCTTTAATTTTATTAAACCTTTCTCTACTAAACTGAGTTGCCCTGTAATAGAATTTTCCATGGGAAATGTATTTATGCCCTGTAACTCAGGCATTAGTTGATATTGTTTTTGAAAAGTAAACGTTGACCTCTTCAGAAGCTTTCACTTTAGAGTGGGTCTCCTCTCTATAGGGATCTCTAAAGGACAGAATAATGGGAACATTTTTTAAAGATTAATGTTAAATAAAAAAGAAAAATGTTAAATAAAAGAGAGTATGACCTTCACAACTGAAAAATTTGTTACCAGGTGCTTTAAGTTTTAATAACCTTGTATTCTGTATGCAGAAACACAGGTAAAGGTCCTGAACAGTGTTACTCAACTTTTTTATGCTTACATTTTTTGCTGATTGTTTCTGTCCACAAGCCAATTAAAATCTATGGCTATTTAGTTTTCTTCAGCTCTTATCTGCAGGGTGCTGAACTCCCTTGGCCTAATTAAATCATGATAAAACACTTTTTTGAATAGAGATGTAGTCAATGCCATTTCTTCTCACTCTTAAGTGGTAAAGCATGGGAAGAACCAAAATTTGTCATTTGTGCTATATAAAGTTTCTATCAGCTCATATGCCCAGGCCAGCAGGTCTAAGAGTTTAATTTGATTTAATTCAAATGAAAGATCTCTTGTAAGACTATAAATTTTAGACATCTCTTCCACAACATAATAACTGTTTTGCTAGTGTCTTCATACATACCAGAGAATCATGAGGTCATAGGAAAAAGTGAGAACAGCTCCCTGCTTCCTAATTTTTCTAATTGTAAATTTCTCTTGATCCTTCCAAATAAGATGCTTATAGGGAAGAATTCAAATAAGATGGAAACTGATTCTGTGTTTAGAGAGAGAAGCTATAAACATTAATTACATTATCTTAAAAGAGAGGATAAGAGATGAACAGGTTTCTATTTCTTTTCATTTGAGATGGGGAGGAGAATGAAGTGCCCATGATTCAGGAGAAAATTGTCAGCAACCTGCTACACCACTTAGACCTGCACAAGTCTATTGCACTGGATGGAATCTACCCAATGGTACTGAGAGAGCTGGCAGAAGAGCTCATTGAGCCACTTTCAATCACTTATCAGCAGTCCTGTGTAACTGGGTTGGTTCCAGTTGACTGGAAGTTAGCAAATGTGTCACCCATCTACAAGAAAGGCCAGAAGGAAGATTCAGGGAACTGCAGGCCTGTCAGAAGTGCACTTTACAGAAAGGAAATCAAATACTGATGCTTTGTCTTGTTCAATTGCGTATGTTATAGTTTCTTTTATAACCATAGTTTTTAATCCTCCCAGGATTGTCAACAAAATAGTTGATAATAGAATTTATAATCTCAAAACTTTTATCTAGAATAGTAGGACATGGCTGTTCTTTGAGAAATCCCCACCATTATATTACACATCCCCATTATGTCATAATCATCAGATGGTTCATAGTTCTATTTTCTGCTACTGTTATCTAACTTAGTAAGGTGTATCCTTAGACCTTGCTACAGAACTCTGAGGATGGAAAAGATCACAACGGCTGTGCAGCTTTTCAGAAGGACCTTGACAGATTTAGAGATGGGCAGAGAACTGTCTGCAATTCAACAAAGGCAAATGCCAGGTCCTGCACCTGGAGAAGAGTAACCCCCACGTACCAGTACAGTTTGGGGGCCAACTTGCTGGAGAGCAGCTCTGCAGAAAAGGATCTGGGAGTCCTGGTGGACAACAAGCTGTCCACAAGCCAGCAGTACCCTTGTGGCCAAGACAGCCACTGGTGTTCTGGGATGCATTAGGAAGAACATTGCCAGCAGGTTGAGGGATCCTGAACCTCTATTCAGCACTGGTGAAGCGACATCTGGAGTGCTGTGTCCAGTTCTGGGCTCCTCAGGACAAGAAAGACATGGAGCTCACGGAGTGAGCTCCACTTGAACATGAGGAAGAACTTTACCATGTGGATGACTGAACACTGGCATTGGTTGCCCAGAGAGGTTATGGAGTCTCCTTCTCTGGAGATATTTAATAACTGTCTGGATGCAATTCTGGGTTCTAAGATGATCCTGCTTCAGCAGGGAGGTTGGACCAGATGACCCACTGTGGTCACTTCCAACCCTACTCATTCTGTTATTGATTCTGTGATTCTGTGATTCTGTGGCTGATGGCTAGGTGCAACCCACACGAATTATTCATTCCACCCTTCTGGTGTCAAACTCTTACATTTATAAATGAATGCAATTATTTTAAAAATATTTTTACATATACACATAACATCAATACTTTTTAATTTTTCCCCCCAGACTAGAAGAGGGAAGAAAAAATGTCCCTAGGTTTCTAATCTAAAGCATTATATAATGTGTTTCAAGTTTACTTCTCTACTACTTGAGAATCAAACTTTCCTGTAAAAAATGTAAGACGAAAATGTAAACAATATCAAGTATGTCCTTTGCTTTACCAGCACAGAAAATGGCATTATTTTTTTTTTTAACTTATTAAACATAAGGGACAGATTCTTACTTGGTATAAATCAGCTTGACTTCGTTGAAGTTAATGCAATCATGAAACTTTAAAACTTCCATACTGCTAATCCACATTTCTCTCTCTCTCTTTTTTTAATCTTTTTTTCCCCACAACTAGACTATAAAGTAGAAGCATAAATGCCATTATTTTGGGTATTCAGCATGGGCAGATAAAGAAAAAGCAGTTACGTTATAAATATGCACTAATTTTAAAATATGCTGCATGCTCTAGAAGATTGTTTTCTACAAGTAAGTATTTAATGATGCAGAGAGGACCAATGAACTTTTTTAGAAATGCCTAGGCATTTGACTCTTCCAAAAATTGAACCAGACATTTAGTTATAAACCTAAAATAACATCAAAACATGATTCTGAGTTCAGTTTTTAAAACTGAGGGCCATTGAAAACAAGGTTTTCACCAGATCAGTGAAAAGTTATCAGATGAAACAGATTTTTTTAGAGCAAGACAAAAATGCAGCTGTATACAAATCTTCAAAACCAAATTCTCAAGTTTTGTTATTGTAAAGAAGAGTTATTTCACTGTTTCATAGGTCTTGTAGTATATGTTTCTTGGTATCTGATTGAGCTTTTTAAAAGTTGTTGTCCAATATGATTTCCTCTACTGTAGAGAGATGTAAACCTACACTTTTGATCTGAAGCTAAGACAAATGTCTCAGTACATGGGATGAAATAGTCTTCCAGAGTTTGCACTGACTATAAAGAAAACTGCATGAAGATTTTAGTCTGAAACCCTAATTATTACATAGCTAAACTTAGGTCTAATGAATTTCATTGCTGCTCTTTCCTGCCTGGATGACTTAACCTCGAAGAGTAATTTTAATTTCCTCCTTTGGTCTGTAAATATTTACATTAATTAACTATTCCCAGGTGTTGCGGTGCGTAGTCTCCTGCGTTGGTATGGCAGGCCGCAAACCTTCCCGGAGAGCTCTGCGGGATGATCTTGGGGAGAGCAGCTATGCCGCTTCCCATAGCCCCTTCCGGGCTGCCCACGCTGTCCCGGCTAGCTGTCTGCTCCACAACACAGTGACGATAAAGGAGGCGAGAAGGCTCCCCACATGGGGACCTCTGAGGATCTTTATTACATGCTGGAGACAGGCTGATCCCCAAAGGCAGAGAGCTTCTGGTTCCCCAAGGCAGAGAGACTCACATGGCATAGAGCCTGAGGTTTTATATGGGGATGAGGGGGGTGGAGAGAGCACATGGACTAATGGTCTCAGGGTGCAGGGGCGGTACATGGGCAGGGTTGGGGTAACAGAACCAATAGGAAAAACCCAAAGGAGTGGTTAGGATTAGGGGCAGGGAAGGGAGGACAATGTGAGAAGGAGAGGCATTTAGTAAGAAGAGGCATGGGGAAATACAGTGCTACACCCAGGGGAGTGAAAAACAAGGAAAGGTATCAACAACATAAAATTAAACAATACGTAAATACTCTAGTTGTTGGTCCATAGCTTTCACATTTCTGAAAGTAGTCTTTTTTCAGATGTTTCTCTTTAGGGTAACCTGCTGCAGAAGGACACAAACCATCAAAGGACCTTATGATCAACATTTCTTGATCAAGAAGGTACAACTTTTTCCATCAGTCGGAACCGGCCTTCCTTCGGTAAAACAGCTGGAACTGTTCTTCTGTTGCCAAACAGGAGAATAGGGATTGCAAAATTTTTGGGCTTTGCTACAATACATTTTAAGTGTCTCCTTTGAAAATAGGTCTTCAAATTTACCGATATTTCTGTTATAACTCTTGAATACAACAGTTTTAGTGTCCGTCAAAGCTGTAGAAGTAGTAAATTTTTTGTTTCCGTACTGTGGCTAATGACAACACATAAGAGTTTTTATTGGGCAGGATCACCCAGATTGGCCAGATCTTCCGGTGTTAACTAGCTTGGTAGACATTGTGATAAATGTCTATCCCAATGCTTAAATGTACCCATTACTTTCAGTGTAGCCTTTAACAGTCCACTGTATTGGTCGATTTCTCCAGAGGCTGATGCATTTACAGGGGGTGTGATACACCCACTCAATGCCATGATCTTTGGCCCACATTTTTATGAAGTTGCTTCAGAAATGAGTTCTGTTGTCTGGCTCATTTCTTTTCTGGGATGCCATGTCTCCATGAAACTTGCTTTTCAAGGTCAGGATAGTATTTCAGGTACTGACACAGGGCAGAGAATATGTTTCCAACTACCCAGTGGTTCCTTCCACCATTGTAAGCACATGGTGCTTTCCTTGGTGCAGTGTTTTGGAGTGTGATACAGTCCATCTGCCAGGCCTTCCTGTATTTATATTTCAGCTATTTCCCTCGGGTACTGGATACCTTTCTCCATGGGGGTCCACTTGCCTGGTTGGCATATAGAATCTTCCTTGAAGAATACCGTTCCTTCACAATAGATGGGAATTGCCTCCAGAGCCTAAGAACTTGTGTCTCTTTTCCAATCACCTTTTCAATGTCCCCTTCCCTAGAAAGTTATCCCAGTTGCTTGGCTTCCCTACCCTCTAACTCCAGGCTACTGGTCTCCTCACTGTCAGAGCGTGGGAAACTGAACTGGAACTTCACATTTATTTTTTCTTTCTAGACCAGCTTAATAAATAAAAACCTTATCACTACATTGTTTGAGATACTTTTGCTGTGATTTATATTAACAGTGTTTTGGCATCAAAAGTTATGCGAAGAAAATTTTTAATTTTTCAAGCAGTGAGGGAAAAATATTTTTGAAACACTTAATAATCTATAAATTCTTTCAAAGAGCTGTTTGCTGTTTATACATAAAACTCTCATCATCTAAACATCACAGAGTAATGAGAAAGTATAGATTGTAAGAGAGCTCTGTGAATCCTCTGGTTCCAAACCTCTTATAAAAGCAGAGCCAAGCTGATCTAGGGCCCTGTCAAGCTGAATCTTGAACTTCTCTAGTGACAGAAATTCTGCTTCATCTGTCTGCAACCTTATCCAATGTTTGAATCTTCTCATAATGAGGAATTTCTGTCTTTTATTTAGGCAGAATTTCCCCTGAAGCAACTTATGCCTGTCACCTCTTGTCCTGTCACCTTGCAGTCTAGTGAGAAGACAACCTCTATAAGTTCTCTGTAACTCCCTTTTAGCTACTCAGAGACTGTGATTAGGAGTTCCCCTCTGAGCCTTCTCTACTCCAGGCTGAATAAAGCAAATTTCTTCAACCTCTCTTCATGTGCCAGATCATTCAAACATCTAATTATATTGGTGGCCTTTTGTTGGACCCTCTCCAATTGTTCAATGTCTCTCTTAAACTGGTGAATCAAAACAGTCAATCAAGCATAACAATCATCTCAATGAGAATCCGTGTTGAGAAATGCCAACTTACAGTGTCTTCAACAACTAAGACAGAAGGTCCTAGGTAATTATTGAGGATTTTGAAACTTCGGCTTTATCCGAAATATCATAAAACTTGAACTCTGTTGGCATAAGTTGCTTTGGTTTGTTTGACTTCTGTCTGTTCCTTTTTTTTCTTTTGTGTGTTGTTTGTTAGTTTAATTTTAAATAAAAACAGAAACAAAATCTAAGTTTTATTAATATAATTTTTCTCCTTATTTCTTTGGTTTGTGAAAAGTTGGGCATAAACTAGCAGTGTATGCTGCTAAAAGCTTTAATAGGATCATAGCCAGGAAGCTGAGTGGAGTGACTATTCCCATCTCCTAAACATTTTTGAGATCACAGGAATGGAGTTCTGCATCTAATTACAAACTTTACAATACAAGAAAGAGACAATCACAGAAACACAGAATCACAAAATGGTTAAGACTGGAAGGAACAACTGCAGGGTCACTCAGTCCAATCTCCTTGGTCAAGCAGGATTCCCTAGAGCATGTAACTGAGGATTATGTCCAGGATTGAACATCTTCAGAGAAGGAGAATCCATAACCTCTCTAGGAAACCTGTGCCAGTGCTCTGTCACCGTCACAATAAAGAAGTTCTTCCTCAAGTGTAGGTGGAAATTCCTGTGCATTGGTTTGTGTCCATTGCCTATTGCTTGGCACCACTGAGTAGAGCCTTTTCTAATTTATAATCCCTTAGTATGCATTTATTCCATTTACTTTGAATTTACTTCTGCACTTTTTGGCATTACAACATTGTTAGTTTTAAATGGGCCATTTATCATTTGACGTAATTTCCTGACATAGGTGCAGTTTATCATAAATAAATCATATTAGTGCACTGATGAAAATGCTATAACACTAGTGACAATTTTAAATCAAAATTTAATCTGAACTTTTGTTTTGAAGCTTTGCCAGAAGTTAAACAAAATAATTATTTTCTTTGTATACTTTGGTTTCTAGTAATTTTAGCCACAAAATCCTAATGATATCATTCTGGCATTATCACTGAGTCAAGACACCCAGTGATGAAAAGATTTCAGTTCTATAAGATGCTGACCATCTTAGATATGCCATAGAAAGATTAGGTCCAGATCCAACAAAGCATCAAGCTTGTCATTGCAATTGACATAGAAGTTATGTCCCCAAACAATTCTTTAGAGTTGAAGGCTAGAATTACTTCTATGCAGTTGTATTTTGAAATTAATAGAAAGCAGGTCACTGCTCTTGAGAAACTACATAGTCCAGCATACAACTTTCCTATTTTGCAACTTTTAGCATGAGGATTATCTGAATCGATATATATATATATTTACATATATATATATAAAAGAAGTTATATAGTTTTGATTCCATGTGAGATGTAAATAAAATGTAATATATAAATATTACACTTGTTATATGCCTTGATAAGAGATGAAGTGCAATGATCGTTATGGACCAAATTGAGTTTATATCTTGAAAGTGTTTTACTAGTGCAATAGGTATTTCAGATGTACAAATGTTCAGAGAGCTGTCACTATATACATAGAAATCTCTATTAATGTCAAATAACATTTTAAATTAATTAAAAAATAGTTAGTATGCTATTTCTATCCCCGATGTTATTTAAGCAGGGTATGCAGGATTACAAGTGGCAGAAAGACCAGTGTAAGTAATCTTGTGCCTTTGTTATGCTCAAATCAATAACATACTGGGAACAAAACAAAAATCAGAGTTGCTTTTATGAAACATCTTGTAACTATATTATACGATTTTTTTCAGACCTCAACATTAATATGTGCTTAAGGGTGCAAAAAGCATAGCCTTAAGAAATACTTGCTGAATAAAGTTATAGATGTTCTCATTACCTAATGATGGTTTTCATGCATCTGCAAGGTAAGAAGGAATTTCTGACGTTTTTATCATAGAACAATTAATTTGAGTAGAAAACAAGTGTTCTGAATACAGATGTAAAAGAAAAATGCCTGAATGTTTAGCATTCCAGTAGTCTCTTATTGACTATCCTCTGTTAACATAGAGAATTCGTGTTCTGGCTGGGATGAAGTTATGAAGTTAACTCTCCTCATAGCAGTATCTGCATGGTGCCATGTGTATTGGGTTTGTGTGGCCAGGTTTTGATAGCAGGAGGGCTACAGGGGTGTCTTCTTGTGAGAAGCTGCCAGAAGTTTCATCCAGGTCCAGCAGAGTTAATGCCAGTCAGCTCCAAGACAGGTATGCTACTGGCCAAGGCTGGACCAATTAGAAATGTTGGTAAAAACTCTGTGATAACATATTTAAAAGGGGAATGAAAGTTATTGCACAAATATAATTGCAGCCAGAGAAGAGTGGGGTGAGAATACGTGAGAGGAACAACTCTGAAGACACCCAGATCAGTGGAGAAGAAGGGGGAGGTGGTGTTCCAGGCACTGGAGCTGAGATTCCTCTGTAGCTCATGGTGCAGACCATGGTGAGGCAGCTGTGCCCCTGCAGCCCATGGAGGACAGTGGGGCTGCTGAGATCCACCTGCAGCCCGTGGAGGTCACCCAGGCTGGAGAAAGTGGATGCTTGAGAGGAGGCTGTGACTCCATGGGAGACCTGTCCTGGGGCAGGCTCCTGGCAGGGACCTGCAGACCTGTGGAGAGAGGAGCCCATGCTGGAGCAGGTTTGCTGGTAGGACTTGTGACTCCATGGGGAACCCACACTGGAGCAGGCTGTGCCTGAAAGACTGAACCCCATGGAGGAGTGACCCACAATTGCAGCAGTTCATGGAGAGCTGTTGCCTGTGGGATGGACTCACAGTGGACAAAATGGCGGAGAACTGTCTCCTATGGGAGAGATCCCATGATGCAGCAGGGGAAGGACTCCTGTCCCTGAGCAGAGGGAGAAATAACTTATGATTAACTGACCATAACACCCATTCCCTGTTTTCCTGAGCCACTGGGGGAGGAAGTATTGCTCAGGAAGGAGGTAGAGATGTGGAGGAGGTGTTTTTATTTTACTTCTCATTATCCTGCTCTGATTTTGTTAGTAATAAATTCAATAATATTCCCAATTCAGGTCTGATAACACACCATAGTTTTGGCTACTGCTGAACAGTACTTGCACACCATCAAGAGTTCCTCTGTCTCTCTCCCCACCCATTCCACCCCCACAAAATGAGTTGGCTGGGTGTCATCAAGAGACTGAGATGGGACACATCCAGCAGACCCTACCTAAGCTGACCAATGGTATAGTCGATGTCATATCACATCGTGCTAAGCAGCAAAAGTTGGTGGAATGAAGGAAGAATGAAGGGGCATTTGTGTGTTTGCGATGGTATTTGTCTTCCCAAGTAGAATGTGCTAAAGGCCTGCTTTCCTTGAAATGGGTAAGCATGTCTTCTGATGGAAAGTAGTAAATTAATTCCATATTTTACCAGTGCTTGTGGGGTTTTTTTGTGTGATTAAACTGGCATTACCTTGATGCATGTTCTCATTCTTTCTATTTTTCTTCCCATTCCCAGGTTGGGGTGTGTGAGTAAATGAGTGAGTGAGTGAGTGAGTGAGTGAGTGAGTGAGTGAGTGAGTGAGTGAGTGAAAGGCAGGCTGGGTGTTTAGCTACTGCTCAGGGTCAACCCATCATTCATATCTAAGTTATGTAGGCCATGAGATTCATCTGGGGAATAATCTGTGTGTAGTTACTATGTGTGTTCTTCATTGTCTCAACAACTTATTCAGGAAAACTAAAAATTACAAAGTCACCTTGATTAAGCAGAAAATACTGTAGAAACAAGCTAAGCATTATTGTTTAAATCTATTCTCCTATTTGTCTGATATACTACTGAACCATGACCTATTCCATGAAGAAATCTGCTTGCCCCAGAATAATCAATAATCAAGTTATATTTCACAGGAGCATGAGAAATCATTAAATGCTATTTTGTCTCTTCTGGAACAACAGTGAAACTAAGTCTTCAATTTTCTATAATGTTTTTCAGCAACTACACTGTGGATAGTGCTAAGTACTTTCTAGTCTGTCAGGATGAGTTGTCTACTACTCTAGAAATTGTTTAAAAAATCTGGGTTTTGTACTCACAGTTGAGATTGTGTGCACAGTAAACTACTGTGTGCTAATACTCTTACTATTGCTGTTACCATTTCAACTTCCATTATACAAGTAAAAATTATTTTCTTTTTTTGGATTTAAGTGGTAAATGAACAAACTTATTATGCAAGACTATGAAAAAAAATTACAGAGTTTCTGTACTGCAAGCCCTTTGCCATTTAAGAACCTCAGATATATAATCCTCCCAATGGAAGAAAATCTGATGCATGCCAGAAAGGCCTGGTGCCATTTTTCAAGGTTTTCTGGGAAGGTTCACTTGAGAGAAATTCAACATGCTTTTGGATTTTTTCCATGTTACCCATGAACAGTATCTTTTAAATTGTGTTTTAGTTATAATGCAAAAAACAGCCTAGATAAGAAAAAATAAAGGCAAATTATAAGATTAAATGGTGTGGTGATGCCCAGGGATGGAAGAGATGATTGTATTCTGATCAAAAATTAGAAGTGAATGAATAAGACAATTGTGCAACAATTGAATGATGAGCTTGATACATATGGAGCATGTGGTAGCATGCCAAGAGGATCTGTACTTCTGTGGTATAGGTGAGAATGAGAAAAATTGTTTTTGGGAAACACTGATTATACAAATTGTTTTTCAGAAGACAAAAAGAAAGTGCTAAATGAGAAGACAAAGAAAGTATCTGCAGAAGGTGATGCTCATCTTAAGCTGTGAAAAGCTCAGGCATCTAGACTCAGTTAACACCTAAGGTTCTCCTATAATCATGAAAGACAGACACTTTTAAAGAGTAATTTATCGTAAATATTTTAAATACCTTCTACCCTGATGTCTGTATGATTTTATATATCCCATTCTGTATATTGTATTCCAAACTGGATAAAATCCCAACTGGCCTTGTCTGACCTCATATATGACCCTGTTTTGAGCAGCAGGTTGGATTCAGGTGACATTGTGAAATGAATTTCATTAATTATTTTGATCCTACCAGCCTAAATCTGTGATCAAAATATTTTGCATTGGACACTTGTACTACTCATGAAACACAGGCAAATTCTACACATCTCATGCCTGAAGACTGGAAAACATAATTTTGCCCCATATTTTTGAGTATACTAAGCCTTCTTCCAGCATGTTATTACAATTGCCTGTGCAGCCGCATCAAATTCATAGGCTTTATATTGACCTGACAGCACAGGTTTCAGAACTTCTTTTAGCTTGTCTTGTCCTGAGCTGATTTTAATTAGTTTTAACTCTCAGCTAGCTGCAAAATATATTTTAGTTTAGTTTTACCTTGTAGGAAAAAGAAGTAATTGTTCTGGCTGGATTAAACTGTCTGTGATCTCAGAATAAAATGTGCTGTAGAAGAGTGTAGGTGTGATCATCTAACAAAATGTGCTGTGGAAGAGTGCAGATACCAGACAAAGATCTCAAACTATAAATACAAATCACTGCCATCTGTCACTGGTCATTACCAGAAAGTTTAACCTTGAGCACCACACAAACCCATTGTTGAGATCAAAAATAAAAAGCCTGAGTAACTGGGAAACCAGTGACAAGAAGGAACACATTTTGACTTGTCATAAAACCCTCCATTTCCAATCTATTTGATGGAGATGGAGAGAATCACTGGGGAGGTGAGCATAACACCACAGGAAAAGGGCTGTTAGTGGGAATGTAATGTATAACAATTTTACTTATGTGAATTTTTTATATTAATTTGGGTTATGAATATTAGTATTGTTTTAACTGAAAAACTGCTGTATTTTGATTAGATTTTAAGAGTTTAATTACACAGTAAATTCTGCACTCCATATATACAACATATTCCGTTTTGCACATAACAAGATTTTGAGTGTAACATCAGCTGCCTGATTCTATATGAGAAAATTGTTTTCACTTTCACTGAAAATCTTAATTTTCTCTTTTCTTGATCCTTCCAGAAAAACATTTCTGTGGCTTATCCTCAGACAACCCTGGAATTATATGTTTTTCATACTGAAAAAAAAATGTTCTGAGTTGTGCTGAGTAAATTCTACTTTCCCCCTCCCCCACTCCTCACCCATTTGTTCCTGTCTTCACCAAACAGATTTTTGACATTCAGACTAACAATTTGAACACTTCGAACTTAGTTTTGGACCTGGAAGAACCAGGGCCTTTTTTCCTGATACACACCGTCATGTCTGTACAACAGGCAGTTTTCCCACAAAGACGTGATATTGTTTCCACCTGTCAGTTAGAAACAGCTGCAACTGCAGCTTGTTCTGAGAAATTAGCAGAGGCAGCATTTTATGTTAATACCTCATTTTGAGCTGTTTAATTTGAAGCTTTAGGTGCCATTAATTCCTCTTCAGTCTTTTGTATCACAATTATTTTGTACTGTCTCTCATCTATTTATTGTTGCCAACAGTCACTGCTCACTGAATGATGATAGACATGCCAGCACATTTATAACCTGAAAATAGAGCTAAATGCTATCAAAATCCATATACTTTTCCAAAGAAGCAGATGCTAGCAATATTCTAAAATGGATAACAGGGAGGAAAGCACAGTTGCTCCTGGCTTTTCTGAGGACACTGAGCTTATGACAGGATTAAGCTAACCTGGACATCTGCCTGTAGGATAGTGAAGAGATTTTGACAGGAAGTTAGATAAAAGCTAGATTATAAAAACTTTCATTTGGGAAAAATGCATTAGTCCACATAGTTTTTTGCTATTAATTGAGGCAAGGAGACTGGGTTTAGGTTTTTGGGTTTGATTAATTGGTTGGGGTTTTATCCTTTTCTTTTTCCTGATACAAAAAATGAAATTAAAAACAATAGAAAACCTGAAACTAGGATTCAGTAAAGTTGCATTTCAAGATTGAGACTTCACACACACTTGGTCAATAAAAAGCACTAGACAGAAGGCAATTAGGTAAGTGAGGTGCTCATTCAGAATCTGAGCTTAAATGTTCTATCACTTTTTAAAATAAAGTCTAATGTATGAGACTGTCCTGGTTTGAGACAAAATTCAGAGGAGCACCTGAATTTGAATGTCCTCTCTTAGAAAGCAGGTCACAGCCACCCCTCCCCCACCAGGTTCAGGAAAGAATTTTCCTCGGAGGAACGGAAAAAAACCCTATTTATTTAACAAACACACAGGAAAAGAATAAAAATGCTAAATAATAAAACCTTTCACCGTGGAGAGAAATGTGGGAAGATTTTAAAGTCCTTTTGTGGGTGTGGTCTATCTCCTCCTCTTTGGAGCTGGGTTTTTGGCGTAAGACCCTCCAGGCCTCCTGGATGATGTTTTGGAGTTGTTGCACAGTTCCAGAAGAAAAGAAGAAGAAACCAAAGTCCCAGGGAAAAGAAAGTTCAGGTCTCCATCTCTCTCTGGAGAAAAAGAGCCAAGAGCTAGGAAAAGCAGGAAGGGTGCTTCCTCCGCTCTACAGCAGCAGCAGCTATCTCCATGTCCTTGAACACAAAAACTGCTTTGGAAAGTTCGCCTGGCTTTTTTTTAATTTCACACCCAGTTTTAAAGGCACAGAAAGGCCTGGGCATAAGGCAGGCAATATGGGATACAACATCATAAAGTCACCCCAAGACACAGACATAATGATAAATATTTCTACACTTCCGAGTGAGTATAAATATAGTTAAGCTATGGTGTTTGTAAGTGTAGGAGGAACCACAGTTGTGTCTGTCAACCTTAGTTAGTGTTGCAGTGCATTATGGCTGGTTCCACAGCCAGCAATATCATATTGGCCACTGCCATCTCCCCCTTTCCCCCACTGTGTTTGGTTCTTCCCACAGAGGGTTCTAGGTTCCCTGATCCCCTGTTGGCCCACAGTATTTCTCCACTCCCACGTTATCCTCTATTGGTCTGTACCCTTTGCCCGCCAGGTTTCACACCCTAGGTCCATGTACTACTGGTTGTTTCATGTTTTCCCCACCCATTTGGTAAGGGCATAACAAGCCCTGGTAACAGCTTTTCGGGGCTTCTTCTCGTGACCTCCAAGTTGAATAAATCTTCTCCTGCTCTTCCACGAAGACGTCCCTCCGCCTCATTCCTACCTCAGCACACCGGACCATCGGTGGGTTAGGTGAGTCCAGGCTGGAACCTCGCCAACTCTGCCGCACGCCCGCGAGCAGCCTCCGCCACCCTCTCCCGCGTGGGTGGGTGACCAGAACTAGTGGTCCTTGAGCTAGCTGAACAATACAGTGCCACGGCAAATTAGCACACTGCTAAAGAAAAATATTATTTTCAGCAATCAAAAAAGTTTCTGGAATAGAACAAATGAAACTTCAAAAGTTGACCATGGCAATGTGTAACAAAAAAAAAGAAATTAGTCGAGAAAACTTAACAAAGTCATCAGCTGTCTTCTAGGCAACAAATCAGGATCGGAATGTTTCCATCTGCTGTGTCTGGAGGGTGAATCAGTTAATCATTCTGTAACTTGGACTTTTAGATGACTATAATACATTGAGACAAAATCTGGCACAACATTCCCTCCTTGTCTCTCAGGAATTTACAATTTAGTGGTTTAATTGTATGACCTATTATTTTGTAATGTTTTATTCTGCTTGCAGAATAATACATACATTATCTTCTGTGACCAAACCAAAGAAGGTTTACTATTTTTCACAGATTTTTTCACTGAAAACTAAGAGGGGGGGGAAGCTAAAATAAACGTTTTATTTCCTACTTCTGCCTCCAGACTCTTTGATTATAATGGCTATAACTTACTCTCAGGGAAGCAGTAACCTAGGAAATACCTCACCATATCACCTCTATGGTTTCCGTACCTCCAACTCTCTTAAATGACACTCATGGGGTTTTTTTACTGATCTTGAAATATTGCATCTGTCTTGAACTTGGAATAATTTATCTATTGATTTTTTACCAGTGACTAATAGAACAGAAAAAGAATTTTTCTGGTCTTTAGGTGAACAATAAACTAACAGGAACCTTTAGTTGACTCATTTCCAACACCTCCTCAACAAGGGTGCTGCACCGTATGTATGGGATAGGTTTGATTCTTTGATAGCATTTAGCTCTATTTTCAGAAATTAGAGAGAAAGCAATATCACTGTGTCATAAATCCAGCAAGCAGAATAGAAGACTAGCTAAACAAGGAACTCCTTGTGGAGCTCAAGAGGAAAAAGAAATTGTATGATTTCTAGAAGAGAGATCAGGCTTTGCAGAAGATTACAGAATCATGATTCTTGTATGCAGGGAGAAGACATGAAAGACCAAAGCTCAGTTAGAGTTAGAACTGACTGTAAGAGCATGATAGTAAGAAAAAGGCTTCAAAAAGTTCTTCATCATTATGTCTGCTTATCATAATCACTCCTGAACACCTGAAAACTACATGCGGGATGGACTGTGAGTAGCCCGCCTTGAGGCCCATGAAAAGGAAGGCGAAACTGGTGCAAAGGTGGAGCACCTTTCCACTCGGGAAAGCGAGGGGCAGAATCCCTGACCTTTGCCTTCCCTCTCCCTACCCCTGTTGCCTGCTGAGAGAGACCCTGCGGCCTCCTGCAGCTGACGCTGCCAGCTTGAGGAGAACCCCCTGATCCTGCACCCCAGAACCAAAATCACGAGTGAGTTGTGGAACTCCTACCACGCTCCTGCGTCCTGTGGCGAGAGCACCACGAATGGACTGAGGTTCGGCTGCAGCGACTGCGCACCGTGCCTGCATTTCAGAGGATGGGCTGCCCCATTCCAGCCAAACTGCTCCCGAGATCAGAGAAGGCAGATAAGAAGCTTCAAACAGCAGGAAAAAAAGGGCAAAAACTGCTTCTCTCCCCACTCTCCGTCTCAGCAGCAACAAAGGTAGCACAGTGTGGTGGTGACCTATCCTATGCTTTTTTAAGTAACCTTAGCTTTTTCTAACTTTTCTGTACTACTCTCTTTCTCTTTGCCTCTTTAACTATTAAATAAAAATATATCATTTTTTTGGCATCAACATTTAATCTCATTTGGTTTTTATCTTGTTTTTTTGGGAATATTTTGAACCTTCAAAGTTCTTTTAGTTTTATTCACAGAGAGTTAGTTGTCTGTACTCCTCAGTGATTAGACCAGTTCATAACACTGGCCAGTGTTGTTTCAAATAACAAGGGCTTTTCTAAGTAGTTCCTGATAGCAAGAGGAGATCTAAAGATGTTGAAGACGGTCATCTGACTAATAGGAATGAATAAGAAGTGGAAACATTCAATGCATTTTTTGCCTCAGTGTTTAGTAATATTGATAGACCTTGGGCTGCTCAGTCACCTAAGTCTGTGGACCAGAAGTGTGAGAACAGTGACTTTTCATTTGTGGACACTGAAATTGTAAGGAACCAGCTGTATCAACTGAATGATCAAGTCCACAAGGCTTGATGGGATTCACTCCAGAGTACTGAGGGAGGTAGGGAATGTTAGAGCAGGTCCCATACCTATCACTTATCAAAGGTCTTGAGAGTCTGTGAAGGTTCCTGCTGACTGGAAGCTAGTCAATGTTATTTCATCTACAAAAAGGGCACAGGGAACTACAGACCTGGTAGTCTAACTTCAGTTCCTGGAAAAATTATGGAGAAGATTGTACTGAGTACTACTGAAAGACATTTAAAGAACGATGGGACCACCAGGGCCAGTCAACATGGGTTCACAAAAGCTAAGTCCTGTTTAACTAACTTGATATCTTTCTGTGATAAGACCACCTGCCTAGTGGATGAAGGGAAGGCAGTCGCTGTAGTTTTTCTGCATTTTAGTAAGGCTTACAAAGCCATGCTGGCTGTGGCCAATGAATGTGTTGTCTTTCAGGTGCTTGTCAATACCCTCCCTAAAAATCTCCATAACTTTACGAGGCACCGAAGTGAGACTGGCAGACCTGTAGTTTCTGAGGTTTCTTTCTTGCCCTTCTTGAAAATCATGAGAACATTCACCACCTTTCAGTCAATTGCAACCTCTTCAGGCCAAGACTGTTGAAAATCATTGAGAGGCTTTGACATCAGCTATTGTTTGTTCTTCTCCCTAGATTGTTGTCATCTGCAATCTTAATAATCCTACTCTTTATTTCACCATTTAGGTATCGAATGAAACAGCGTCTTCCTTGTGCACTTCTTCTCCAAATGCAAACCCTTGCATAACCTCAGCTAAATAATTCTTTGATTAAGAACTACTTATAGCACTCTCCAAATATGGATTTTTACATAGGTTTGTACATATTTTATGATATCTTAATTTATATTATGTAAAATTTATTGGAGCTTGTGATATGAAGCCGTAACCTTTCAAAACTATACTGGGCCAAAGCTCAATGTATTGTTTAATCAATACTGCCAGTTTAAGACATTAGGGTGCTTGAGTCTCTCTATGAATAATGTAAAAACTCTCACCAGTTACACCTACTTTGTACATAATGGTAGGTTTGTAAAACTGGGCCATGAGGAAGCTGTGAAAACTTTATCTGTAAATCTTTTCTGTATAGACAGAAATTAAAAGAAGGGATAATATATTCTATTTACATATGTAAAACTGTTTATTGTAATGCAAAGTGTTTTATTACTCTTGTTTTTACTGTTGCATTTCTGATGATCTGAAATCTATAATTTTTAGTGGAATCGAAGTTTTAGAACATGGACCTTAAACTCAGAACTGCTTTTTTTTTTCTAGAGTAAGAGTAGGCAAATCTTACGTTTCAATCAAAGATGATCTTTCAGAAGACAACTGCTGAGCTGTAGAACTGATCTCATGAAATTGATCAGGGCCTTTCTATTTACCTCAGTGAGCATTTAAGTAGCTAAAATGAAGTGGAAATATTATATATAATATGTCCATATATTATACTTATATATTCTATTATTTCTTTCTAAAGACAGCCTAGGAGGACCTAGATCAAAACAAGGAGATAACTCACCAATTAGCATCACTCCTTCACTCCCAATGCCTCTCCTTTCTCTCCCAAACTGAGCTGCACAGAAGGGAAGGGGGATTGGAGGTTCACGGCCTTTCCATAAAAGTTTCTTTCTGCCACTTCTTCCTTCTCACACTCCTGGCCTGTTCCAGTATGGGCAGTCCATGGTCTTCTCTCCATGGACTGGAGTGTCTGCTCTGTAATGCCTGTCTCCACAAGTTGTAGGGGAATCTCTGCTCCAACACCTGAAGCACCCTCCCCCCCCTTACACTGTGATGTTGCTGCCCACAGGGATTGTTTCTCACACTTTTTTCTTTAATTTTTTTTGTCACTGCTAACTGCCTATTTGGAATTTTGCTCTTTCTTAAATATGATTTACAGAAGAACCAGCAGCTTCACTGACAGTCTCAGATGGGTCCTGTGAGAGTCCATTGCAAAGCTGGCTGGAATAGACAGGAATAAGCACGGTGCAGCTCCTGACCTCTTCTTACAGAGATATCTATAAGCACATATCTCCTGTCCCACCGCAACTTTGCCATGTACACCCAGTTCAGGGACTGTTTGATAGAGTTGTGTTCTGTCAAATCTAGCTTTTAGAGTGATTTTAGAAAATAGAGCTGCTAGTGTTTAATATTTATAATTTACCTGTTTGGGATACAAGAGACATGGAAGTCGAGAAGAAATGAAAATTTCCTGCTCTATGCTCAAGTATGTGTTTTGTTACTAGACTGATATACCAAAAAGCTGATGTCACTTCAGCTACTGCTTCTCCATTCTGCACCAATTAGGAACCGTGAATCCTAAACATTTATGTTTCTCCATCCAAAATCAGCTGTTAGAAACCCAGTGAAGACTCCAAAATGCACAGTGTGAAAAACTGAACATTTCCTGGTACTTGCTTCAGTGATTCCCAGTCAGCATTCAAGAACACTGGCTTGTCCTGAAGATGACTGAGGCCTTTATATAGTCCTTGGTGTAGAGTATGCACCAAGTGGCTCATTTTTCATTCATTAAGGTACATTAGCTTTAAGTTACATACTGTGATCACCTTTGTCTCAGCACACAAAATTTTGGCAATGGAAATAGATGCTTAGGAAAAATTTGCTTCTCAAAAGGCATCACACAGAACATAGATGCTTTTTTAATGGTGCAAATGTGTTGAAGCATGTATTCAAATATTAGATTTAATTCTAACACTGCAGTAGCAGCCATATTAGAAAAGTTTGAAATTATTGATACATGTTTGTATTATAAAATAACTATTGTATTTAAATTACTGGTTGGTGAATAAGCACTATTTAAGAAGTAATTCAAGAGTCTTCATCAATACTTGTTGAAGTATTCTATAACTGCAACAAACAATAGCCTCCTTTATTAAAATTATTTGTGGTTAATGAAATTTCAAAATCATATTTCTGTTTCCATATATTGCAGACAATGTATTCCATATTAATTAAAGGCTTCCTGTGTGCCATTATCTTCAGAATGTTTTCATAGTTAGATTTATTCTGAATCTCTGGCCGCCTTACAGTCTTCTGTCCTTTTTAAGGTTCTTCCTAAATAGGGTTCTTCCTTACTTTCCTTTATGCAAATAAACATTATTCAATTTTAGATGGTTCCATGCACAGTACCTGGGATAAGTAACTGTTTATTATGGAGCTGGAGTTAAAGGTATTTTTGAACAACATTTTGGCATTTGATAACGATTATAAAATTTGAAATCCCTTTTACTGGCTTCAGTAAGAAAATTTCTCCAAGTTTTCCTATACTTATATGGAATATATAAGTTTTTTCATCTCAGTAGAATATTTGCCCTTAATTATCTTGAGGGAGAAAAAAAAGCCTTTCTTCTGAAGTTTTATGTTACCATATACCCCTTAAGATATGATCAGGCAGAAGCCTTTGACTTTTTTTCCATATTTGCCAGCCCCAGGTCTCAAAGGATTGTAAGCTTTCAACTCCATTTAATTTCCTAATTACTATTTAGATAATTAAATTGCCCTTACTGTTCATGAGTGGCTCTGAGTAGGAATTACATGGCATTTTAGAAATGCAGTCTGTACTTTCTTCTGAGAAGCAGGGTGATTCTATTCTGTCTGTTCATGCTTTAAAAAAGCAAAGTTCTATGTTGGAAATGTTACTAATAGTATATGCAGCCCAGGAATCTAAGCTCAGTGTCCTGTGTATGGTGAACTGATAAAATGGCATAATGTCCTTGTAAGTACAAAGTGCATCTGAGGGAGACTGTGATCATAACTTGTGCTAGCCATTATATGAAATTAAGATGTGTATTAGTTAATTTCCTTACTACTTCAATCCCCTGTTTGTTCATAACAATATACTGAATTATATTTCAGTCTTATCTTGATAACTTCTCATTGTTAACATCATGAATTAGATTCAGGTCTGCCGCCACAGAAACCTTAATAATTTCTAATTGCTTTATATTTCAATTATTTTCTGTTTTGAGAAAGCAGAAAGTGCTAAATACCTCACGAACAACAGCAAAAAAATATTCCAGTCACAAAGATCCAGGTAAAATAAGAACAATACTGTGTGGTAAATAGAAAAATTAAGAACATGGAAAAAGATGGAGGGAACTAAACTTATCAAGAAGATATTCCGCCTCTCAGGGCTCTTAACAGACATAAATTTACAGATCAGCTGCAGCTCCTACCGCCCCTACTCATCTTTCCCATCCCAATGACTAACAGAGCTGGCCTGAGGTATGTATATCTGATACGCTCTCAAATGAGCTCCAGCATCACCTCAGTTCTGAGTCTGTCATACAGAAGTTGAACAAAACTGGAATAATTTTAATATAAGATAGAGCATGAAGGCTATAGTGGTTTTACTTATTCACAAGCAAATCAGGCATCCATCCCTCTGGGGAGGCAACACTGGTCAGGAGGGCATGGGGGAGTGCTAAGGGCAACAACAGTTTTAGCCACTTGATTTTAATACACTGCTCCATGCCTGTCGGTGGTCTCAATCAGTCTAACTACATTCCTTGTGTGGTTTTAAGAGTCCCACACCTTAAGCAAAATGCATGCCTGCTTCTGCATAGCTCCCTTACAAGTATTTATAGACCTCAAAAAACATAGAAATAATTTTGTCTTCTCTTATATTAAGCAGGTGATTGTAAGAAGATCATGTATGTTTACATATATAAGCATTTTATAGATATTTTGTGATAGATGCAAAAATATTTTCCTAGGATTTCAGGAGCCTATAATGTGAAGGGAAAATATATGTTAAGAAACTGTCTACAGTATTTTATGTAGAAAAACAGATGATATAGTTTTCAACTCAACCTAACAAGTAGGTTTTGCATGAGAAGTTTGATTAATTATGTTTTCAAAGCATCAGCATTCCATAATAAAATAAAGAACTAGCTTGTGTTTTCCTTTTCCTTATCTCCCAAAAGAATAATGTGATTGGGTTGCACCATCTATTAAGCAGTTGAAAATAGCCAACAATGATGTACTGAACATGAAATAAAGGGTTTCTGTAGCAAGGGCTGCAGGGCATTCTGTAAGGAAGGAGGGTATGAGCCACCTTGAGCCATTCCTGCATGCAGGAGCAGGGCCTCCCCTGAGGGACTGCAGCCCGTGGGTGATCCTCATTGGAGCAGAGGAGCAGAAGGAAGTAAGGAGCATCAGAGGAAAACAAGTAAGAAGCAAGGAGTAGCAGAAGGAAATCTTTGTGCTATGGCCTCAGCCTTCTGCACCACCTGTTGCCACATCACCGAGGTGGGACTGAATATATGTGACAAAAGCAAGGGGAATTTAAACTAGGAAGAGGACAGGAGGGGTGTTTGATTATGTCTTTTGCTTTTCTTTTGGCAAGTTATTTACATGGAAACAAAAGTCAGTAACGTAAGGCAGTAAGAGAAACGCAGAAAAAAGCAGTAAGTACAGGTCCATATTTCTGGGTGTATTATTTTATCCTTATTAGGATCAAAAGAAAAAGTAAAATTTATTTCAGCAGGATTGAGTTTTCTCTAGTCAAATTGAGCTTGCCACAAATTTATAAAAAATAGCATGTTACTTAGATTTACAATCTTTCTGTGTAGGCTTCTTTCCTATTCTTTGTTTATAGCTGATGAAAAGAGTAGCTATGGAAGTCAAAAAGAGATTAGTCAAAGAAACAAAATTATATTAGCAGATGCAGATTTTTATTAGAGATATAAATATTAAAAAATATAAATCTTCTTGTCTAGAGAAATAGTCATGAGTAATCAGCTGAATTTTGAAAATTTATACTGAAAGAAAAATCCAGTTTAAAACAGAGGTCAGCAAAAAATTACCCATTGTCACATAATTATAGTGAACAAATGTTACACCAATTCATTAACTTCCACATTTGGTGAAAGAGTTAGGAGGTACAAATTTGTGATATTTAAAATGCCAAAAATTTAGAAGCCTTGGATATGTTACTCGAAATGTAAGCTGAAATATGTGAAGTGCACTGTTAAAATACAGTTATGTGAAGTGTGTAGTTGAAATAATGTTTGGTGGCAGTGACTAAAAACGGTATTTGATTACCTATGATGGTTTTGCATATACAGAAGTCATTCTTTAGCAGATGGAAAAGTGCTAATGCAGAGGTTGAGTGTGGAACAGAATATCAGATCAATTTTCTTGTCCAAAAATAAAATTGTTCCATGTAATCCACTAGGCAGTGGATTGAAAACAATGAAAATTTGACACTGGGATCCCACTGCTAGGTTACACAGAAAACTAATTCAATATCAATGAACCCATGTCAATTCAAAGTTGTTTAACAATGAGTGATGTGTTAACAGGACAGTTTGATGTTGAAGCAGCTATTATCAGTACGCTGTACTCCTACTAACACTACCTTGCATTTTCTGTTTTCTTGCAGATGGTTCAAAACTGCTTTAACTTCCAGACATTTAAATACAATAGTTATGTGACAGCAACAGACTGAGATCAAATTCATATCAGTGCATGAACAGTTATAAATTCAATACTGTGATCCTAAAACCATATTTGAGGTGCTTCACCAAAATCTATAGTCAAGAAGAGACAATGACAGTTGTTAGTCATAACCTTTTTTTTTAAACATTTAAAAGCAGTGCATGTCATTGCCCATTTCCCACTTTTTACTCCTTAAACACCTATCTGTCTTCCTGTTCTTGATACTAGAAATCAACATTTAACTCCGTTGTTTGATGTAGAGCAGCTGTAGTTCAAAGAAAACCTTTCCTTGCACAGACCTGCAACCCGCAAAGTCTTGGGAATATATTTATTATTTATTGTGTTACATTACATTATATTTTCTTTAAGTTGCATTATATTATATTATATTATGTTATGTTATGTTCTATTCTATTCTATTCTATTACATTATGTTTTATTATTATCAGCTTTATTTATTTTTCTTTATTTTATTTTATTCTTTTTTAAAAAAAATTATTTCACTTAAGGTGTCAGTATGCCAATATTGTACTTTGCTTATGCAAAAAATTTAAAAAATATATAAATGACCAAGAACAAGCAGCATTAGTATAAAATAATAAAGAATTATAGCACAATTTCTGCATATGTTTGCAGGCTTATTTTAATTAGTCATTACCAGAGCTGTTGTTCATATTATAGTGAGACCACTGTGTTTCTTTTAATTTGAAATGTATTATTTAACGAGCGATAACACATTGTCCATTTTGTGTACAGGGAAAAAATTGCTCTGCTAAAAAGAAAAAACCATTGATTACTTTCAGATGTGTGAATGCATGTATTCATATGTGTGTTTCTATGAGTATATGTATATATGCATGCATTTTGTTTAGAGTATGGTGCAAATAATGCCAAGGTTACAGTTTTGATCCCAGTACAGGCCATTCACTTTAAGAGTTGGACTCGTTGATCCTTTTGAGTCTCTTCCCCCAGAATGTTCACTCAGAATTTTCTGTGATTCTGTAATTTTCCATGGTTTTTTGTTGTTGCTTATATTACTTAAAATCCTTATCACCATGTCTGAAAAAGGGCACATGAAAAGCGAAAGCAGCATGAGGTAACAGTAGATCTACATTAAATATCAGAGTTAAGTACCCGTTTTATATAACATTTTGAAAATAATTCCTGTAAATGAAAAAGCCAACATACAGCATCACACTCTGTTTGAGATGGCATTTTCAATAACTTATGGTAGCTGTCAAAAATATCACAAACAGAAGTACAAGCTAGCTGTACTAGTCCTCTGTTATCTGCCTAAAGTATAGGACACCAACATCAAACACAAAAAATTAATTGAATTTTGGATTGTTTTCAAGATGTTTTAGTAATGTTTTCAGATTGCACTAGAAATCTTTATCTTTTGGAAGTTGTACTTTGATTGATTTTCAGATGCGATCTGGTCAAAAGGATTTTGAAATCTATGGAACCTTCCTATTAACTTCAGTGAATTTGAACCAGATCCATATATGACAGCATTGTTTAAGATGATTAAAACAAATTTTAAAACAGTAAGCGTAATTAAAAAAACTCATATGAATTAAGAAATGTTGCCATCTTTTCAAACAGTAGTGCAAAGCAACCAACCAATTCACTCATAAAATAAGTAGCTATATAGTATTATGGAAGCACAAGGGGATGCTTCATTTGTTATTCAGGAACAGTGTGTCATTACAATTGACACATTAAGTCAAAAGAGTGCCAACTATATACATATCTATACTCATATGTATCACTTTCCTTGTGGCCGGTTCAGATGTAGTTAGAGAAATTATAACAAAGATAAGTGGTAAGAACCGTTTGGTTATCTCACAGAAAAGAAGGTCATTTTTGTCACCTTTTATATATATTGTGGTAAAGTTCATATTTTTGTTTTTTTTTCATAAAGTTTCGTATGTTCTAGAAATAAAATCTTTCAGTAAAACTTTGGTAAAATACACATGTATTTTAATATAATCATGTTTTAATTGGTAAGAAAAATCATTAGATTAATTAACTGATATACAGATGCTGTATCATAAAATTTCAGTGAAACCTGAATTAATTGAGTCAGAGTCTATTATTATTATAGAAGATACCAGCACTGTAACACAAACATGTGAATAAAATTATCAAAACTAGTTCTATGGGATGCTATTACTGGTATCCAGAGATATTAAGCTTTAATTATAAAGTTGTAAAAATAACATGTTTAGATAATACCACACCTAGTTTTACAGGGGGAGGGGGGAGTTGTTACATTTCTGTTTCATTTTCTTTCAGCTTTAATGCATGTTTAATTATATACAGAGATAAATATATACATATACAATTTTATTACAGATATATATATTTATGTATTACATATATATGCAGGACAACTCTGTTACCAGAAGATGTAGAGTATATTGAATACCGTATCAAAAAACTTAACATTGAACTGAGTAAACTTCATTTTAAAAAAATAGTCCTAAAAACACCAAAACCAGAAAAATGGGAAGGAAAATAAAGGACTCTAGTAAGCTGTGTTGGTAATTCACAAGAAATAAGAATACCATTGGAAGATATTGCTACAGAACAGAATATGCTGTACGTTCTGGCCTAAAGCCAGGTTTAGTAGCAAGTTTTACCACAAAGCACAAACTACAGGAAACATGGAAGTCTGATTTAAGGATGAAAAATGTTCCTACTCAAACAAAATTGCTTTTAAAATAGTGACAATCTCTATGATCTGAAGAGTAAGATTTCAGTTTTTAAAAAATAATTGTAGAAAGTGTGACCACAAGGTCATGATATTGCCTGATCCCATAAAATATTTAAAATTAATTTCATTTGTCTGCTTTCATTTCTTTAATAATTAACTAGGAATCATCTTCTTGACTTCACTATGTCCCTCATGTGTTAGCAAATCTCTATAATGATTCAACATAAAGCTGAAGTGGAGAACAACTATATGTTGTACAGAGCACAGTTACTACTTTGGGTCCAGGAGTTCTGTGATTGCTTTAGAAAAGCCACATTACCATGCACATAAGGATTTCCTCTCATCAGGTCTCCTTTACCTTAACCTAGTTCTGCAGTCACAGCTCAGCAACACTGGCATAATTTTCCTGTCTGAATCCTGTGCAACTTAGCCCAACGGTTTCTCTTAAAGAGATGCACAAAAGACCATAACCTAAAGGACCAATAAAATAATCCAACTATAAGGAAAAATGTGGTTATCTTTGCTCGTGAAGTCCCACAAGTACAAATGACAAGTCCCTCACTTGTGAAGAAAGAGCTTCCATGGAGTACTAGAGGCTGCAACTTCACTAGGAGGGAAGAAACCCTGCTGAGAAAGACCCGGTGGCACTGCTAGACAGCAAACTGGGCATCAGCAAGAAGCACAAGAAGACGAAGAACCTCCTGAGTTCTACTAACAAATGGATGACTAAGAAGTCAAAGGGAAGTGATTATACCTTTCTCTTCAGCACCTGTGAGGCTGTATCTGGAGTCCAGTGTAAAACTTTGGATCCCTCAGTCAATCAAAGTCATTGGTTAATTGGAGCAAGTTCAGGCAGAGAGTCAGTAGCGTGGTCAGGAGCTGTGAAAAGAGACTGAAGGAGCTGGAATGGGTCAAACTGGAGAAGAGATGGTTCTAATCTCCTAGATGATGATGAGGTCATCAAGACAATGGAGCTGTTCATGGTGCTCTGTGGTAGGACATGGTACAATAGACATAAACTGAAATGAGAGAAACTTTATCTACAAGTGGACAGTCAAGCAGTGAAACAGGCTGTGCAGAGATGTGGTGAGGTCTCCATCTTTGGTGTTTTTAAGAACCAGCTGGATTAAAATTTGAATGACCTCAGCTGTGACCCTGTCATGCACAAGAATTTTCACATGCACAAAGATTTTGAACATCCTGATGACCCTGGTAAACTGAACTATCCTATGATCCTAAGGGTGCTCATATTATCACATGGTAAAATAGAATGAAAACCTGTGAAATAACTGTAAGGCAAGGATTATAGTTTCTTTTCATTAAAAACTTTACTTGAACTCTTAGAATAAAAAAGTTCTTGAAGAATGCATTCAAAACATAGATAATCAAAATCTTCCCTGAGGTGTTGTGTAGCCCTGGGAAGACTTAAAACTTCTAGGAGCTTCTTTAAATTGTACAGCTGTGTAACTACAGCAAGAACCTCAATATTTTCCTTAACAGCCAATGTTGAATACTTGTGATGTGGAATATATACATAAACTAGACTGAAACTGCATTTCCACACATAGTATTGAGAATAATTAAGCTTACAAAGAAAAATTTTATTACAAAATATCAGTTTACAAAAAGAAGAATGTATGACAGAATTATTGGTTAAAAAAACCACTAAATCAAAAAACGGCATCTTTTTTTAAATTATAAGATACAGAAAAAGCTACTGTATGGTCTTCAGCAAAAATTCAGATTGAGTAAATGTGTCTGGAGGAACAGATTGCTGAAGTCTTACTCTATCTTGTGGCTCAGATATACAAAATACAAATAAACTGAAATAGGAAAGAAAATATTAGTAAGTGAATAGGGAAACATCAGGCTTATTATTTGTGTAAAAAGGAGAAAAAATGTAGTTTACAATTTATTTTTCTGAAAGAAAAATAGATTCACTTGAAGAAATGCTGTGTATCATGATCACGAAGAGTATGTGTAACTTTATTCCTTTTATTTCAATAATCAGATAAACCACTTTTAAAATGGATTTATCTTTTTCCAGAGGGTGCATAGAAGACACAAAAAAAGCAATACATTCCTTCTACTTTACAGGAAACAAGTATTACCAGGGGCAGTTTAATACATGTAATTATTGTACATATTATGAGATAAGAGTCCTAATTAAGAAAAAAAAGATACATAAACTGGTAATGTTTGTTAAGAATTAAGACAGAATCATTTTCTTTCACTTTAAGAATCTAGACATTGCAAAAGAAATAACCTATTTTTTCCTTTTTGAACATACTCCTTATGGAAAGGACAAGCACACAAACCTCATTAAAATATCCAAATCAAAACCAGTATTTTTACATGATGGTGTCTTCCAAGAATGTTTGATAGAAGTGTATGTAATCAAGAATTGTTATCAGTAACTCTTAACAGTGGCTATTTATAAAATTATGCTCATTTTTTTTTCTGTGAAAATACATTTATTTGTTAGGGAGGTTAGCCAGTATGTTCTGTTTCCATCAAAAACAGGACAGATGCACCTTTTCCTCTCAAGTTAACCTGAAACTAAGCTAAAACTTCATTTAAATTCAACTGATACATAGGAAAAAAATAAAAATAAATCAAAGTGAAAAAGAAAACAAAGCAAAGGAACCACAACCTTTTCTCCCACTGCCCAACTATGTTTTACAGATTTCTTTAACTCCTTAGTTTGTTCAGGGGAAAAAGGTCTCAGTCTCACAAGCAACTTTCTTTCTCTTTCAATGTAATTCTGTCTTCTTTTACACATTTTCTTCACCTTTTGACGTAAATTTGAAAACATAACTAGGTGCACAAGTTGTCTCACTGACTTGTGAATGTTCACATAAATTCACAACTTTTACTGAAAACTTTCCTAAGGATTTGCAGGAAGGATACCTTTGCCCATGCGAAAATGAAACAGATCGAGTTTTCTTTCATCATATTGCTGGCTACTATGACTTATTATCTATAAATAGTAGCGTTTACTGAGATTTCACCCAAGAAGTTCACTATAAAGTTTCTGTATATCTTAATCTTATAATTATATTGACAAGTCAATTTAAAAAGTTAAAACCAGGTCATTAGAAATAAAGACCATTGGAAATTTTACTATGAAGCTTTAAAAATAATTTATTTCCTTATATTAATAAACAGAAATCTGCTGGAAACTGGAATTCAGATGAGGGTAAATTTATAGATATCTAGCCCAATTTTTCCCTCTTTCATAAACAAGAACGGTTTTGAATAATTTTAAACCTAGAAACTAACCCTCAAGTATTGGACTAAAAATAAAGTATCTGGAAATTTTATGTTTTACTTTTCTCGCAGCTAAAAACAGTGCAGACTGCTGCACACACACACATAGGGTAAGCTAATAGATGAACATCCATCATGTCTTTTGCCTAGAGCAGTGGTTTCCAACCTTCAGGCTATGCTGAGCCAAAACAGCTCATTCTTGGGTTTGGAAAAGCCTGGCAGCAATTATGGGACTCTCCTGTGAATACTTATACACAGGAATGAGATTTTTTTTATAATAGATATACAATCAAATCTGAAATCTATTCTACATTTTCCAAGTCGAAGCCAACTTATTCTTTTAGATATGCAGCACTTAAATTTAGGTATAATCTTTTATAAAGGTTGTTGTTAGCATTAAAAAAATGTTTGGAGTAATTATATTTGCATTTATAAGCCTGAGATATTTTATGAATAAATGACATCTTGTAAGCTGGGTTAGGTTGTTATTGTGATTTTAGATACATTCTCCATTTAATATTTTCTCTAATTTTGGGGTTTTTTTTCATTTTGTGTGTTCCTTCCAGTTGCTGGGAACACTTTCAGTTTCCATTAAACTGAAAGAAGACAGATGTGTTTATTACCACTGTACACAGTATTTGTCATCTCTGCTCTAAGAAAGTCAGCAGCATTAGGGAAAGCCAAGCAGTATTTTTCAATTTTTAAAATTTGACTGAGTTTTGAGTTTCCTGTTTTTTTCTTGGACTTTCTTTATATGTGCTTATTGCTTGATTTATTACAAATGAGAAGAAGAAATTAAATGTTCCCTATTGTGACTGATTTTCCATAGTCTTCCTTTTATCACTGATCCACCTATGGAAGTTTTTCTTATTGCTCTTGATGTCCCTGGTCTGATTAAATTCTATCAGGGCTTTAACATTCCTAACCTGATCCCTGACTGCTTTAACAATTTCTCCCTTCCTGTATTCCTCCCAGGTTATCTGTCCTTGCTTCCACCCTCTCTAGGCCTCCTTTCTATGTCTGAGTTTGTCCAGGAGCTCACTGTTCATTTATGCAGGTCTCCTGGCATTTCTGCCTGACTTCCTCTTTGCTGGGATGTTATCACTCCTGAGCTTGGAGGAAGTAACCCCTGAATATTAATCAAGTATCTTGGACCCCTCTTCCCTCCAGGGCTCTATCCCATGGTACTATACTGAGCAGGTCCCTGAAGAGTCCAAAATCTGTTGTTCTGAAGTGTAGGGTAATGAGCTTGGTCTGTGCTCTCCTCATTGCCCTAAGGACCTTGAACCCCACCACTTCATGGTCACTGAAGCCAAGGATGCGCTTCACATTCCCCACCAGCTCCTCCTTGTTTGTAAGAATAAGGCCCAGCGTAGCACATCTCCTCACTGGCTCTTCTATTACTTGGAGAAGGAAGTCTTCATCAGTGCATCCCAGGAACCTCCTGATTGCTATGTCCCTCCAACAGATATCAGGACGTTTGAAGTCCCCCATTAGGGCCAAAGTTTGTGAACATGGTGCTGCTTCTGTATGTCTGTAGAGGACCTCATCTGATGGGTCCTCCTGGTTGCATTGCCTGTAGCAGATCCCCACTGTCTGAACCTGTCCTCCCTTTAATCCTGACCCATAAACTCTTGGTCAGCTCCTCATCCATCCCAAAGCAGAGCTCTATGTATTCCAGCTGGTCACTGACATAACGAGCAACACCCCCGCATCTTCCCTGCCTGTCTTTTCTAAAATGCCTGTATCCTTCCATTTCAACATTCCAATCATAGGACCCATCCCACCATATATCCATGATACCAATAAAACCATAATCTTGCAGGCATGTGTTTGTCTCTAATTCCTCTTGTTTATTCTACATGTTACATGTGTTTGCATAGAGGTATTTAATTTGGGGCTCTGATGAAGCAAATTTACTGGCTGAAGTGGCAGGAATTACTTTGTAATGCTCTTCAAGTGCTCTCCTGCTGACCTGCATGCCTCTCCAGCCTTTGGGCATCTCTTGCTGGCACTTACATCAAACAGGTAGGAGTAGGATTGAGGTTCCCCTCCCACAGTTTAGTTTAGTTTAAATCACCTCTTCACCAGCTTGGCAAGCTTATGACCGAAGATGCCTCTTCCCTTCTCTGACAGACAGATCCCATCAGCCTCCAGTAGAGCAGGTGTCAAAAGTGAGTCCTATTGTCAAGCTGAACCCTTGACTGTGGCACCAATCCTTTACCCATTTGTTGATTTTCTAGATTCAACTGGCCCTTTTAAATCCCTTTTGTTTGACCAGGAGGATTGATGAAAAACTTCCTGTGATCCAGAGTCCCTTACTGCCTCCCTCAGGGTCCTGTAATCCTTCTAGACCCTCCTCAGACTGTTCCTATCTGTATCACTGTTGCCCATATGAAACAACAGCAGGGGATAATAGTCAGTGAACTGTATGAGACTTGGTAGCTTCTCAGTTACATCTTTTATACAAGCTCCTGGTAAGGAGCACACCTCTCTGGAGATCAACAGGTCAGCAAATGGATGCTTCTGTGCCTCTCAGAAGAGTGCTGCCTGCTACTATCACCCATTGCCTTTTCTTAGTTGCACTGGTTGTTATAGGGTGAACAGGCTGCGCTGCCTAACAGCTCCAACTCATTCTCTGATGGAATGAGTCTTTCCTCTTCAGTTTGTAGAGCAGCAAAGCAGTTCTCCAAGGGCACCTCAGGCTTCAGGGGAATTCTCTTCCTCTTGTGTGTCCTTTCAAGCTGCTGCCTCCTGGCAAGTCTCAGCATTCCCCTGGGGTTTCCTTGCCTCAAGAAACCCCCTTCTGTGTGTTGCTATGCCCTTCTCTGCTGAGAAAAACACACCTGCTCTGGAGCTGTTTGCACTGGTGAGTGAATATTTGACAGGAAGGGATAAAAACCAATCAGGAATTAAGTTCCACAGGGCTCCCAGGTGATCTACAACTTTCCTTAGAGTCTTATTTTAAAACAAAGAAATATACTTATTCAACAACCTGATTAAAGTACAAGGTAAAAAACCAGTATGTACATCACACTGCAGAAAAAATGTCTTTCTCCTGTAAATACCCGTTTTTAATTTCATGCCCACATCCTTTCTTCAAGAAACACTGATTATGTACTCTAATATGGTTCAGTAGAGATTTATCAGCTTAATTAACATTTTCTCAGGCTCAAAATAAAGTTCTGATGTATATTAGAGAGAGATATTCCCGAAAACAAGCAGCCCAGTAAATGTGTCACAAGCGGTGGGTCTGTCCTGGAGCTGGCTGGCACTGGCTCTGTTGGACATGGGGCAAGCTTAGGGCAGCTTCTCACAGAAGTCACCCCTTTTAGCCCTCCTTCTACTAAATACATGACCAACCCAAAAGACCTTCTGATACAGGGGATGGAGGAGTCCATGAGGAAAGTTGTGCTGTTGGACCTCATACTATCAGCAGGGAAAGACTGGTTGGAGATGTGTGTTATGGCTTGGCTTGGCTACAGTGACCATGAGATCATGGAGTTTAGTATTTTGTGAGGAGGAATCAGGGCAGTAGGTAAGATCATAACCCGGGAATTCAGGAAAGCTAACTTAGGCGTTTTCAGGGACCTTCTTGGACGAATCCCATGGGAGCGTTCCCTAGAGGGAAGAGGGGTTCAGTACAGCTTTTCAATATTCAAGGATAACTTCTTCCAGGTTCAAGAACACAGACCCACAGGCAAGAAAGTGAACAAAAGAAGCAGGATACCTGCATCGAAGAACAAAGGACTCCTGCTGAAATTCATGCATAAGCAGGAGATACAGATGGGGTGCATGAGGACTGGAAGAAAACAAATGTCGCTCCAGTCATCAAAGAGGGCAAGAAGGAGGACCCAGTCTACTTGGCAAGTCTTTTGACACTTTATCACCCTGGAGATATTTAAAAGCTGTCTGGACACAATCCTGAGTAATGGGCTTCAGGGGACACTGCTTGAATGGGGAGGCTAGACTAGATGACTTCCAGTGATCCCTTCCAACATTACCCATTCTGTGATTATATGTATTTTTGTTATTTTTGAGTACTAAAATTAGTGTACACTTCATATTCATTCTCTAACTGAAATTCTAATTTTGGGACATTCCTTAAAACAATGCTGACACAGAGATTAACATGGTGCTACTATTATAAGATAATGCTTATTTTCACCAGCTTTTAGTCATTGTACTCTCATTTTCCATCAGGAATGCCTGTCTGTGGTTCATTTTTCTATCTGTGTGTTTTTGTCCTTCATATTGTATGGCAGGATTTCCCCATACAGTGCCTAGCCCAAGCATTTCTTTTATATATGTAATAATGATCAATGCTTCATTCTGAATACTGCACAGAAGATAAAATACTTATTAAAAGATGTGCCTTTTTTCCTTCCTTCCCATCAGATTGTTACTTTTTCTAACAAGATAACTGTTTCTTATAGAAATAAACTAACCTGAACTGAATATTTAATTTCCTAGAGCAAGTAGGAAAAACAAAGGAAAAAACCAAACACACAAACAAAATCAATTCATATACATACAAAACTGTGTCACCAGCTGAATCTTATTTTAAAAGCTTCTAGTGTTTGCTTACATCTATTGCACAAAGGTTATAACAGTCAAGCAGAATGCAAGAAATCTAGGTGAAATTTGTTTGTTTGAAGGAGTATCTGTCCATATGTCTCAGAATAATTCCCTAGCTATGGAGCTTCGGCCTGTTCAGGAAACAGATATGTTACTTGTATTTAAGGGTTTGCATTTAATAGAGAGGCAAGATATTATTTAGCATTTAATGTCTAGTGACATCTTGCCTTTGTGGCCTGGTCTCCACAAGGCATCTCATCCAACAAATACAAAGTAGATTTCACCTCCCTGTAAGGCAATACCCTCCAGCTCCTACAAAACTCAGAATGAAAATGGGCAAGTGACACATAATCAGGTGAATTTCTGCCCTGTGAAAGGTGACAGCATCAAAACCCTGTTGAGCTTAGAATTAAAACAAATGGTCTTACTGCAAGGAGGGCCAGTATTCCATTTGGGATCAAACTGTAATCCAGCTAGAGGGAGACGTCGGGAGTTTTTGTGCTGGAGGCAAATGAAGTACCGCGGAGCTGCTGGTCAGTGCTGTCTTTTCTAGGAGAGTAAATGTTTCCTAAGCCAAATTCCTTCACAAAGTAAGTAGGAACAGATGATCACCCTAGTCTTGTTAGTGTGTCCCCCAATAACTCAAACTGGGTTCCTGTACTCATTCTGAGTGTAGTTATTTCTCTCCATAAACAGTATCATTGTGATAGTGTTCAAAGTTGAAACTGATTGTGTGCATGACTGTCATATATTATTCACTGTCAAAATCAATTTGAAGATGGGAATTATATCCACCTGTAGCATATACAAATACTGATTAAAGCAGATTGCATAGTCTTTCAGTTTAATAGCTTAGTTGTATACGTTCAAATCACAATTGAACTAATTCTAACCCAACATCAATTTACGAAACAGGAGCCTTCACGCTTTAGTTACCCATATTATGAGGCTTACTAATGATGGTTATTGTTCTTTTTGGAAATGCAGGGTGGAATTTTTGGGTTCACAAGGCCTGTAGACAATATCTCAGACATAACAGCAGCCACTTGGCTATTAGATAAATCTGGAATCTCAAGCAAAACTTGTTTGCTTTTTGTTCATGAGATACTTTCTTACATGCGTTTCTTCAGCTGAATCTTTTCTGCAGACTCTGCAGGTATATGCAGACAGAAAGAGAAGTTTCATCTTGGGCCAGAAAAAGTATACATTTAAACCCTTTTGTTCCAGATGTACTATTGGAGTTATGTTCACTAGTTCTTCAGGCAAAAGCACTTTCTGTCTTTTTATCTGCCCAGAATCACAACAAACTTAGTTGTATACATGTTCAAAGAAATGTCTGCAATACTCCAGCCTAAAGATTGATTCTATATCTACAAACCTTGCAAAGACCCATACATCACCTTATGTTTCTGTCTTAATAACAAGAATGATTTTTCTTTCACTCAGTTTTCTAGCTTTCAGTCTTTGAGGTTTTCTTTTTTTTTTTTTTTTCTTCTAGCATGTGTAGTGCTTTAAAATATAATTTTCTGTTCTCATTCATCCATTTTCAGTTTCGTTCTGGTCCCTCGGGGTTTTATTTTTCTCTCCAACTTTATCTTTTATTTTTTACACAACTTTGACAAGTACAGTATTAGAAGTTTCTTCTTAAGGAATCTTCCACTCTAGAAACCAATCAAGACAAAAGAAAATCTATATTTTGCAGATCATTTACTGTGCCTACACTGTCTGCACACAGAACAAATATAGAAGAAAACATTGCTACTGAGCGAATGATGAACAATATAACCTCATGAATCGTACCAAGTACTGACATTTGCTAATATATCCTTCCTACAATATTGAACTGCTTACCCAGTTATTTGATTTAATAAGAATATAAGGAAACCTGAACACCCAAATTTTGAATAACAGATTTTTAGGAACATGAGAGACTAAAATAAGAATTTCATGGTGAGCTTTTAAAATTGGAACCCTGTTGTTTCAGCTATATTCAACAGTCATAATAATTTGGAGTGTTTCCAGGAGCAAGCTTTGTTTGGAATCTGATGCAGAGAGATATTCGGGGAGCAAGGAATAAATGTCAGGTATAAATAGCTTCAGTAGACTAGAAAGACTCACTACAAGAATAACAAACAAAAACAATTAGCATTTTAACACATAAACAAGGAAAGAAATTGCACAAAAAAGAAGGCTAAATAATTTTTTTTTCCTCAAAAAATAATTTGAAACAACAGAGTGAATCTGAGAACAACAATATTTCTGACAGCTGTGTTGCATTTTGTTTGCCTTACAAGAAAATAACTAATGTATAGTCTCTTTCAAAGCAATCATTTTCTCATATTAGTTTAATAAAATATTTCTTTTTCCTATTTTATTTCTTCAAACTTGTTTCAGTGTGATGGCTGATACACTCCCTTTACTAGTCTTCCCATGCAGCAGCATTAGCAAGAAGTCAGGTATTTATGCCATTTGGCTTCATTAACACCATCTACAATCTATGCACATTTAACATTTTCTCATCTAGTATTTAGAGTACCTCTTGTTTTGTATAAAGGAATTTACTTGTAAAAATGGACTTCCTGAATTCTTAGAATTTGTGGGCAGTTCTGCTAAAAATGCCCCTAGCCTAGGAATACTGCAGAAGCAGTGCCAAGCACTGATACTAAGGGGCAAGCCCTTTTGAGTTATTGTGGAGCCTCTCAGATGCACGTATCAGCTCCAGAAGGAATTTCATCTTCTCTTGCTTTTCCTGAGGGACTGTGGCTGTGGCAAACTGTCACGGTAAAGAAGTTCCCTCAAGATTTTAAAGGGACATGAATGATCTCTGTATCAGGGCGTTATGAGGGAAAAGAGACAGAAGCAGAGAGATTTATTTAAAATGCATTTCTAATCTATTTCCTTTTCTTTTTAAGGGAAAAAAGCAAATTAGCTTTGTGTTCTGCCTTTCTTATACTTTTGAGCTCTTCATTTTTCTCTTTGAGAAAAAGCAGATCCATTTGGAACACAATTCTCCTTCCTCTCTATATCCCACTCATTTGGCTGCCAGAACAAGGAAAATTTGATTCAGTTGCTTGGAATGCAGCCCAAAGAGAACACCCAAGGTCAAATTTTGGAAGGTGAATAAACAAAAAGCAAAAATATGTAGCAGTATACATTAGTATGTATATAGTATACTAATGTATGTATGTTAGTATACATTTAATAATATACATTAAAGAGTTTTTCTTCTGCAAAGTCTAAAACATTCCCTTAAAAATACAGTGCTTAAATCCTGTCTTGTACAGAGTACTCACATAACATCCTTTCCTATGGCTAACCTTACCCGTTTGCTTGTTGGTACTGAAAACTTCTCAGTAAATATACACTTTTGTTGGAGAAGCATTCTTGGGGTAAACCAATTTCAATCAGGTTAATAAGAAAAAAAGGTGAAAACAAAATGGTGCTGACAAACACTTCTCCATTCTTCCTTCTTTTAAAAAGATTCAATCAAAAAAATGAAAGACTGACATACTGTCTTGTGGCAAAAAAATGATGATGTAATATGAATGGAATAAAACTGCTGCTAACAAATTTGTTGCAAGGCACAGTGTTTAAACACTCCAGAAATTTATAACAGGGAGAAAGAAGAGAGAAGCGTGAAGGATGGAACAAAATACATGTTGGGGGGGGGAGGTTATGTGTTTGTTTTCAATTATATATAGTAAACTTAAATTTAATTTATCTTATATTTAAAATAGTATTTATAAAGTACAAACCCACAAATAATAGTGACTGAAACTCATTTAAGATTTATATTTTTAAACTGTACTTTAAATACTAAACTGACCATCTGGTTCTTTAAAGATAAATGTATTAACTGCATGAATTTACTTCAAGCTAGTGTGTAATCTAATTTCTCTAAAAAAGTGCCATGCAAATGTGGGACAAGGAGTACTTGTCTAAGTCTCTTTATTTTTAAGTGTGAAGAATGCCAGGGTAAGGAGGTTGGAAAATTTTGTTAGTATATTAAACATACCTAGTATTCTCTTGGAGATTCTTGGATCAATTGTTAAGCTCACCAAATTTCTTCTGTTTACTACACTGGGAATATATTTTCTTATGTTACATACTCTTCATCTGTAATATTTCTGTCTCTGTTTAGATGAACATTAGCTGAACAAACCAGCAGAATGTGAGGTTTTGATCATAGTTTGGTTTACACAACACCGAGCATGCTGGCAACAGATGGACTACACCTGTCTCAAAGGGGAAAAGGATCTTTGCACAAGAGTTAGCACACCTCATTTAAAAATGGACGCCAGTGCTTGAGGACAGTGTGCTGGAGAGGTCCTTCAGTGTGCCATCTCAGTGGAAGTAGGGGATGGGGATCAAGGCAGCCATGAAGACACAAGGGTTATTGACATATAAGAAATCATGGAAATGACTGAGAATAATCACACAGGAAGTAGGCTTTCTCCCTCCAAAAAGGTGGTGGGATCAGCAACCCAGCTGAAGTGCATCTACTCCAATGCGTGTAGCAACAAACAAGAGATCTGGAAGCCACTGCACAGAAGCAAAACTATTACAGACATCATCACAGAGAGAGGCTGAGACAATTCTCACAACTGGAATGCTGCAATGAATGGCTATAAACTCTTCAGAGGACACAAGCAAGGAGAGAAAGGAGATGGGCAGTTCTGTATGTTAGGGATAGTTTTAATTGTTTACAGCTTAATGATGGTGCTAATAGGGTTGAGTGCTTATGGGTAAGAACGAGGGGGAAAGACAACTAGGCAGATGTCCTGGAGGCAGTCTGTTATAAAAGACAGTAAAATCACAATGAGGGGCAGAGGAAATATTCTATAAGCAGCATGAGAAGTCACCCAGTCACTAGCCCTTGTTCTTGTGGGGGACTTAAACTTACCAGATGTCTGCTGGAAATACAACACAGTAGAGAAGAAACAGTCTAAGAGATTCCTGGAACTGTGTCAAAGATAACTTCCTGATACTGCTCGTGAATGAGCCAGCTAGGGAAGGTGTCCTGCTGGTCCTTTGTTTGTGAACAGAGAACTTATGGGGGATCTGATGGTTGCAGGCTGCCTTGGGCAGAGTGATCGTGAAATGATAAAGTTTTCAATTCTCTGAGAAGGATAGGAGTCAGCAAAACTGCAGCCTTGGACTTCCATAGGGTAGACTTTGGCCTGTATAGGAGATTGACTGAGAGAGTCCCTTGGGCATTGGTCCTGAATGGCAAAGGAGTTCAGGAAGCCTGGACATTCTTCAAGATTACATTTTAAAGGCAAAGGAGAAGGCTGAACCAGTGTGCTGAAAGATGTGCCAGCAGGGAAGAAGACTTGTCTGGATAAACAGGGAGTTTTGGCTAGAACTCAGGCATGAAAGGGAGACTTTAAGAGCTTTGGAAGAAGGTGCAAGCAACTCAGAAGTTGTACAAGGATGTCATGAGGTTATGCAGGGAGAAAACTAGAAGGGCCAAAGTCTAAGCATAGTTTAATCTGGCTTCTGCTGTAAAAGGTAATAAAACATTTCTATAAATAGCATAGCAACAAAAAGAGGGCTAAGGAATTTCTCAATTGTTTTTTTGGATTCAGAGGGAAACACAGTGACAAAGGATGAGAAAAAGACTGAAGTACTCAGTGCCTTCTTTGCCTTGAACTTTAATAGTAAGACCAGTTTTCCCAGAGTACCCAGCCCCCCTGAGCTGGAACTCAGGGATGTGAAAATAATGAAACTGCCATAATCTAGGAGGAAATGGTCAATAACCTTCTACACTATTTAGGCATACAGAAATCTCTTCACAAGTTGGGATCCACCCAAGTGTAATGAGGGAGCTTTCACTCATGAAGACACTTTCAATCACTTACCAGAAGTCCTGGCTAATCGAAGAGGTCCCCGTTGATTGGAGGTTAGTCTTTGTGATGCCCATCTACAAAAAGTACTGGGAGGAGCAGCATGGAACTATAGGCCTGTCAGCCTTACCTTGGTGCCAGGGAAGGTCATGGGGTAGATCCACCCAAGTGCCATCTCTCTCTAAACAACCTGAAGGGAGGCTGTACTGAGTTGGGGGTCAGTCTCTTTTACCAAGTAACAAATGACTGGACAAGAGGAAATGGTGACAACTTCTGACAGAAAAGGTTTAGATTGAATAATAGGAAAATGTCTTTATCAAAAGGGTTATCAAGTATTGGAACAGGCTGTCCAGGAAAGTGGTTGAGTCACCATCCCTGGAGGTATTTAAAAGGCATGTAGATGTGGCACTTAGGGACATGGTTTAGTGGTGGACTTGGCAATGCTGGGTTGGTGGTTGGAGTCAGTGATCTTAAAACTCTTTTCAAAACTAAGAAATTTAAATGCTAGTTCTATCATGTTTAGGTATTATGTTCCTTTTAAAATTTCATTGTGTTGGTACCCAGATTTTCCCTTTCTTTTTTTTTCCTAATTTCAGTGGAGTCCATAAATAACTTCAAATGAACAGAAATTTTAAGACCTATACTGCATGCTTCATCCTTGAAGCATCTTGTTAGTGTTCCAGAGATATGTTTTGATCCTTGCCATTTTGAAGGTTAATTGTTCAGAGATAAGGCTTAAATTTCTACTTTTTTTTTGAGGAATAGTTTTTCTGATAATGAGTGTGTCATAGGGTAATTTGTGTGTTGTTCATTTCTCCCACTACTGACAGACACAAAAAATTTATTATGAAGTGTGACAGGTATAAGAAGATGTAAAATTTAGTTATTAGATAGGATGGGAAGAAACAGTGGATGGCTTTTTCATTCTAAGCTTTTTATTGTACATTTTCTCTTCTATTCCATTCTACAATACCCACACACATCAGACTCACACTAGTCCAGGTTCCTGCTCCTGTGATATTAGTCCACTGGTAGGACTGGTTGACGTGTCTGGATCTCCACTGGTGGCCCAGTCTCTACCCATAATTTCACTTCTATACTGAGTCAGAAATCCATGCATAGAGTGCACTCCGCAAAAAGGTATTCTTTCACTTTTTATTGCTTTCTAACTTAGATCGTTGTGTTGAGCCACCAGTGATCTTGTTTGCCTTCCCAGACGAATTTCTTTGATTTTCTACATTGTTGTAGCCAATTAGTGGCAGCTGCTTAGATTATCAATAATTCCTCTTCACTTCAAGCATGCTAAGGAATTAAAAAACTTAACCATTCGTTTGAGCTTTGTTTGTTTCTTAGGAATACCTAAACCATAAAAACAGGGTAGAGCTTTGGATTAAACATCCCCATGACAATTTTCTGTGCTTTGTTTTCCCATCTCATACAAGAATGTAACTGGTAACGTAACTCATAAGAGTTGGAATTGCGCAGATATAGGCGAGGTCTCACTGAATTGTGTTTTTTTATTAATGGATGAATAGTGAAGTTTGTTGCGTTTTTTTGCAAGCTTCATGGAGCAGAGTCCAGAGAATTTGCATAGACAGGTTTGAGAATTAACATTTTAAGAGTCATGATAGTGTATTTCAAAGGCTAGCAATAATCAGGAAGCTTCTAAGACTGTCTCAAAGTAATGGAGGATAAGATCTGAATGCTTTAAGCAAACCTTTTACAGACTGTATTTTATGTTAGAGGCTAAAGAAATCTAAAGCTGGAAATGACCCAAAACTAACGTCCTTCAAATAAATTGCTCCAAACTCTTGGCTATTTCATATAAGATGGGGAACACTTTCAAAATAATTATTAGGCACAAAATGGAGCTAGATTTCAGGGTCAAATCCTCACAGTATGTGGCTCTCAGAATTTTATACAGGTAAACTGAGATTTTAATAATGCCCATACCTTTGCTGCTCTGTTCACAGATAACATGAGAATTTTTTTTTCTTATATCTCATACCACAGTGTTGTCTATTAATAAACTCCTGTCTCTTCAGAAAACACACAGTTAGGTTTCAACAAGGTTTTTTGTTTTATTTAAGCCCTCTTTTGTTTTCCTTCATGATTTTCCTCTGGTCATACTGGTTAAAGGAAGTAGCAATGAAAGAATACATGCTTATCCCTCTTCTACTAAATGCAGAGGCAATTCTTTGTTGTTGTTTTAGTCTGAAAGATAGAATAAGGACAAACAGACATTTCTTGCTTCAGGCTGCATGTTTTTATTAGAAATGATCATCAGAGCACAAAACTTTCAACCATGAGAGCACAAAGGAAAGAAGCAAAGATATATATATGTATAGTTGGATAACATTAAAAAATGTATGAGATGGACAAGATTTTACAGGATAGACAGATTGAAAAATGTTGATTGTCAGGGTAGATAAAATAGCTAATGTATCCTTTTCCAGGATCAAATAAAAATCAGGTAAAGAACTGTGCTTCAGAGATGATTCTCTGTACTCTGTGGAGATTTCATCCAGACCACAGAGCTCTCAGAGTTCACTAAATATTCCTTTTGTCTTGCAGCCAGGCTCTTTTCCAAAACGTTTTCTATCATGCATGTCTAGATGCTCCAACTGAAGGAAATGAAGTTGCACACTTAGAGAAAATGCCCAGAGAAACATATGAAGACCACAGTGTAAACACAAGAGAACTTCCTGAATTGGATGACCGCTGCTTTTCATAACCCATAATTTTATTCTACATCCAAAATTTGAAGTGATGAGACATTTTAGTTAAAAAAAATTAACAGACTATAGTGTTAAATTTATATATTTATTAAATTATTAAAAATGTATTAGTCGAATTTTAAGATTCGAGTTTTAAAGGTGTAAAATTAATACAAATTTATCATATACAGTAATACTTGTACGGTAATATATTGTTATGACTTTTCTTTAAACAAGTAATCACATGTTCGCAGTTTCTCACAATGCAAGAGAGATAGAATGTTTACAGGGATTATGTATTTCAAAAAGATTTACTTCTATAGTTCTAAACTGTTGGTTTAGAATTCTAAGACAGAAAGATCTAGTTATCTTTAATTTTTTTAAAAAATATTTTCTTGTTTCTCCTATTTATTTTAACCAGAGAGCTTACTACTGGAGAGTCTAAAAAAATGGCTACAACCTTGTCAAAATGGCAGAGTGTCTAATGCCTGTAAAATAAAGGTGTCAAGGCAAAAATCTATAAAGTAAAACAAAAACTACAGCAAAAGAGACTAGCTCAAAATTATTTGTTTGTTTTGTTAAAGAGGATCATTCTCCCTGCCTCAGAGATTTTCCCAGTTCTTTTGAGTGAGCAGTGCCCTGGCAGCCAGGAGGGCCAACCATGTCCTGGGGTGCATCAGGCACAGCATCAACAGCCAGGAAAGGGAGGGGATTGTCCTGCTTGGCTCTGCACTGGTATGGCCTCACCTTGAATACTGTGTGCGGTTTTGGGCTGTCTCATTTCTCCACCTCAGTGGGATGGGGAGAGAAAATGAAATATCTCATGGGTCAAGACAAAGACAATTACTGTCACAGAAAAAACAAATTTGACTTGGGAAAATTTAATTTAACTTAGTTTATTGACAACTAAATAGAGTGGATTTTTTAATTTTCTCTTTGAGAAACCTCACCACACCCCTTCTTCAGAGGCTCAGCTTCACTCTTTCATTCCCAGCTTCTCTCTCTGAGCAGTGCAGGGAGAAAGGGAATGGAACTCATGGTCAGTCCTTAACAGTGCCTGTCTGCGGCTTTTTCCTCATCACTTTTTCACCCTCTTCCACCTTGGGGTTTCCACACAACCACAGTCCCTTCAGGAAATATTCACAAGCTGTGGTGTGGAGTCCCCCATGGCTTCCAGTGTGGGCATATTGCTCACAAATGGTTTTCTCCACAGACTGTCAGGGAAACAGCTGCTCCAGCATCAGGAGTATCTCCTCCCTTTCCTTATTCTTTGGCCTTTATGTTACCAGGGCTTTTTCTCATGGTGGTTTTTTTTTCCTCATTCTTCACTTTCTCTGTGTTTTAAACATGTTTTCCCAGAGGTGATACCAGCTTGTGTGAGGGGCCCAGCTGTGCCCTGTGGTGGGTCCGTGATGGAGCCAGCTGGAATTAGCTGTGTTCAGCACAGGGCAGCCCCAGCCTCTCCTCACAGAGGCCATCCCTGCAGCCCTGCTGCTGGTGCCTGGGCACCTGCACACAGTGCAGTTCAATGCATCAAACAAAGCACATTCCAACAATATCTGATTTTTACTTCCTGGAATTTGAGCACTTTTCCTCTCCAGGAAATTATGCTGATACTGCTCTCCTTTCAAAAGTAAGAGAAACTGAACTTATATGACTTTTATGACAGTCAAGCTTTAATATTAAATAAGTAATTAAGCAAATAAAAGGGATGACTAGGCAAGCAAATATTTGATGTGTTTTCCCACTTGAAAATTTATCTATCCAATCAGTCATGTCAACCTTCCTTACTTAATATATGTTTGAGAGTAATTGAATAAAACCTCCCCATATTTGGGAAAAAGCATATACCACACACTCAGCTCAAAATTCATTTTCACAATGGCCCAACTGAGACCCTGTTTTTGAAAAATATGTATATTTCCACTTTCAGGAATTTGATGAAATTACTAAGAAGCATTTTAAACAGATAAGCAGCTGTTCTTCAAAATGTTCTGTAAATCTACTTCAAAATTGAATAAAACCTGAAAAATTAATACAACAGGATATATGTCCTGCAAGATCACATAAGTTATTTTATATTATTTTACTGCACAACTAATGCATAATGTAAGACATTGCTAAGGAAAAAAATATATGCAATAAACTTTCCATTTTTCACTGGCAATTCCTAATATGAACTTCTTCTTTCTTGACTTTCATGGTGACATTAATAACCTTATTTCTACAGAATTATATTACTACATGATAGGTTATAACTGTAGGGTAACATATTGTACAAAAACCAATGGCATATGTGATTCCAAAATGCTGTGAGAAAAGCTGATAATAGCATCACAAAAGCTTCTTTACTTTCAGTTTTGGCAATTATACATATTATACATATTATGGTGTTCCAGCCAGCCAAAGGGAAGAAGGGCACAGAGCTTTCATCAAGCTATGTAAAAGGTGCACACTTATAGTCTGGCATGTGGTTTGTGATTTGAGTAATCTGTTCTTAAGTTACAATTATAATTATACTGGATGAGCCCAATGTCAATCCAAAGATGGACAGATGGGTTTTAGCTGGCCTGGTTCTAGGGAATAAAGGAGGATAATTGCTAGAGTAAATATTGACCTGATTGAGAGATGCTGTGTTGAGTTATTTTAACATCTGAGAACAGAAATCTACAAAATCTGATAAACTGCATTACTTCCTATTGTTACTTTCATATGTAAAGACCCATATATTATCTACAAAGTTAAAGGCTAGTTACAGCAAGTACTGTAGAGTTTCTCTTGGTAAAGCAATTTATCAAATTTCAGGGACACTGATGGACTCAGTATAAGCTTAATATCTTTGAATTATCTCTCTGCGTCCCTGCTGTTAACAGTGATGATCTTCCGCAAAGAGTATCTTTCTCCATAATCAGACATTTAGTGCAGCTGATGTACAATTTTTTTTCCAGAGTGATAGCTTTTACAGCACTTTTTCATCAGTTTCTACCAGAATGAGGTCAGTTGGTGTGTAGGAGAGTGAACAAGCAAATTGCTGTCCCCTAAAAGACTGCTAAATAAAAAAGAGAAGAAATCTGTGTCTTCCATTTCTCCTGAGTCCCAATGTTAGAGAAATATGTTAAAATTTCCAGGCTAAAGTGTAAAGAAACATGAAACTGAGATCAAGTCGTTATGCACTGTAATGTGATTTTTGATTATGAGATTCTATTCTTTTTTGCTTTCTCATCATCAAATTAGTTCTTTTAGTCTCATCAGCCTGCAACCACACTATTTGCTGGATTAAAATATCAATCATATTTCTGAAGCAGGTCTTGTTATTTAAATCTTGTCTTTCTCTTGTCCTTTAATTAGTTTCCTTTGGGTACATTATTAGGTAGCTGAAGTAAATCAGTAGTTGTGCACTACCAGGGGTAATCAGGTTCCTACAAATTCTCTGGTCAACAGTTTCCATTATTCAAATCTTTTCTGGATGTTGCTAATTCCCGAGAAGAACATTGAACTTGTACATGTTAGTGTCTGAGAAACTGGTTGAGATCTTTCATTTACATCTACCGTAAAATTAACACGTTTAGATCTTCACTTCTGTGTTCACAAAAACTGGTCTCTGGGAAATTGTGTTTGGGGTGAGACGCAAACACCCTACTTTATCTTATTTGATTCAGGGAAAATGTTTCAGCATTCTCAAATGCAGGGGAATGCTACTCTGAAGCAGGGGACTGTAATTTGATAATCACACAACGCATTCAGCTTCCAGGCTATTGGGTCAGAGAATTCCTTCAGGGTTTGGCCCATATCCTCCCATTCCCGACAACACTCAGGATTTTCCACACCTGGGTCAGGTGTCTCATCAGCTACCCTGGAAATCTCAGCTCTAATTCTAGAGAAGCTAGAAACAGTATAGAGTAAACCTACGAGATAAAGCACCAGGAAGGTGGTCTCTTTAACATCCAGGGGAAGCAGAACTTTCTCAAAAGGTGACGTACCAGGTTCAAAGGGGAAGAAAGAGTTGAAAGGCTGGGAAACTGCCACAGTGCTCTGTCCAGCTAGCAGGTGACCAGTGCCGGGCTCTCGCCCCGCACGGGAGGGGGTGATGGAGGCTGCTCGTGGGCGCGGAAGGATTGGCGAAGTGCCGGTGTGGGTTCGCCTAATCCACCGATGTTTAGGGCGCGTGGAGGAGGCAAAGAAGAAGCAGAGGCGGCTCTTCATAGAAGGCAGGAAGGGTTTATTGAGTAGAGCACAAAGAACCAAAGAAGAACCATGAAGAACCAAGATTACAGTACTGACCCGGGGTTTTATACCCCACTGGAAAGGGGAGGGGAAAACACGAAATGGCCAATGGTACAGGGACAAGGGGGTTGTACTAAGGCGGGGAAAAGGGGTACACAGCCCGGAGGGAATAATGTGGGAGGGGAGAATTGACATGGGCCAACGGGGAGTCAAGAACCACAGAATATTCTAGGGAAACAACTATATAAGGAGGGGGAAATGAGGGGACGGCGGTGGCCAATTATGATTGCATATTCTGCGCAGCTTTCTGGGTACTCACCCTAACCCTAGGGTTCTTGGGCTGTGGGGGGATCAAACCAATGGACAAGCTGGTCCATATGGCTCTGCTGTCCATGACACACTGCAACAGGAAACCCCATCCCCTTCTCCACCCGTAACAAACTGGGTGAAATTACTAATAAACCCCCAAAACAGGCCACTGAAACTAGGACGGAGATTAGGACAAGAAAACAACAGATCATAGTGATTTTGAACAACCCCAAGTACCTCTTTTAACTTTCTATAAATCATTATCACCGAGCACTGCAAAATAGAAATCCAGATTTGTGCCCCTGCTTGGTAAAAGCTACGTACCAGGGACAAAATCGGTGCTATCTGTGGATAAGCAAGCAGGCCTAGGGACCAGAAAGACCGTAGTACCTCAAGCAGGCCTAGGGACCAGAAAGACATGAGTACCTCAAACCAGAGAGGCATTATGAACTCAACCAATGTAGTGACTACTTTAGCCCAATACAAAGTAATTAAACCCAAAATATAATTTTCACAGTTTTTTCACTTTCCTCTGGCCCCACATTGGGCACCAATATTATTTGTCTTGGTTTGAGACAAATTTAGAGGAACATCTGAAATGAACATATCCTCTAATAGAAGGCAGATTTCAGCAGCCCCTCCCCCACCACGATCCAAAAGAAATTCCTTGGAGGAAAGGAAAAAAACCCTATTTATTTAACAACCAAAGTGCACTCAGGCACTGAAAAAAGAATGAATAATGTTAAGTAATAAAACCTCTCGCTGTGGAGAAGACCTGGGAAAATTTCAAAGTCCTTTGTGGGTGTGGCTCTCTCCTCTCCGTAGCTGGGGTTCGGCCGGTCCACAGTGTAGGGCTTCCTGGTGATGTTCTGGTGTTGCTGAACAGTCCAGAAGAAAAAAAAAGAAGCCTAAGTCCCAGGAAACTCCATGCTTTAGCTAACAAACAAGAAGCTAGCTAAAAAGCAAGAGAATGCCACTCTCTTCCCTGCTGCAGAGAGCGGAGAGCTGAGGAAAAGGAGGAAGGTGCTTTTCCTCAGCTCTGCCGCAGGAACGCAGGGAAGTGTGTGTCCTTGAGCACAAACTGCTCTGAAAAATTCACCTGGCTTCTCTCCCCCCTCTCCTGAGAAACAGCTTAAAGACACAGAAAGGCACAGGAGTCGTGTCTGGCATAGGGCAGACAATAGGGAATACAGTATCATACAGTCACCCCAGGACAAGTGTTGATGCAGTTTAGGATTATTACCTGCAGAAACATTTTTTGTTCCTTACTTAAATCTAAATCTGCAACTGAACAATTTAAGTGAGAAGGGTGTCCACTAAGAAAATAATTACATGTGTGTAATATTTTCCAACTATTTCTTCAAACCAAAATACAAATAGACATTTACTATGTTCTCATGTACCTCGTAGTTCATAGCAATATTGTATTTTCTTGGATTAATTACCAGAAATATTTTGTCATAATTATTGATTATTATATAATGAGAAATCTTGTAAAGTAGAGATACTTGGATACATTTAAAAATTACAAAATTATTAAATAATCCAGTTTGGGAATTTGAGATTGTTCTTGTACAAAGACAAACAAAACTTGGTGGAATTGTATATACTGTGTCTGCTGTGTCTTAACTTCATAGGAATGAAAGTTACCTTACTTTTTTTTCTTTGTTGAGATTCATACTAGAAATAAAATTGAGAAAAAAAAAAATAAAAGCTGAAAAATGCCAACACAGAATGCTTTAATAAACACCAGGTTAAGCTTGACTATAGTGTTGCATGCATTTATTCTCAGTCATGTAGGAGTCAAATATCCAGCCAAAGTCAAGTGTTTATCATACAGGTGTGATTTACTGAACCTTAAAAGGATACAAAATAATTTAACATATTTTCTTGCACATCCTCCGATTTCTAACTTTGCTATTTTTGGACACATTTACATCTGACACAAACAGATATTGAAGAGTTTCAGTGAAAATTTTTGAGAGGAATCTATTTGATTTGATTTTTTAAAGTTGATACCTTATGTTTGCAGTTCCAAATTTGTCTTTTACTCTTTGAGATCATCTATACCACATAAGAGAATCAACAGTATTCTTTTGTCTTTTTGTTTTTAGAAAGAATGTAATCAAAAAAATTTTTTTAGGTAAAATTAAATTTCAAGCAGCAATTTAACTGGGGAAAAGTAAATTTCATTTCTTTTAGATTAGAATAATTTGAAAGAATTGTTCCAAGAATTTTCAATGGGGCTATAATACATAATCTTAAGTAAAGTCTCTCCAAAACATATGCATCTTAGGTGTGAGATCCTTATAACATTTTGCTCCACATATTTCCACCTATTTTTTTTGTACTTCTTCCTAAACTGCACACAGCCACAGCCAGAATATCAACTTATATTGCACATATAGGGTTTTAATTTTTGTCATCACATGTAATGGATTATTTAAATTGCTGGCTTGTGGTGAAAACACATTTTTAATTCCTCTTTCATATATATGGAGGGCACCGATCTAGATATTGAAACAAAAAAAGGACCTCCACTACCAATGGCTATAAAACAATAAGGTAGGTACACGTTGTTTCAGCATCTCCATTATACCAGGTTACACTGGAACATTAGAGGATTTATAGCTCTGAGCAGATAATTCTCCCCAGATTTCTATGTGGCTGGCTGCACATATCTTTGTGTGAGAAAGCTAAACCGCAGAGAATTTCACTGTCCATATGAACTAGATTAAGAAACAATACTGACAATCTGAGAACAGTCCGGGAAAAGAAAATGAATCAATGAATGTCTCAAGAGGCCAAGCAGATTATAACAGCAACCACTACGAACAGTACAAATTCGCAGTGATACCAGTGGAGAATCATGATGTGATAGTTTCACATACCAAATTAATAAGTAAAAAAGACAGAGTGCTATTGGTTAGGAAGCAAGCTTTACAATGTTTAATTGTAAAGTCAGAATCCATACACTTCAGTACATTAAAAAACAAACAAAAACCAGGGAAAAATTATTTTGTGGATGACAAAAACTTTTCAGTGGAAGTGACTAAAATTAGGATAAGATGAATAAGTTGAATAATTTGAACAAAATCCAATCACCATTCTGCTTCCATAAACTATTAAAGTATAGAATATAAGGCTAAAACACTAATAAACCAGTTCAGTACCCCTGTTACAGTAATACCTGAACATTTTGCAGAAAGCTGAACCAGAAGATACTATCTAAAAATAAAATATGGTAAATTATATAAGTAGTATCAGTCTTATACATAAAAAAAAGTCAATATTAATTGTCACATAATCACAGAAAGCAGAATTTCCTTACAACTAGACTTCCTTACAATAGACCAACTTTGTATTTAAGGAGCAACGGTGATAAGCACTAAGCTAGTTAAGACATGGGTTTAAACAGGAAATTATCAAAAAATCCCACAATGAATGCAGATTACACCACTAGCAGCAGCACAGAAGGTCTTAAGATGTTTCTGTACACCCACGTTGACTGTTCCTGCCTACCTTCTTGCCTTTACAATGCTTGCAATTGCTGTAACTAATATACTTCATTATCCTGGCTATTCTGCTGTATTTTTCTTATTCCTATATCTGATACCTTATTTTTGCATTTGTGTTAAAAACAAATAAACAAATGAACACCATCTGGAGTTATAAATTATATTGTGTATGTCTTGGGGTGACTTTTTGATGTTGTATCCCCTATCACCACTCTATGCCCAGATACAATCCTGAGCCTTTCTGTGCCTTTAAAACTGGGTGCAAGAGAGAGAAAAAAAAACTGAGTGAACTTTTCAAAACAGTAAGTGCTTCAAGGACACAGAGATTAGCTGCTGCTGCTGCTGCTGAGGAGCGAAGGAAGCACCCTTTCTGCTTCTCTCGGCTTTTCGGCTCTGTTTCTCCGAAGAGAGACTGAGAGTTAGATTCTTTCTGGGACTTTGGCTTTTCCCTTCTTCTCTTCTGGACTGTTTCAACAGCAGAACACCAGAGCTCACCGGGAAAATTTCCACCTTATGCCAGGAGGGGGCCCAGGCCAAGCCAGCTCCAAGGAGGGAGAGAGAGACCACACCCACCGAAGGACTTTAAAATCTTCCCAGGTTTCTCTCCACAGTGAGAGGTTTTATTATTTAGCTTTATGATTCTTCTCCTGTGTGTTTGTTAAATAAATAATTTTTTTCCTTCACTTTCCTTCGAGGAAAATCTTTTTTTTCCCGAACCTGGCAGGGGAGGGATGGCTGTAACCTGCTTTCCTTTGAAGAGACGTTCCTTTTGGACGTTTCCCCTGAATTTGGCCCAAACCTGCACATGGCTTGGGCCTAATGTGGTGGTTTGAACCTGAACTTGATGGACAGTCATTTAGACCAATAGCACTTCTCAAAATTTACATATATAAATCCTGTGGAGATGCCAGAACTCTCTCTTACTTCCTTCCCTTTGGACAGGTAATGGGGCTGCCTGCTCGGCCCGGCCAGGCCAGGTTGGGCCTGCCCGGGCCTGTCTGGGCCTGGTCGGGCCTGTCTGGGCCTGGTCGTGGAGGCCCGGCGGGGCCGGAGCCACGGCCGTGCTCCGTCTTGTCTCGGCGGAGGCCGGGCCACAGTGCGCCACTTTTCCCCGGTGCAGCAAAACGAACTGAAACTTTACACCAGAAACCAACTCCAGCCGCTGCCCAGCAGAGATCATGTGACCAACCAGC